>CM022555.1:9063286-9512662 GCA_012273795.1 Dendrolimus punctatus
ATAGCCACCTTCCGACTCCATCATCAGATCAGCTCCATGGTACCATATTATTGCATTATCACACGATATAGATATTCGTGCAAAATTTCAGCTCAATCGGAAACCGGGAAGTTGGTCAAGTTTAACTTGCAAGTTCCACCCGAACTTACATATAATACGGCCGGCGTATCTTGGCGAATGTGAACATAGGCTCTGCGAACTTTAGCGCATGTAAACTCATGAAGAAAATACAGTGACCAACTAATACAAAGCAAGGAAAAAATACAGGGATGAAGGGCGACCAATTGTATACACTGACGAGTCGTATGCCCACTCATCACACGAGTGTACATGCTCTTAAGTTCGCAGAGCCTATGTTCACATTCGCCAAGTTACGCCGGCCGTATTATACACTCGTGTGATGAGTGGGCATACGACTCGTCAGTGAATACAATTCGGTAGTTGACAATTTTTGAGAAACAGGTTTATTTTGAGCCTTATGGTCTATTTTAGACAAAATATTAATATTTCAGCAAAAAAACAACATTAACATATTTAATTTAGCAATTTTATAAATATTTTGACATTTCGTCACAAAAACGCGTCCAGCTGTCATGGCCTCTCGCATGACGTCACAGTGTGCAAAACAAACATCTGTTTCGTTGTAGTGTGTTATCTGAGAAGTCATTGTTAACTTGTTGTGTTTTGCACCCTATGACGTCACTCGCTCTGATCGGCGTTCATTGTCACGTGGCTAATGGCTGCAATATAACTATTTTATTTCTCAAAAATATCAATTAATATTTAATATTTTAGTTAAAACAATTTATTTTTATCATATTTAGATCGTAATCTACGATATATATTAAAATCAGCCTATATTTTTCATGCTGTCATGTACCGTATTGGTCGTCCTTCAGCCCTGTATTTTTTCATTGCTTTGTACTAGCTGGTCACTGTATTTTCTTCACGAGTTTACATGCGCTAAAGTTCGCAGAGCCTATGTTCACATTCGCCAAGATACGCCGGCCGTATTATACATACATCCATTGCAAGTTAAATAAAAGCTTTTAACAAGCGATAAAGTTGCGCATTTTCTTGTACAGGTAATGCCTACGGAGAAACAAGCTCGCGAACACTTCCAGAAGCACGGTGTGGAACATTACTGGGACCTGGCGTACAGTGGGGCTGTGCTCGGCGCAGGCGCAGAAGAACCATAGACAATGTATATTTACAGAGGAATAAAATGATTCATGCACTATGACTTGAGTTTTATTTTACTAGTAGCTTGTGCCCCACGTGGAATAGTAAAAAAAAGTTATAAAAAAATTTAGTGTGTGTGTACTTATGTACACGCGTTAGAAGTTATACTTCTTTGGCGTATCGAGATAAAAATCTTTTGCCTTATTCTACGTTCGTAGAAAAAACGACACTAACAATAGAAAAACTAAAATGTTGACTATAGCTAACTTCAGGGTGTCGGTTTTTCGTGACAGTGTGCGCGCGCGTCGTAAAAGTATAACTTCAAAACTAAAATGTTGACTATAGCTAACTTCAGGGTGTCGGTTGATTATAGCTAACTTCATGGTGTAGCTTTTTCGTGTGACGGTGTGCGCGCGCGCATCGTAAAAATTTACTCTCATCATTTTCCCTAACGCGCCTAAAGAAGTATAACTTCAAAAACCCCCCGAAACATTCTTCATTAGGGATCCGCTCTTATGGTCTTAGCAAGATGATATATAGCCTTCCTCGATAAACGGGCTATCTAACACTGAAAGAATTTTTGAAATCAGACCAGTAGTTCCTGAGATTAGCGCGTTCAAGCAAACAAACTCTTCAGCCTTATAGTCTTGTATAAGGTGATGACGTTCACGATTCCGTCTTGATCCGTTCGGGTCTCGCAAATATTCTTATGGCTGCTTCCTATATCTAACAACTGCTCATGTGTCTTGTATCGTATCGGTTACAATTTTACACAAGCTTGATATAAGAAATGTCAGAATTCAACCAATGCTTGGTAAGGTACCTAAGTGAATGAATAGTAATATACAGGGAACGGTCATGGAGCACACTAACAATAAACTAGTATTTTTATTTATCTAGGTTTATGGCTTGGTGGCTACGCCTTTAAGCCAGATCTTAGTTTATAATATAGTTTCTTCATTTTTCTTAAGCCTATGTGTAGCGCAGCTGAACTGTAGGTAATCAGCTAGTGCCATTCAACGGAGTTCTCGTGACAACTCGAAAGACCACATTTGACTATTCAGTTCACATTTCTCACAATCACATAATTGCTACTCAAAAACTATCAATATCCTAAAAGGCTAGAACTATTATTCATTTTGGACTAATTTTACACATTTTTAGAAAATAAAACTGCACAGCACAACATCTTTTAGTTCCCGCCAAAAACACCAATAAACTAGTACTTGAGCTGTATCATAGAGTGTATGTAAAGGCCCATTCACGATCCTGACAGTCTTGCAGTAAGCGAAGCTTGCAGGAGAAGCATTCTGCTCTTCGTTGCCGGACCTGAGGCGAGCTGGAACAATATTAACAATCCTTCGTTTCGCGGACAGGACAGTGGATTGGGCCAGAGTTCCACCAGATATCCATATTTTTAATCCAGAAGAAGCAGGACAGGAAAGGAGGAGAATTCCGGAATGAATGTCAATAAGCTTTAAACATAAAAATCTTTATATTGGTATTTAAAAGTTGTCCTAAGTCTCGTAAAATCAAAAATGGATGAATGTATAGAATATTATTTCAAACAAATCTAATAATTAATTGAATTAATTATTAATACAACTTTTATATTTTAATGCAGAACAAAATTATTGTATCTCTAGTATTATCATAACTAACTTTGTAAAAGTTAAAATTGATTGTCTTTTCTCGTTTCCAGTGTTACCATAAAATAATTTTAAACACCTAGGATTCTGAATAATCTTTTTTTTAAATCCTTATTACTAACACACATAACTGGTACTTATACAAATAGAGAAATCATGCTTTACATTTTACCTTTGTAGCCATCTATGCGGGAATATTTTATGACTTATTGAAAACATTGTGTTATTCGTTAAAATTTGTCTAAACATAATACTAATATTTGTATTTTAAAAAAATCCATAGGGTTATGTTATAGAGGCCTGCCTATCAAACGTCTTTCGTTTTCGACCGATCAGCCACTTCCAAAACCTTACTGGCCGACATCTCCAAACCACTTATTTTCAATCTTATAAATATATATCTTTAAATAGTCTTTTTATCCGTGCAGGAACGGAGAAAGAAAACAATTTCCTGCGGCCCGGCGGCCTGTCGTAAGAGGCGACAAAACAACCCACAGCCAGGTGGTAGGGCATTTGCCCGACTGGATGGCGACCACTCCTGGTCTACAGTATGCCGCCATAACAACCTTGTGTTGTGTTCCGGAATTAGTGACCAGGTTCCAGGCTCCCTAAAGAGAGCAGCAGCGCATTCGTAGCACCTTTGGTGTTGCAAATGTCCATAGGCGATGGTAACCGCTGTCCATCAAGTGGGCCGTCTGCCTGTCTGCTGATCTGCTGCAATTAAAAAAAAAATAGTATAAAATTGTGATGTCCGTATAATTATCCAAGTTTCTGTATTTGTATTTGCTTTTTATTTTACATTCATTTTTGTTGCTTATAGGTGGTGAATATCTGCACATCGGAACAAGATTTTTTATATTCATTTATCTCAATTTCATTTTTTTATATATCACACGTAAGCGCTATTTAGTAAGACATTTTTTTCACACCTGACACTGGCAGTAATGGTGGTTCGATAAAGAACGAGCCAATTACCATTCAATTAAAAAGTCAAGTCAAGCCCAAAATTTAATTAAATTTTAGATCGAAGAAAGAAATATTTCTTTCCAATTTTTTTTTAAACTACGAAAATAAAGTCTATAAAACACATAAATAATGTGTTCAAATTGTATATGTATTGTGTGAAAAATGAACTTAAATAGAAAATACAACAAAAGAAGTTCTGAAAAAAACGGACTACGAAAAGCGTTTCAGAGTAAGCTTTCAGAGGTTTAAACATTAAAGAAACGTTATGTCGATTGATAGAAAAGTACAGTACGTGTAATATGCGTAAAGTAGACCAAAGTGAACCGCTTAAAATATTTCATGCGCAGTGTTCCGTCATTCTAGTTTTTTTAAGTTATTTAAAAGTTATTTAATTTATTCTACCAAATCAACGCCATCCCGAAATTGACTAAATAAATGGAGATATACATAGTATTTCTTTCTTATTTTTAATTCTAACATACATTTGTCATACAAAGTACTAAAGTACAATAATGTTTGTTACTGAAACACCATCGTTAATTAAATTAGGTACTAATAATCTAGCAAGGTACTTACTTAAAAAACCATTGTATACATATAGCTTATTTACCTATTCATTTAAGGATGAGTTGTTATATTGCAACACTAAAAAGATTACATTTAGTGACGTACGCATACATGCCTAAGCGATTCAATTTGGTCAGTTATTTTTTGAGATAATATTATAACTTCATCCAATAATTTTATCTAGAGCATTCGTTGTTGTTTGAATTCAATTAATATATAAAGTGTTCTGCGAAATAGGTCTTTGTTAGGAGTAACTACCTATAACATACCACGTAGAGTGTATCTTTATATTATTATAACAACTTCGGTATAAAACTGCTTGGTTACTCGAATGTTCTTGAATTTTATTAGTCGTCACACTTTTATCAGATAATTTCTCCTGTACCTGTAGATAGTTCATATTGAATGTTTTTTTATATTCAAATTTATGATATTGTTGGTTAAATTTCTTTTAACTATCTTATAAATATTATAAACGTGAAAGTTTGTAAGAATATGTATGGATATATAGATGCATGGATGTATGTTTTTTATTCTTTCACGTAAAACTACTGAATGAGTTGTAATGAAACTTCACACGTCAGAAGTTTATAATTTATAAATACATAGTGTGAATTATCCAAAATATAACGATTTTCCATCACCACGTTGGTGAAACCACGGTCGCAGCTAGTTGAAAATAATCCAAAAATTATAACAAATGTTTAATTTGTGCCACGCTTTGTAGCTGCTCTTAATTCTTACTATTAGGTAATTGTGAAAGTTGATTTTCCATTTGAAATTACTGACTTATAATTTAAAGAATTATTTAAATATTTTGGAAACATTTGGGTAGAAATAGTTTTTAAACTTTATCAATGTCACCTTTACTTAGCAAACTTAGAAAAAAAAATGTTTCATCCTTAAAGTTAACTCTGAACTAAAATATCATCCAAAACAATTTAATTCAATAAAACTTTACTAGAAAATTCACTTTAATGATATAAATCATCACTGTTTGTAAAAGTGTAAAAACAAATCGTACATTATCAATTTATCTTTACTCTGGTATTTATATTGAATTGTTTATCGTGACTAATTTATCGTTGAGACTAAGAACAATGTCCCGAATAATCCAAAACCCATTCATCTAACCTATATCAATTAAATTAATCGATTAAGTTTAATCAACTTTAGTTGACATCACTACAGCTCAAATGTCAATGACTCTAGCGGATTGCATAGTTTTAAGATTGCGAGATCTCGCTTTCGTGCAATTTATCTCAGGCGGCATTCACGGAGATCCGTTAATTAGGCCCCGGGGCTTTCCAGTGTCCACGTACGCGCACATTCAACACAAATTCATCTAATCTATACTACACGGCGTACTTATTAAGATCTTATCACAAATCGATAATAAATACATAGGCTATTAATTAAATTGATTAGAACTCATTAAAAAAAAAGTTTAAAACAGTTTGTTACATCGAGATCGTGCTTTTCGTCAGTTGTGTGTGAATTTAAAAATATAAAAAATGGTTATTCAAAAAATTTGCTGTCTCGGCGCGGGATACGTTGGTGGGCCTACGTGTAGTGTCATCGCGTTAAAATGCCCTAATATTAAAGTAACTGTTTGCGATAAGAGTATAGAGAGAATAAACCAGTGGAACTCCGATAAATTGCCAATATACGAACCAGGATTAGACGAAGTGGTTCAACAATGCCGCGGGAAAAACCTTTTCTTCTCTACAAACATAGCCAAAAGCATTCAAGAAGCAGACTTGATATTTATAAGTGTTAATACACCTACAAAAACGTTTGGCAACGGTAAAGGTAGGGCTGCTGACTTGAAGTACATAGAAAGTGCTGCCCGTATGATAGCTGATTTAGCTACCAGCAACAAAATAGTTGTTGAAAAGAGTACTGTCCCAGTCAAAGCTGCTGAAATAATAATGAAAATCCTCAGAGCTAACACTAAACCCGGTGTAGAATACCAGATCCTTTCCAACCCAGAGTTTTTAGCTGAAGGTACAGCTATTGTAGACTTAGTTGAGGCCGAGAGGGTGTTAATAGGTGGAGAAGATACACCTGAAGGTCAAAAAGCTGTACAGGAGTTATGCTGGGTGTACGAACATTGGATACCCGCTAAAAAAATTCTAACAACAAATACATGGAGCTCCGAGCTTTCTAAATTAGCAGCAAATGCATTTTTAGCTCAACGTATTTCCAGTATTAATTCCCTATCAGCCGTGTGCGAAGCTACAGGTGCAGATGTCTCAGAAGTTGCGAGAGCTGTTGGCAGAGACTCCAGAATCGGACCGAAATTCCTTGAAGCGTCAATTGGTTTCGGCGGAAGCTGTTTCCAGAAAGACATACTTAACCTAATCTATCTCTGTGAGTGCCTAAACCTTCCAGAAGTAGCTGCATACTGGCAACAAGTTGTGAGCTTAAATGACTATCAAAAGACTCGCTTTACTCGTAAAGTTATTGAGTCACTATTTAACACAGTATCGGATAAGAAAATAGCAGTACTAGGATTCTCATTTAAGAAAAATACAGGTGATACAAGGGAGTCTCCTGCCATATACGTATCAAACACGTTGTTGGATGAAGGTGCTAAATTACACATATACGATCCGAAAGTAGAACATGATCAGATTTATTACGAGCTAACGCATCCTTATGCCACATCGGAGCCTGAAAGAGTGAGAAAAAATATTGAAATACATGATACAGCATATTCAGCGGTGACTGGGGCTCATGCTATCGTACTCTGTACAGAATGGGATGAATTCAAAGAGTTAGACTTCAAAAAGATCTACGAGGTTATGATGAAGCCAGCATACATATTCGATGGACGGAAGATCCTGGATCACGAAGCGTTGCAGAACATAGGATTCCATGTGCAGACCATCGGGAAGAGGCTGGCGAGGTCTGGTAGTATTAGGGCGCAAGGCAGCCAGACAATGCCCTAGTTTTGAAGTAAGTTATTTTTTTTCTAAACTTAATATCTTTTTAAAGATGGCTTTGCAAGATTTGTGCTTTTAACCTTGTAATGTACTGGCACTACAAGAACTCTCTAGATTCTACTACCTCATTAATAAAAATACTGAATAATAATTAATATCTTTACTATCTGACAAATGTTTTTTTTGAGTGGAGTCTCCAGTGAAAAATTATTAATGTTTTAAGAACTCTGTCCAAAGAATAGCTAAAAAAAATTTAAGAGGCCACACCAAATTTTTCAAGATTTCAAAAATCACCAATAACTGTTTTTTTTCTCCTTATGGTATAGTTTTATATACCAAAAACTAATAACTTTCTGAAAGTTTCAGTTCAAAATTTGAATTTTAAAAAGATGTTCGTATTTTTTTAAATTTTATATTCTTTCAAGTGTCAACATCAAAAACTAACATTTTTTCACTGGAGACCAAAAAAATAGTCGTTTTTTGGCTACCCTAATCTTTACATAATATAAAACCCAGCCACTCATGAGCCTGTCTGTCTGCCTGTCTGTATATCTGCTAACTTATTCTAAGGTCACATTGAAATAATAATAATCCCATATTCCCAGACCCCTAGTACCTTTTTATCCGTGCAGGAACGGAGAAAGAATACAAATTCCTGCGGCCCGGCGGCCTGTCGTAAGAGGCGACAAAACAACCCACAGCCAGGTGGTAGGGCATTTGCCCGACTGGATGGCTACCACCCCTGGTCTAAAGTATGTCGCCATAACAACCCTTAGTTGTGTTCCGGCATTAGTGACCAGGCTCCAGTCTCCTTCAAGAGAGCAGCAGCGCATTAGTAGTACCTTTGGTGTTACAAATGTCCATAGGCGATGGTAACCGCTATCCATCAAGTGGGCCGTCTGCCTGGCTGCTGAACTCCTGCAATAAAAAAAATAAAAAAAGTACCACTAGCCATTCACCCAAATAGCTCAGTACTTTTTGTTCTCTTTTCCGACATAGTCCTACACTGGCCGAGCTTGTCCTCGAGCGCATTATTAATAATCGCCTGTTAGTGTCACGCCACATTTACATTAAATTTGTCAAGGAGCCTCTGTGTGTTGGCCTTCCCATAGCCCCACGCAAGCCCTCCAAAAGTCCAGGCCATTTTCATGGCCCATGGTCTTGAAAGGCTTATAAGTATAATAATAATCTGCAGACACACATATTGTATATCCCCAAATTAAGCAAGTTACACTTGTGTTATAGCTAATATACAACATGGACTATTTTGGGGCCAATCGCAGACACCCAGACCATAGTAAATAACTGAGAAAATATGTTTCCGAAATTACTATACCAGAAATCGATCACGAGCTTCTGCATTGAAGAGAGGTAGGCCAGCAAAGGCTTAGCCCACTCAACCACAGAGAAATGAAATAATTTTAACACTGAAAGAATTATTTAGTTTTTATATTTGCTACTACAAAGCTGTCACCAGGCATATGCTGGGCACCTACTCTAAAGTGGTTACAATGACCTATAGACATTTGCAATATCAAAGATGTAACCAAGTTGCTGCCAGCCTCCAATATTCAATAAGATCGAGGTACTGTTTCATCTGTACAGGAACGTGGAAAGAATACTGTTACGAGCTACAGGACTCTAATTAAAATGCCATTGGAATTAGTATACAATTTATTAGAACTATACAAACACATAAAGGTACAAATATAACTGGATGCAACCAGTACAAACTGCACGATTCAATAACACGCGCAAAGTCTGACATTATATCGCTTATCCAACGTACATGTTTTGCTCGTTTCGTAATCCTCGCTTGACTGCCTCACCCCTCCGTTCGGGCATTGTCTTATTGTAAACTAGTAATACAACAATCGACCGCGTGGACTGAGTTTTTCCAAGAAAACGTTATCTGCACACGTGCGACCATAAACGAGTATAATAACAATAGGCTATTGTCTATGCATGTTATGGTTTGAAAATTTTAAACACAAAGTAAACAAAAGAAGTCCAAATACGGAAATGTAATAAACCAGGTGTGCGTTTACTTTGTCGGTGTGTAACAATATAATCAAATACATTAATAGTCCAGTCATTATAGTAAGTTCACTTCGGAATTCGAGATACCCAGCTGTAAGTCTGTAAATACTTGTATATTAACACCTTAAAAGTTGTCTCAAAACCTACATGTGGCAGGGTGTACGCAACTATTAAATTTCAAGGTCAAGGTCACAAAAATCGGTTTTTTTACCCTTGCAAATATCTCATTTCCTATGGGTTTTTTGCTATTTGTATTTATTATCAATATTGTAGAATACAAAATTCTCTACAAATTGTGTTTAAAATTTTTTTTTATACGGTAATCCGTTTTCGAGATAGAGGGCGGAGAGCGCGCGGTCACAGCATCACTTCAGGTTAACCGGTGCCGGTCGAAAACGCGCCATATATAGTTGAACTATAGATAAATCTTTGTCAATTTTTATTAACTATTATATTATATTTTATCAAGAAAGAAAACTTATTTGTATTATATTCTACCCATAGTCCCTCAAGAGTATATTATATGGTATATACTTAAATATGGATTTATTAAAAAGCTGATATTTTGACTTACAAACAGATCAATTTTATAATTTGATTTGTCACATATGATATATTTGAAGGTGATGTCAGAGCCTTAAGAACAGACGAGCGTGCATGACAAGAGAATGTCAAAGAAGCAAGTGAGGTGTGTAAGAATAAGCCTGAATGGCGCTCTGTTATTCGTGCCCACCCCGCAAGGGACCTGGCGTGAAGTTATGGATGTATGATATATTTGTACTTGCTGCTGCTTACACATCTCGCTATATATAGCATTGATATGCTTATCAATAGGTACATTATTACGATAATTTTTTGACATAATTCCATAAATAACCCAATTAATTGGTAAGATTGCGAAAATGCGGAAACAGATTGCCATGCTATAAACAATGTTGGGTGTTTAAAATATACTTTTTACAGGAGATCCTTGAAAGTCTAATTCAGTGTTTTTCAACCTGTGGGTCGCGACCCCTAGGGGATCGCAGAGCCCTGCTCGGGGGGTCGCCGGCAAAAGGGAAAAGGCAATTTAAATATCTACCTTCTACTTAAATACTTGCTCTCAGCAGCTTTTTGCAAAGTACAAGGCCCTAATTATAAATACATACATACATAACTTCACGCCAGGTCCCTTGCGGGGTAGGCACGAACAACAGAGCGCCATTTAGGCTTATTCTTACACACCTCACTTGCTTCTTTGATATTCATAACTCTTGTCATGCACACTCGTCTGTTCTTAAGGCTCCTGACATCACCTTCTGCTAATATACGATCAATTTGATGATGGAAGGTGTATCGTGGCCTTCCGCGACTTGCATCCATCCACTTTTGCATTGTATATCTGTTTAGTCAGTCTTTCATCATTCATTCTTTCCACATGCCCGAACCACCGGAGCATTCCTTTCTTTACCTTCACCCCGACACTCTCTTTCAGAGTGTCTTTAATAATGAATTTGAGTAACAAAATGGAGAAAAAACATAAACGTATTCTTTTAAATTACTAACTTTTTGTCAGTCTAAGGGGGTCGCCGAAATTTTTCAACCTGTAAAGGGGTCGCGTATTCAAAAAGATTGAATAGCACCGGTCAAATTAATAAAATTGAATCGTCTGTTTGCAATGCGCCAGTTTTTCATCAGTCCACCACTTTGCCAGTCTGCAATTTTTGAAATTTGTTTTTTTTTTATCAATGTTTTGTACTATTCAACTATCAATACTTGTTGCGGCGGCGCTGGGTTTAGCGGGAAGTGAACTGCTTCAAAGTAAGAAATATGAGATTGGGTCAATTTTGAACGGGAATCGGAGCACGAACTCACCTGATAAATGGACTTGAAACACAGCTGCTCCTCTTCTCAATACACTTCACTTCAGTATAAACAATATATTTATAGTATTTTATATTTGCGGTGTGGGTTATAGTTTATTATATATTAAAGGTATTTGTAGTATGTAGTACAACTTAGCGGTGCGGCGTGGAGCGGTATTAATCTTGTCTTATATATCGCTTCTTTGCTTCCATAACGTGGTATCTAGAAAAACCCAAATTTACAGTACGCCACTTTTAAAGTTTCAAAAAATAATAATACCCAAACATATTATACATTTTTTATATATTTTTTACAATTAAATTTAGTGTCAATTTACTAAGCTTGTTGAAATATATGAGAAAGTTGTGATAATATGATAAATTTAGCAAAATATAGTGAGTGAGTGAAATAAGTGAGTATTGGGATATGTCACGTTATTGAAGCAAAGAAGCGATATATAAAAATGCCTGAGTCTATTCGTACGGTTACCGTACGAATAAATATATTTTATTCGGCCAGTACCCGTACAAATAGTCACATCGAATGGCTGAGTCTATTAATACGGGTACTGTACGAGTACACATAGGGACTAATCGTGTATGTGTCGGAAAATTATTTTTGGGTGGTTATAAAAAAAATAACCACTTCTAACCTATATTAAAAATGTTCCGATTTGTTCATAATAAATAAATGTGCCGTGTATCTATACCCCACCCTCATTTTAGAATTTATTTATTTATTTTTGTTTTCATGTTTTCAATAATTCTTTAAAACATGTCATTAAAAAAAAAAACTTAACCTAACCTAATTAAAAAACAAGCTAATCATCCAATTCATTCTTAATTTTTTTTTTTTTAATAATTGAATAACTGTACGAATAAATATAATTTATTCGTCCAGTACCCGTACAAATAGTCACATCGTATAAAAATCTTGTGTCACGATGTATATTGCCAATAAACTCCAAAACTACTGAACTGATTTAAATCAAATTTGCACACCGTGTGCAGTTTGATCCAACTTAAAAGATAGGATAGCTTACATCTCAATGGACCCTGTAGGTGGCTCTGCAATCGGGTTCTAAATTTTATTTCTTCAGGGCAGGACAACGTCTGCCGGGATAGCTAGTTATATTATATGTTAATTTATTTATATAGGTCAACAATGTGCGAGTCGTGTTTTTTTTTTAATGATGGCTGCAATGCCGTTTATGCATTGATTTTGCCAATGTCGTGTGAAAAGCCAGGTGAAAAAAAAAAAAATGGCGGGTCGTATTTTGAATTTATTTTATTTAATGTCATGAGATGAATGATTGGCATGACGTGCGGAAAGGGGAACGCGCCGTCAGTTTTAAAGGAAATTGTGGTAGCTGGTGCAGCTGCCGCCTGACAAGAGGACCTAAAACGCCGTAAATATGCATCCATTGGCAGTGGATACATATTTGCGGCTTTTGGTGTCGAGACTCTCGGGCCATGGGGTCCAGAAGCCCATCGCCTTTATCGAGACCTATCAAAACGGCTGATAGATGTCTCACGAAACCAAAACGCTGGCCAGCGTTTTGGGAACGTTCCCAACTGACGGTGATTTGGAACCTATTTACTATTTGTAGTTTGTATTTTTTTTTTTTAATTAAGTTGTATATATATTTTTAGAATAGGATGTATTTGTTTATTTTAAATTTGTCTGTATAATACTTATATGAAAAAGGAAATTTAAATTAATAGAAGAAAAGTTTGTATATGCCGAAAGAAGGTTACTTGGCGATACCAATACTATTGTAATATTTTTCCATACTTTTATTGTGTCTCTGTCTTATTGAATATGCACTGTGTGCTACCACTCCATTAATTCTTCAGAAGTCAATGTGTAACATACTGCTGTATCTAATATATAAAATTCTCGTGTCACAGTTTTCGTTGCCATACTCCTCCGAAACGGCTTGACCGATTTTGATGAAATTTTTTGTGCTTATCCGGTATCTATGAGAATCGGCCAACATCTATTTTTCATCCCCCTAAATGTTAGGGGTAGTCCACCCCTAAATTTTTTTATTTTATTTTTACCGGGCAGGACGTCGTCTGCCGGGACAGCTAGTAAAACTTATAAAAAAAGAACTTAAGACATAAATAGATTCAGAGAAATATAAAGAAAAACAATTTTTAGCTAGACGTGTTGCTGGGGAGTTTCTTCTTCCGCTTCTTCTGCTTAGCAGCAATGACACGTTGCGAAGCGTTGTACATAGACTAGGAAGTAAAATTAAAATTTGACCTATATGTGTGACCTTCAAAAAGTGTTATCCAGTGGAACTTATTTTGAATAAAAACTTTTAGACGAGGGTCTTAAGAGAGCCGAGGACGGTAGTCATCAATACACACGTGTATCATACGACGTTTTTCAACACACTTGTGAATAAAATAACAACAAAAACTCATTTTATTTAGTAGATAAAATAGATATTTTTCCTTGGAGTTTTCAGGTAGTAAACTTTCCATAACGTTAGGGCTTCACATCTTATATCGGGCGGTGTACAATATAAATCATTTTCTTCGTAACTAGTACTTGTAGACATTTTAATCAATAAATAACTATACTTTCAACAGTGAAAACGAGTTGTGAAAAATGTTTCGCTATGGCGGGAAAAAATAATCAGTTTTCCTATGCGCGCGCATTGCGATCGGCCAGAGACTAAAGGGATGAGGTTTTTTATTTTTATTTTCCGCGCATAGGGTTTGCGCCTATTCTGCCACGTACAAAATGGGGAATTTAAAGTTCTTTTTTATTACAGAGAAAAAAAAGTTATATATGAGTGAAAGTTTTATTTATTAAACACGTAAGAGTTAAAATTATCTATTTAAATAAGAAGTTGCATTAAATGAGCAAGCAATAGGGACATTAACTTATTTGTTCTATAAAATACGATCTTTTTAAAAAAAAAACTTATAAAAAATTAATAGTAGAAATATTTATTGATGTTTTTTTATCGCGACCGAATAAACACCTAGAATTCGGACTTCTAAACCAGAATACCCTCTCAAAATGCCTTTCGCAACAAAAAATATACCTTGGGTTCAAATGTCGTTTACGATAAAAAGGCGGTAAACGCTCGAAATGTTTAAAATTGATGGTAGCTTTTCAATTTTCATTTCGAGTAACGCCTTTTCTTACTAATGATGATACCATTTTTTTTCTACCACTATTCCGTCGCGACGATATCGAGATATTGTCGATTTAATAGAATACGGATTCTTGACATTTAAATGGAAACATATTTTGAATATAACGCAAAGATATTAAAATAGCAGAATTGGGCCCCTGGTATTTCAGTTTTATTCGCATTTAACCATTATCTCGCTTGATTTGAGCGGAGATATAGTCTAAGATCAAACACGCTTACCTAGAAGGTACCTATTCACACGAGACCTGAAGACACCCAGGTTGTAGTTGTCGGATAAAACAGACTCCAGCAGTGAGTTCCACTCCTTTGCGATGCGCATAATGAAGGTGGACTGGAAGCGTTTTGTGCATGCAGCTGATATGTCTATCGCAGGGGGACGGCGGGATAAGAGTGAAAAGCTCCTTGGCACTCTTTCCAAATGATGATCGTAATCATCCGATGATGGCGTTGCCAACGTCTCTAGGCGTCGGTGACCACTTTCCATCAGGTACGACGTCCACCGATTTGCCAGATTCGCAATTTAAAAAAAACTTTCTTAAAAATAATAGCAAAGCCACGCATAGAAAGTTATGAACGGTAATATCCTAACGTAAATCACCGATGCAATAATTAACAATATTTTTACGAGCGAAATTTTATGTTTTAGAACGAATTATGATGTTTTTATGTTTGTTAACACAAAAGGAAGTAATAGAAATGGTCTAGTAAATCAATTGAGTGAAAGAAGACACTTTACTTAGGACCCTAGGCCGTGCAAGGTATTCGCCAGGTCGGGATGGCACGAGCACCTCACGTGTGACGTGTTAGTTAGGGCTACCCACTAATGAGCGGGGCCCACGCCTGCCAGGGCAGCGGAGTTGGGAAAACCGCATACACGTAGCCCTGGCATAAGGCGCAGGACGGAACACCCAGGGGTTTTAGTGGGTATCCCTAAGTGGGGGGTGACAATAGCGTGGCACCGGTTCTGACCGCTAGTGCCACCCCCGATCTGGCGAATCCCACACTGTCTCACCGGGTCGCGAGCATCCCCCAGGCTTCTGTGCCTGTCGCGGCTTAGTCCTCAATCGGATGTCCCCTGGCCAAAAAAAAAGGGCTACCCACTAAAAACCCTGTCCGATTCGCTAACTAGGGTTGCCAACTATTTTTGAAAAAAATAACGTATTTCACTTTTTAAGTAGGGAAAAATAAAGTATGTGGTAGAAAAAAGTATTTTTCAAAAATGTATTCATTTCTTTTGGAAACGCTATTTTTGCGTGTTTCTATCACACTAACGATTCTTCAATATCCATAAATATTTGGAAGCTATCTGTACATTCCCAATTTAAATTTAAATAAATAAATAATCTAATATATAAAATTCTCGTGTCACAGTTTTCGTTGCCATACTCCTCCGAAACGGCTTGACCGATTTTGATGAAATTTTTTGTGCTTATCCGGTATTTATGAGAATCGGCCAACATCTATTTTTCATCCCCCTAAATGTTAGGGGTAGTCCACCCCTAAATTTTTTTTTTATTGTTTAGACAACATTTTTAATTTCTATTTTTTTATGATACAACATACAAAAATACATACAACCCTAAATTATTAACCCTCTGCGACAAACCCCTATTTTTACCAGGCAGGACGACGTCTGCCGGGACAGCTAGTTGTTTATAAATTATAACCTATGTGCTATTCCAATGTGGAAACTATATTATTGTAAAGTTTCATCAAAATCTATACAGTAGTTTTGCGTGAAAGAGTAACAAAGAGACTTTGGCGCTCTAAGCGTGTTCTACCGTGTGTACAACGGGTGCTCCGATGAACTATTTGATTCGGTGCCTGCGTCGCCATTCTACCATCGCACCAATCTCCGACGATTGGGAGTTCATCCACACTTCCTAGACACTTGGAAGTCCTCCACGGTACGTGACGGACGCTCCTTCGTGCCATATGTGTCCAAGTTATGGAATGAACTCCCGCGGTTTTTCCCGAGCGGTGCAATATGGGGGGCTCTCCGAAAAGGGCGTGAACAGAAACCTAAGGTAGGCAACGCATCGGCTCCCCTTGAGTTGTAGATGTCCATGGGCGACGGTAGCCACCTACCACCAGGTGGAACGTTTGCCAGTTCACCTAGTAATATAGCACGTAATATAACATTTACAGAACACATGTTGCATTACGTGTTATATAATGTATCAGAGAATATTGTTTATTGTCTTTCATCTGTGCACATGTTTTGTAACAGTTTCTATTTGCGGTTTATTTAACTTAACGGTGTGTTGTATAACTTTCCCGGTGTTATAATAATGGTTAAAAGAAATGAGTACATAAGGGGATCTTTGAAAGTTGCACCCGTGACTGAAAAATTGAGAGAAGCATGTAATCAGGAGGGACGAAAGTCACGCGACAAAAAGAATGTTTAACTGCAAGATTGTTGGGTACAAATGTATGGGTAGACCAAATAAGAAATGCATGGCTTGTATGAGAGTTATATCACGATCTGATCAATGGTGTAGAAACGCGTATTGTACAAATATACTGTTACGAGTTACGGGAATCGAATTTAAATACCGTTGGAATTACTATAGATTTTTTTAGAACTATTCAAACACGTATAACACGGTTACAAATATACCTGGACGCAACCAGCGCCAACGTAATTCACGATTCAATAACACGCGCAAAATCCGTTACTAATGTCTTGCCTCGCTTGTGACTATCGCTAGATGTCCCTCTCTGCATGGAGCATTGCTTTATAATGCACAATTACAACACGTCTCACGGCCGCGCAGACTGAATTTCTAATAATCACACCTGGCTAATGACTACCATAAAAGATTACAATACGCAATGGAATGTTTTTTTATCAAATTTTGAACACAAAGTAAACAAAAGAAGACGGTTATAAAAGCGCTTCAATGTTATTAGCTCAAACGACGCCGCCGGGTAATAAATGTGCAAACTTTAATTTTTATTTATATAAATATCATACATACATACATAACTTCACGCCAGGTCCCTTGCGGGGTAGGTACGGACAACAGAGCGCCACACAGGCCCATACTTACACACCTCACTTGCTTCTTTGACATTCATAGCTCTTGTCATGCACGCCCGTCTATTCTTAAGGCTCCTGACAATCACCTGCTAATACATGATCAATTTGATCATGGAAAGTAATATCATAAAGGTATTTATCCGGCCTGGATGGTTACCACACCTGATCTTCATCGGTTCTAGCATTAGTGGCCAAGTTCCAGTCCCATATACCAATTCGGAAGCACATGGGTGCACCACCTTTTTTGTTGACGGGCCGTTAGCATGTCTGCTTCACTCTAGCAGTAACAGAAGTGAAAAAGCTGAGCCGTCAGGCTGCCTTTAGGTTCTTAATACAAAGAATGTTGTAACTTCATAATGATCGTCTGTGATTAACAACTGTATTGTTACATACCGACAAAGAACGCACATCTGGCTATCGTAAAACGCAGTTTCACGCCTTTCTGCATTCGGAGTTCTTTTGTTTCCTTCTTGTTTAAAATTTTAAAAGCATGCTATTTTTATCGTACTTATTTAATGGCTGCTAATGACAGCCAAACACTAATGATGCCGAACTAATCCTTCTTTTATTGCATTGCTTCGAAGCTTGCCAGATGTGCGTGAACGGGGCCCCTTTGTCGGTATTATACAGTTTAGTATAAAACAATGCCCGAACGGAGGGTTGGGGCAGTCGAGCGACGATTACGACACTAGCAAGACGTGTGTAGTACATTCGATTAACGATATAGTAACGGACTTTTCGCGTGTTATTTGATTAGTGCAATTTCTACTGACTGTGTCCAGTCATATTTGTGCCTGTTTTATACGTGTTTGTGCAGTTCTAATAAACTCTATTATAGTAATTCCAATGGCATTTTAATTCGAGTCCTGTGTAGCTCGTAACAGTATATACAAAGGAAGTATGTTAATTGAAGATTATAAGAGATTAGAGATACCGACAAAAGGCATTATATTTAATACCATTAGTGTTTTCAATTGAATATTGTAGTAATATTATAGATAAGATAGCAAATATACAATCACAAATCAATATAACAATCAAAATACGTTGTTAATGATTTTTATGGTATTTTTATTGTAGTATAATAAATTAACGGTATTATGCTGTTATTCATATTGAGTTAAAGTAAATTTGTAGGCTTCTTTAAGAGCCTTAAAGAAGCCTACAAATTCACTTTAACTCAATATGAATCTTTAGTTTATCGAGCTTTTACCGTTATTTTATCGTAATAGTCGTTTTGTGGTAATAATCTCAATACATTATGCTTTATTAGGCGTGCAACTTCCAGATCTTATAACTAAATCTACATTGAAACTAATTTAAAATAATAATAAAATAAATTAGTTAATATTAAATGTCAACAAGCAAAGCATTAATTAAATAAATATTCACTAATTTAATACATACATAACTTCACGCCAGGTCCCTTGCGAGGTAGGCACGAACAACAGAGCGCCATACAGGCTTATTGTTACACACCTCACTTGCTTCTTTAATTTTATTAATTTAATAAAATATGTAAAATAGACTTTATCATTTAAATAATCCTGAATTTTATATATATTTTTTTTTTATTGCACGAGATTAGCAGACATGCAGACGGCCCACTTGATGGACAGCGGTTACCATCGCCTATGGACATTTGCAACACCAAAGGTGCTACGAATGCGCTGCTGCTCTCTTTAGGGAGCCTGGAACCTGGTCACTAATGCCGGAACACAACACAAGGTTGTTATGGCGACATACTCTAGACCAGGGGTGGTAGCCATCCAGTCGGGCAAATGCCCTACCACCTGGCTGTGGGTTGTTTTGTCGCCTCTTACGACAGGCCGCCCGGCCGCAGGAATTTGTATTCTTTCTCCGTTCCTGCACGGATATAGCATAATTGCATTTCATTATTAAAAAATTCTTTAAATGTCTCCTAAATAATAATACGGATTTTTGTTATTATTTATTGTATATTACTAGTGCCATACATAATACACTTTTCTACATCAGTGTAGTTTTACTACATGCATAGTAGCAAAGCCTGTCATTATCCCGTCGATTGCGTATTATAGCTTGATGATGTTTTGTAAATCGTGGTGGCGTAATGGCTAGTGCACGCGTCCCGAACTCGAAATGGCGTGGGTTCGATCCTGGCCGGAACGCATGCACCACTTAGGCAGTTTTCTTTTCTAATGTACATATCGTTGCAAATGTCACGTGCTTACATCTGTGAAGGAAAACATCGTGATGCAACCTGCACATCGAGATACCCGATGTGTCAAACCGGCCAAGCCGCCTTGGACAAGCGTGGCGGGTATACTGTCCGTTCCCCTATAGTGGGAGTCCCGAGCCCAGCAGTGGGACATTTATAGATTGATTTTATTTATTTTGACTGAAAATTACATTGTATTACAGTGTTGTACAGAATTTAATACCTATTATGAATCTTATACATAAGGGGCCTTACTTATAATCGTTTCTTAAATGTAAAGAAACTGCTTAGCAAATGATTAGTGAAAATCTTACCCATAAACTCCTCTTTAGTCGAATATTTTAGGCAAAACTTACGTTAATCATTCAAATTGCGTTTATCTTAGGTAAACAACAGGTAATACACGTTTCCAAGTGTAAAAAAAGATATTCATTGATTAGGGACTGATTGTGATTCTCTTACTTAAGAGATATCTAATCGTTTCTTAACGAGATTATTATAAGTAAGGCCGAAGTAGTTTTACTTAACACAATACCAACATAATTTGCCAAATATTAAGTAATTAATTGAAATTATATTAGCTACCTTAAGTAAAAGCGAAAGAGACGAAAAAGAAAACGATCTAAAGAGAAGAAGAAAAGGAGACCTCATAATTATAATATATTTTTTGTTGCAAAATATACTTTATACTATTATTTTGTTTTAAGACTTTCAGATTTTGATTAAGTAGGGTCTATCCCAACAACAAACACGGCATCTTAGCTTGGTGATATACAATGTTGGCCTTACTTATAAACGTTTGTTAAATTTTAAGTAACTGCTTAGCAAATGATTAGTGAAAATCTTATTTATTTTATTTTTATTTTATTTTATTTTATTTGGGGGGCTAACAGCTGTCATTAATAATAACTAAAAATAAGATAAATTTAGAGAAGCTATTAATAAGCCTCCACAGATAACAGTAAAACTAAGAAGTAAAAGAAAAAAAAAAAGAAAATTATACAAAGAAACAATAATAAAATGTATGTACATAAATATAAGGTACTTAAACTGATAAATCCGAGTTTGAATAGAATTTGACCAACTTTGCGCTAAACAATGCTACACTATTAGTAAATAAGTCTAAGTCTATATCTTCCAACTTACTTAACTTATTAAATTCGTTTGCTGTTCTGATACAGAACGAATTACGTCGGTAAGCTGTGCGCGTCAATCATCGTCATCTTACCCATAAACTTCTCTTTAGTCGAATATTTTTGGTACAGCCTAAGTTAATTTTGTTTATCTGTGCTCCTCTTAGGTAAACAACAGGCAATACACGTTTATAAGTGAAAAAAAAAGATATTCATTGATTAGGGACTGATTCTGATTGTCTTATATAAGAGATGTGTAATCGTTTCTTAACGAGATTATTATAAGTAAGGCCATGTATGTATTAGTGTGCCGCTTATTAAAAAAAATAAGGAAAATGACGTCAGACATTTTAAATTGTATCCGTTTAGTAAAATCGTGATCACAATTATCATATTATACTGTTTTGTTGCTCACGTCTTGAAAATGAACTGATTTAGAAATAAACAATAGTATCGTCTATGCAGTAACTTCGTTCATTTCCGGGTGAAAAAGTATGTTAATATTATGCTGACTTCCACTGCAAAAGGTAGAGAAGTGAGCAGCCTTAGTGTGTTTTATTATTGATAGGCTGAAGAGCCACCTGGTGGAAAGCGGTTACCAATGTCCTGCCGCTCTCTAAACGGAACCTGGCCACTAATGCCGGAACACAAGTCTAGGCGGGTTGGGTTTACATATATGTCCCCGGATGATTTCCTGGGTGATTTTAATGGTTAATGTGTTTAGGAATATATTTAAGACTTATTTATAACAACTGAAATTGGTTTTCAGTGGAAAAAATACATATTCAATTAATTATCGAAGTTTGTAATTCACGAAAATGATCTGGTAATTTTGTCGCCGAGACGTTTTTTACGTTTTTTGACGGGATTTATCGAAATAGGAGACTGTATGTATCCGAAAATTTAAATATGTGGAGTTTTAACCAGTCGGTTAGGTTAGGTTTTGTGTAGACCAAAGTGCCTGGTGGAACTGCCAGAACCGACTGGTAACCATTCACTATTTGTCTTATATTTTAGTGAAAAACAGAAGTGAGGTTAGATTGACAAAAACATTAATAACTCAGGAACTACACATTTCCGACACATAGGAGTTGCAGAAGGGATGAGTTTCCCCCCCCCCCTCCCTCATCCCCCGCTCATTACTTATGATTCCGGGGACATATATGTAAACCACACCCGTCTAGGCAGTTATAGCGGCATACTCTAGACCAGGGGTGGTATCCAGACGGGCAATACTGGCAGTTTTTGAAAATTTAACTGCTAAAGGGATGAAACTATTTGTAAGCTACACGGACG
This sequence comes from Dendrolimus punctatus, assembly GCA_012273795.1. Taxonomy (NCBI): domain Eukaryota; kingdom Metazoa; phylum Arthropoda; class Insecta; order Lepidoptera; family Lasiocampidae; genus Dendrolimus; species Dendrolimus punctatus. Next base: position 9,085,331 of record CM022555.1, read on the forward strand.
AAGCCGCTAGCAACGACTAGTCTTCTAAATCTGATAAATCTTTAATCAATAAATACGCGAGCGAGATAACAAATCTCCTTTAGGGAGCCCCTTATAAAAACAATATTTTAGTTTGAAAAAACCGCAAAACGAAAATTTCCTCCATATAATTGCATTCCGAGTAAAACCAATGAGTCAGAACACGACAAAGCTGTGTATATCTCTTTTCTCTTTTACTCGTATGTGGAACAATATTGTTGTCTCTTTCGCGAGTTCTGAGACCTTACTGATGTGGGCTTTCACAGAATCAATACGTGCTTTGCTTAGAAATAAGAGATAATTAATTATGGTCGCCGTCATAGCAAACCATTTTTGTCCGTGCAGGATCTGAGAAACTTGCTGTCGTAAGAGGCGATAGAATAACCCATAGGTTGTAGGGTCTGGATGGCTACCACCCAGGGGTGGACGGCATACTCTAGACCAGGGTCTAGAGTATGCCGTCGTAACAATCTTGAGTTGTGTTCCGGCATTAGTGACCAGGTTCCAGTCTCCGTTAAGAGAGCAGTTGCGCATTGGAAGCACCTTTGGCGTTGCAAATGTCCGTAGGCGATGGTAACCGCTTTCCACCAGATAGGCCGTCTGCCTGTCTGCTGAACTCGAGTTCGGGGAATATGGAAAAATGGGCAGACGGTGACTCGCCACTCACTACATGGGCCCCAAAAAATGCCATAGAAGATAGGGGTCATATGGTTGTAAGTGGCTAATGGGTGTAGAGAGGTGGGCTGCAGGTTCACCGAAGCTATTTCCGACGTTATGCCATTTATCACTGACACCCCTGGAGTTTGGGTCTTAGCTCTAGCGATCTCCACTCCGTGCCGCATGGCTACGGCAAGCACGGAGGAGAGGGTCTTGCTTTAGCCCCCGGAGTTAGGTCCGAGGTGTCGCTACTCACCTAAGGCTTCGCCACAAAGACTCTGCGGTTTATCTAATATATAAAATTCTCGTGTCACAGTTTTCGTTGCCATACTCCTCCGAAACGGCTTGACCGATTTTGATGAAATTTTTTGTGCTTATCCGGTATGTATGAGAATCGGCCAACATCTATTTTTCATCCCCCTAAATGTTAGGGGTAGTCCACCCCAAATTTTTTTTTTTTAGACAAAATTTTTAATTTCTATTTTTTTATGATACAACATACAAAAATACATACAACCCTAAATTTTCAACCCTCTACGATCAACCCCTATTTTTTACCCGGCAGGACGACGTCTGCCGGGACAGCTAGTAATGTATATTTTAGCCGGTACAACCAGACAGACAAACGGAGAAACAAAAAACTGAAAAAAAAATCAAATTAGTTCTATTTCACTTCTTACATCCCCGTGACTCGGTTTTTAGCATATTTCTTCATTGTACAGAAATTTGGCCTCTACAATTTATCATATATTGGGGTTGTCTGGAAGAGATCGCTTTTAGCGATAAGACCGCCCTTTGTACATAACTAGATATAATTTTAGTCTTAAGTTCATGTTTGTATTGGTGTACAATAAAGCGTTATCTATCTATCTATCTATATACAGATTATTATGTTATGTTGCATTTAAATACGTTTGGTATATAGTTTTTTGTGTTATATTGTTGTTAACGATAGAATGCGTTGCATGAACGGCCCGCTCGGTGTTACCCGTAAAATAAAATACATATTGAAATTGCTATATATATAAATAAACTTACGTGCATATATTAAATTCATATATAATATAGATATAATGTAATATTTGTGTATTTACCTGTCTGTTATTATAATAAATAAAAGCTAATTGATTGCTTAGAGAGTAATGGAATGCACGAATTTCACTCGGGATTGAACCGGAGCAGTTGCCCGCGACCACCGACCGTACTATACGTGCTCTGCTTTTCGTTTTTCTCTACAAGCAATCAAAGGCTAACTTTCAAACCCTTAAAACCTTGTTTTAATATTCTCCTTCGCACTATTGAACGTTATATCCGTTACAATTGTCCTTCGTGACTTCACTTGCTGGTCTTAATTGGCCAGCATATGCTGAGCCTGGGTCCAATTTTATTACTTATTTTCACTATTTTTGATTTACTGTTTGATAATAAATACTCTGTATTGTTTTTGTCCTGAATAAATGAAAATGTCTTCCTTTCATTGGTAACTTTATGCTAGTACAATGAGCGGGGCCTTATCAATCATTATCAACGCATTCCAACAATCATTGGTATTTCCTCGTATAACCCGCCACGTTTTTCCAAGGTTAGGCATGTGTGAAGTCAGTTATTGCGTGTAGGTTACATGTAACCTACACGCAATAACCGACGTTTCAAAATCGTCATGACGATGCCTTCCTTCACCATTGTTAGCACGTGGTGATTGTAACATTCACCTTATCCGTGCAGGAACGGAGCAAGAATACAATTTCCTGCGTTGGGGCGGCCTGTCGTAAGAGACGACAAAACAACCCACAGCCAGGTGTTAGGGCATTTGCCCGACTGGATGGCTACTACCCCTGGTCTAGAGTATGTCCCCATAACAACCTTGAGTTGTGTTCCGGAATTGGTAACCAGGTTCCAGTCTCCCTTAAGAGAGCAGCAGCGCATTTGTAGCAGCTTTGGTGTTGCAAATGTCCATAGGCGATGGTAACCGCTTTCCATCAAGTGAGCCGTCTGCCTGTCTGCTGAACTCCTGCAATAAAAAACGCGAGGTATACGTTCCGGGCAGGTATCGAGACCAATTCAAATTTGGAACGCCCGTGCTCTAACCAATAGTGGCCCGATACTATATCTTCCACTGACCGTCGTTTGGAAATAGTTACTTTGATCATTTCACGCATCTTTAGTTACTTTGATCATTTCTCAGACACTACGCACACACACGCACTGTCATACATACTCGAATATAAATAAAGACACCCCCCCCCCCCCCACACTCACATACAGCATACAAAAGCATATTATTGTTACGAGTCCATTGCGGGACTCGAATTAAAATGCCGTTGGAATTATTATGGAGTTTATTAGAACTATACAAACACGTATAACACAGGTACAAATATAACCGAACACAACAAGTCCAAATGCAGTAATGCAGAAGGTCGAAATTCCATAAAATGCGGCAAAGTCCATCACTAAAATTATTAGTACTAAAATTATCGCTCAACTGCCTTGTCCCTCAATCGAGGCATTGCTTTGTACTGTATAGATGCAATATGTCTGCCCGGCCGCGTGGACCAAATTTCCTAAAATCAGTTTGTACTTTAAATCCGACACACCTGGCTTATGACTGTCATAAAAGATACACAATGGGCTGTTTTCTAATCGCAATATTTAAACACAAAGTAAACAAAAGATGTCCAAATGCCACCACAACTCGGGAAGTAACCTAAATAGGAATTTTATAAGCACCAAAACCGCTTTGAAGCATGACACTACAAATACCACACGATTTTAAAGTAAACTTTGAACATTTGAACTGAAATAACTAGGGTTGACGACACCTTTTTAAGGAAAAAAAGTACTTTTGGGAAATTGAGAAACAAAATAGTATAATACGGCCGTGGTACTTGGCGAATGTGAACATAGGCTCTGCGAACTTTAGCGCATGTAAACTCATGAAGAAAATAAATTGACCAACTAGTACAAAGCAGGGAAAAAATACAGGGATGAAGGGCGACCAATTGTATTCACTGACGATTCGTATGCCCACTCATCACACGAGTGTACATGTTCTAAAGTTCGCAGAGCCCATGTTCACATTGGCCAAGTTACGCCGGCCGTATTATACACGCTTATTTCTCACTAACTGTGCCTGCAACTTCGTCCGCGTGTTATAATTGATGAATTTTATCCGTGCAGGAACGGAGAAAGAATACAATTTCCTGCGGCCCAGCGGCCTGTCGTAAGAGGCGACAAAACAACCCACAGCCAGGTGGTAGGGCATTTGCCCGACTGGATGGCTACCACCCCTGGTCTAGAGTATGTCGCCATAACAACCTTGTGTTGTGTTCCGGCATTAGTGACCAGGTTCCAGGCTCCCTAAAGAGAGCAGCAGCGCATTCGTAGCACCTTTGGTGTTGCAAATGTCCATAGGCGATGGTAACCGCTGTCCATCAAGTGGGCCGTCTGCCTGTCTGCTGATCTCCTGCAAAAAAAAAAAAAAGAATTGATGTTTTAAGTTACTATTTCTATTATATTATATTTGGCTTCAACGCTAATTTACTCTTTATAACATAAGCCATCTTCCGGTGAAAGTACCGTCAAAATTTGGTTTATATTGACGGGTTACATTGTTGAAGTTTTAGTCCTCTATCATTTAAAAGTTATGCTCTCGTCGGTGGAGCCTCCTCCAATCTTCTCTATTATGAGCATTCTCTCTCTATTTACATCTATGTGAAGTACGACACCCACTTTTTCTTTTATTTGATCCATGGATCGCCTTGGTCTTCCCTCCCCTCTCCTTGCTTCCACATTGCCTTCGATTTAGAAGGTGTAGCAAATGGCTAAACATCCTCCCCCTTCTTTCCTTCAGAGTTTTTAAAATTGTGCGTTTCTCTTTTACCATGTCCAGTACTTCTTCATTGGTCTTCTTTTCTTTCCAACTTATTCTCTCCATGCGTGAAGTTTTAGTAGCGACCTCTAATTTTTATGTAGCCTTTATTAACCAAGGAAAAGGAGGCATTTGAAAGGTGAAATAATTTTTGAGTCTAAGTAATAATACTAGCTGTGCCCGCGACGTCGTCCGCGTGGAAATAGTTGTCAAAACCCCCCGATTTTGAAACATTCTTCATTTGTGCTCCGCTCCTATTGGTCTTAGCATGATGATATATAGCCTATAGCCTTCCTCGATAAATGGGCTATCTATCATTGAAAGAATATTTCAAGAGAGACCAGTAGTATCCTGAGATTAGCGCGTGCAATTCAATAAATAATTTCTTCAGCTTTATATATTAGTATAAGATAAGTATTAGTATATAATAAGTATATAATATATACAATTGGATGTAGTACAAGATACAGTACGGGCGTATAAGGGTGGGAACCCTATATATATACCATATATTAATATGTAACGAGAATGAAGACTAAATATTTACACCATATAGAATTTGAACCACTTCTATTTTAACTAAGTAATGTTATACAAAAATAAATAGGTTAACGCGATTATTTCTTGTTTAGAAGTTGGTACATTAGTAACTTGGACGTTTTTGACTTTTTTTGGTGTGTGAGAGAAACTATCTATATTTGTTAAAATTATCGTAGAAATGTATGTGTAATTGTGATTATTTCCGAACGTATTAGTGGTTTTGTACAGAATAGTCGAGTGTTTCCGAACGATGAGTACGGTGTGTGAGAGAGATAGATAGGTGATGAAAGGAAGAAAAGATTAACAACGGACGGTGATGAAAAGGACAAGAAACGATCGAATGGAGAGCCTGGGTTGAGAGCTGGGGCTGGACGAAGGACGATGGTAATTATTAGAATATGAATGTAAGATGTAATAAAAACGTATAAGTGTTATTTAAAAACTGAAACAGCTCTGCTAATTCCATCGGCCTCTGTGGTTAAACGGGCAACTCTTAGCGAACTTCGCCTTCAACTTTAAAGCTGACTTTCTGTTATTTACTATGGTCTGGGTGTCTGGGATCGACCCTAGAGTAATCAGTTGTATATTACCCGTAACATTACCATTGTAAAAGACGGGCAAGCCAAGCCTTTAAGTTTGTGGCATGAGGAGAGGAGAGGAGAGATAACAGGAGGCAGATTTGATGGTTTTTGACATTAGAGTGTGTGTATTTGATTTTGGAGGCAAGAAATAATAAGAATTCTAAGAAATTGCTTTTCAGTTTCATTTATTGACATTACTAATACCAACCCGTTAAATTACAATAAACAATTTATATAGCAGTTGGAATATTCGCTACAATGGCAGGCGAAGGAGTTTGGGAGTTGCATACGTCATCGCCAGCCAGTGTTGCCAGATGACCAATGTGAATTGACCTCCAAATTTTTTTCCCAAACCCTCAACAATAAGCTTCTTAGAAAAAAAACCCAAAATAGTTTTTACTTACTACTACTACTACCCGAATTTGCAGGGACTCCCCCCATCCGGCAACACTTGCGGGAGCGCACATACTAATAGTTGCTCTATCTCGCGCGCTCATCATCCGTCCCGCTCACACTCTGTGCTATGTATCGTACTAGCAATACGACTTGGTAATATTTGTTCTTAAGGTTAAAGTTTCCAAAATAAATCGGCATCATTCGACAGTGAATAATACTCTCTGCCATCTGAAATACATTTAACCACTATCTCTCTCTGCTACAGAGCCTAGACAACCTATTCTGAAGTATGAGTCTTCGTATAGCTCGGTTAAATTGTAAATCTTTGACTACAAACAAATCGATGTGATGTACCAATATTTTGTTAATAACAAGGCCGATGTCTTTATTCGATTGGCCTTGTTCGAGTCGTGATTCGGTTGCATCGATCGACCTTCCTTACTTTGACCTCGGTGAGGTCATCATAATCGATTATTAATTCGTCATGGTTGCAATTGATTGAGGATCTTGGGTGGCTGGCCACAACAAAAGCTGAGTATACTTTCAAAGGTGGGACGGTACTTCACTGCCACTGCTTAATCTTTTCGGTGCTCAAGTAAGATCTTGCATGGAGAACTGTTCTAGCCTGGGACGGCTCAGCCAAATACCAGCTTGAAGCTCTAGAGACAAGTGAGAGAAGAGCCAAGAGGTTGATTGGTAGCGACCAGCTTGACAATACAAGCCTTCAAAGCCTAGGGTTGCTAGTCTATGGGTTTTTATAGGATTCATTTCGGGAGCGTGTGGTTGAACTGTTTGACCTGATTCCCCCTACACGATTCCATCTTCGGAACACAAGGCGCTCTCGTCTACGCCATCGTTACACGGTGGAAACGCTGCCAGTGCGCATTAAACGTTTCGCCTCCACGTCCCTTCTACGTACGGCAGAATTGTGGAATGCACTACCAGAGTTCGTGTTTCCCGTAAAGTACAATCCGGGTATCTTCAAGTCTTGTGTGAATAAATACTATCTAGGTAAGCGTGCTCCATCTTCGACCGCATCATCGTCCGGCATTGGACGTGATCGTGGTCAAACGCAAACTTATTTAATATTAAAGAAAAGTGCCATACCATGACTAGCGCTGTTCTTCCGTCTTGTACCAGCAAGTGAAGCCACGAAGGACAATATAATACATAACGTACTGTTACATACCGATAAAGAAATGCGCACCCGGTTTATTACCCTTCCAGCATTTGGACTTCTTTTGTTTACTTTGGGTTTATTTACAATTAGCTATCGTTTGCGTTCACGGTCGTTCGCACGAATAATTAACCAGGTGTGTAGATTACGTCTAATTTAATTAAGAAAAAGCCTAAATGACGTTCTGTTGTTCGTGTCTACCCAGCAAGGGACCTGGCGTGAAGTTATGTATGTATGTAAAACAACACAGCACAGCTCCTTTCAAGTCCCACCAAAAGCACGCTAAAAATTCGAAATTGAAAAAAAAAACTATATATATCTTATAGACATTTTGTCTTTTTTCCAGGTACTAGTTGGGTGCGTTCCTGTGACGACAACGACGAAAATGCTCCTGCAGCCGTTTCACTTGGCGACCACGGTCGTCATAGCAACCGCGAAAACATCACTAATAACGTCGTGATTTTTGCTCAACGACCCATGTCAAGAGGTGCGTCGAATAACGCGGTCGTGAGCGTGGTCGTTGTGAGCCTCCTGTGGAACGTAACCATAGAAGCATAGAGAACAACACGAATGAAATTATTTTGTATTATCACTTGCAATATATTAATAACGTAATATTAAGTATTAAAACCTATTAGTAGGGTAAATTTGTATTGTCCTGTACGAAACAGTTTTCAGTGTATTTTAAGCTATTGCATAGCTTTTATCGCGGGCTTTGAACGCGGCGACCGAATCAAGAAATTCCGTAACGAAAATAAAACCTAACACACCCCACTCCGCTCACCATGTAGCTCGGCCGAGCGTTCGCTTAACGTGTATATATGGTACGACTACGAAGCTCGCACGGATCGAGACGAGCTGCTCCGAAATCGGACGAATACGTAAGCAGCTGTTTGTGAGAATTTATATAGGTGTCTATCATATCTTTATAATGCGACACTCACCTCATGTGCGCCCCGCAAGTATATATGTATACATAGGTGATTTGTTCTTTTATCGGTCACCACCCTTAAAAAGTGTAACTTGAATTAATATCAAAGAAAAAAAATACCGCATAAATAAAAAATAAATAAATAATTATAATTGCATGTTGATAAAAAATGCTATGCAATAGCTTTTCCGCGGCAGTCCCAGAGTGCCACAAGGAGTTCTTTTTTATTTACTTCTTTTATCTTGAATTTGATCTAGGACTTACGTTCTATACTTTGTTTCTTGAAGTGAAACTTCTTTAGACTTGTGATTTGAATTTGAAACTCGATTAAACCAAAAGCGACTGTTCCGTACACGGCGGGATCGGTAACCCGACGGCAAAAGGTAATTTTTAGTACCTAGTTGCTAGGCAACTTGGTACTCCAGCCGGCGGAAACAGGAACAAGGGGAACACTAATCTGTCAGTATTTTAAGGGAAGGTCGCCCTTCGAGAGGAAATATATGAAATATCCTACGAAACTACTACTTCAAGAGAAACACTACGGGGGATTGATAAATGTCTGTCCAAATATACACGCGCCTCGCGCTATTATAATTTTCCACTCAGTTGTAATTATCAAAAATTCTCAGTAAATAATTAAATGTGAAATAGCATCACGCGAGAGCTAAAGCTTATAACATTTTTTATAATTTTTGGCTGTCTGTTTGTTCCGGGTAATCTCTGAAATGGCTGGACCGATTTTGACGGGACTTTTATTGGCAGGTAGCGGATTTAATAAGGAGTAACTTGGGTTACTTTTATTTTAGGAAAATTCTTTTATTTTGGAATTATGAAGATTTTCAATCACCACGCGTGAGAGACCGCGGGGCGCAGCTTGTATAAAAATAAATTTCATTTCCTTCCACTATTGTAATAGCAAACATTAAGATTTCTCAATGTTTTGAATAAAACAAATTTATTTTACTAGATGCCAACGATTGGATATACAATAGTTTATCCTGTAATTTCTTAGAAGCGAATATATCGCCATCTATTGTCATTTTTTAGGTTTAATTTCTTTACTTGACCGTATTTTATCATTTTTGTTTGGAGTTATAACTCAACGAAATCTTAAGTTATTGTATCAGTGACCCTAAGTTAATCCACATGGAGAAGTTTTTTAAATATTATAGATAGGATATTTTGTTAAGTTTTCGCGACTAATAACCTTTTAACGGTTTCAAGCGCGGTATTTGATCTTTATAAGATCCGTTAGTTGGTAACTTAGACTATGCTCCCATAAAGTAAATAATAACTGTAAACATAAAATAAATAATTAAATTAACAAGTTGGCGGTAGGCCAAAAAAACTGACAATCTCATTGAAACTTACATCTTTGTCATCCGTGATCACGGCTACTGAAGTGGCCGAAACATCGGAATAATAAAAGTCAAATATACCGTGCATAAAACCGTTGAAACGTAGTTAGATTAGGATATTTTGCTTAAGAAACCACATTTTTAAAAATGAGCAGAACTGCTGCAAATATTTCTTTACATTTGCTTGCCTCGTCTGGGAATCGAACCGACCAAGTATCGAAAAAAAACAGAGTGTATTTTTATGACGTCAATAATAAGAGTCAGCAATAAGGAGTAATTATTTCAATGTAATGTCTTTGGGACACCATGTATACTAGATAAAGGTATCTGTGGTTGAGTGGAGGTAAGCCCGGGTTCGATTCTGGCATGGTAAACTTCGTAAGCCATCATTCCATTATTTACTACGGTCTGAGTGTTAGGCATCGGTCCCGATGTTGACCGTTGTATGTTTGTAACACATAACAAAGTTCAATGCTAACATTGTAGTAAAAGAACGTTATATTATTTACTATAGTCTGGGTGTTTGCGATCAATTTCAGTCTATTGTGTATCACCCATAACACAAGCGTGTTTGTCTATCGATTATTATGATATATTAAGATTAAGAAAATGTTAAAATATGGTCGACTTTCCTTAATTTTAAGTTGCAATGTAACAAAATCTTGCTTATATTAGTGATAATTTCTATATTTAAGTATGGCAATATGAAATTAAGAAAAAAAAATTTTATTATAAAAACCCAATGTATCCGCAATGATTTATTTTTTATTCAAATATAATTATTTTATTCTATATAGTTTTCGTTTTATTTTTTCCCGATTAAAAAGCATTTACTTATTGAAAATACTTGTCTATATTTGGCAGTCGTTTTTTTTTTAAATGAACTTCGATGAGGACTGGACTCTGTGATTATTATTTTTGGCTTTATTTATAGTATACATAGAAGAAATAGACACAGAGAGTGTGTATTGGTGATATTATATGTGGGCTGAGCAATGTGAAGCGAATAATTAAGGGTGCGAGTGTTTTTCCGGCCTCCAAGGCCGCTGCCTTCAATATTTTGCACATTTTTCATAACGTTCCAAACATAACGTCAAATTTTCAAATATATTTTTTACTATTTCTTTATCTCGCCAGCAATGCCGAGATAAAGGTTGTATATAGTTTTAACATCTATTTCCCACGTTCGGTCCGACACCTAGCTGCTAACTGTGCGTGCAATGCGAGCTATGGGCGTCGGCGGTATGCGGGGCCTAAAGAGGTGCTCAGGGAGGTGCTCTCTGTCCGCAACAGTATCTCATAAATCATTCAAATCTTTCTCTTTTTAATAAAATGTTAAACAAATACATTTATTTATATTATTATTTATTTCTGATGTAGTGTCAGGAGCCTTAAGAGCAGACGAGCGTGCATGACAAGAGCTATGAATGTCAAAGAAGCAAGTGAGGTGTGTAAGAATAAGCCTGTATGGCACTCTGTTGTTCGTGCCTACCCCGCAAGGGACCTGGCGTGAAGTTATATATGTGTATATATGTACGTAAACATTGGTATTCTATATGATCTATGTATGTATTAAATTTATAAATTAGTGTTGGTATGTATATTTAACAGAGTCCTATCTTTTTTTTGCTCCACCTACATCGCCAGATTAGTTAAGAATTTCTTTTAAGTTAGGTTGCCTGGAGGAGATCGGTTTTAGCGATAAGGTCGCCTGTTGTTTTGCCAACAACTATTGTAATTTGGTGGTAATTATAATTTTGGTGAGTAATAAAGTGTATCTATCAATGGACATTAATCAATATTCAATACTTCGTTGAATTTTTTTTGGTTCATTGAGCACAATTTTCAAAATAGAGAAACAATAATATTTAACAGGATTATATTTATTTTCTAATAACAGTGCACAATTAATAGTTGTTGGGTTTGTTCTCGTTGCCGGCGGGCCAGGGCCAGCCGGGGGCTGCGGTGTGCTTGATGACGTCCCATAGGGCTCCGCTGTCGAAGCCCCCGCCCATATCAAACTCGAAGGCCTGCAGTAACTTGCGAGATTCGTTCTTCACATCTGTATACTATTGCTAAGGAAATACATGTTATCTATATTACATACTAGCTGTCGTACCGCCATATTTTCTGAATTCTAAGACTTTGTTTCATGACACAAAAACAAAATCGGTCCATATGATTAGGAGGATTCTAGAACCCGGTCTCAGCGCCACCTACCGGTTCCAACTGTGGATGTTAACCATCCCGGGACACACTCAAACACACATACAAAATGTCATCAAAATCGGATGTATAGTTTACATACATACATACATAACTTCACGTCAGGTCCCTTGCGGGGTAGGCACGAACAACAGAGTGCCATACAGGCTTATTCTTACACACCTCACTTGCTTCTTTGACATTCATAACTCTTGTCATGCACGCTCGTCTATTCTTAAGGCTCCTGACATCACCTTCTGCTAGTACATGATCAATTTGATCATGGAAGGTGTGTCGTGGCCTTCCGCGACTTCTGCATCCATCCACTTTTGCATTGTATATCTGTTTAGTCATTACGTATACGTATAGTTTACGATTCTATAAAGGACATACAGACAGACATTATTTTTATATATCAAGAAAAAGAATGAAAGGACAACCCAAACGGAGAACCAGGCAACAACAAAATCGCCATATTTGTGTTTATCATGATACTAGTTGATACCCGCCCGCTTCGCGTGCCGTAAAATCCGTTCTTAGCCGACCTCTACTTGGCTAAAGGAAGGTCCGTGACAAATCTCAAGTCTATAGGTATTATAGTTCCTGAGATATCGTGATGAGTCACTATATTCATCGTTTCAATCTAATATATAAAATTCTCGTGTCACAGTTTTCGTTGCCATACTCCTCCGAAACGGCTTGACCGATTTTGATGAAATTTTTTGTGCTTATCCGGTATCTATGAGAATCGGCCAACATCTATTTTTCATCCCCCTAAATGTTAGGGGTAGTCCACCCCTAAATTTTTATTTTTATTTTTTAGACAAAATTTTTAATTTCTATTTTTTTATGATACAACATACAAAAATACATACAACCCTAGATTTTCAACCCTCTACGATCAACCCCTATTTTTTACCGGGCAGGACAACGTCTGCCGGGACAGCTAGTTATATATATACATATAGATTATTTACGTGAAGCAAAAGCTTTGTACGCGTTTTTACGAAAATTCCGCGGACACAGTATGAAACCTCGCACACTTCTAGTTCATATAGAGCAAGAGTTCAGAATGCTAAAATATTTTTTTAATTATGCATAAAAAATACATTAATTAAATAAAAAAAACATTACACACACTACCATGTGTTGACACACACACATATATACTCTTTTGTTCATTGTTAAAGTTATATAAACAGTGTAGCCTTGGCGAAATCTGCGATTATAGAAGTTATAGTCTTTGACATCAGAACCTTAATAATGTTCAAAACTTAAAATTTGAATTAATAATTATGGTCGAATTTCGACCACGGGCGACCACTAGTATTTTCTAATCTGACTAACAATACCTCACAGTCAAAGTGACTAAAATTGTACGGTGGTGCAACCTTAAACACATTAAAAAAAGGATACACCCCTTGGCCACGTTGGGGGGTGCTTCGAACTCCAAGCGGATGCCAGTCAACTCCTTGGCTAGCTGGTAAGCTTCTCTAGCAGTAAAATAATAAAATTTATTCCTTTTTTTCTGAAATATTAATATTGTTACGACCGACACAAACAAATTCACACCTGCATACCTGTAGAACCACATTTTATTGCCTTTCGGCATTTGGACTTCTTTTGTATACTTTGTGTTTAAAATTTGTGATTTAAAAAACAGCCCATAGTGATCTTTGACACTGCCAGGTGTCTCGGATTTAAAATAAAAGTTGATTCTAAGAAATTCGCTCCACGCGACCGGGCAGACATATTGCATCTGTACAGTATAAAGCAATGCCCCAAGTGAGACATGAGGCAGTCAAGCGATAATCACGAGCGAAGCGAGACTTGTTTACATTCGGTAATCTATTTAGTGACGGACTTTGCGCGTGTTATCGAATCGTGCAGTTCGTACTGGTTGTGTCCAGTTATATTTGTACTTATTATGTTATACGTGTTTATATAGTTCTATTTAACTCTATAGTATTTCTAACGACATTTTAATTCAAACCCTGCAACCCGTATCAATATTATACTTTTGATTAAGGTGAATTATTTTTGTGTGCGTTCAAGTGAGACTCGGGATGGTTTAGATATACGACTGGACCCGGTAGGTGGCGCCGTTGAACAACTCTTAAACGGTGGGTCCGATTTTGATGAATATTTTAGTGCTTTTTTCAAATAGATTCGAGAATGGTTTTGGCCCCGGTTGATGGTGCTGCAATCGGTTTCTAGATTTTTATTTTTTAACGGTAAGACAACGTCGGCCAGTTACAGCGAGTTATTTATTTTTAGAATAAGAAAAGACGAAGAATAGACAAAAGATATATATTGTTACGAGCTACAGGTTTCGAATTAAAATGCCGTTGGAATGACTATAGAATTTATTAGATCTGTACAAACACGTATAAAACAAGTACAAATATAACTAGACACTACTAGTACAAACTGCACGATTCAATAACACGCGCAAAGTCCGTCACTATCGCTTATCGAACGTGCGCGTCTTACTTTGATCGTGGTTCTCGCTAGACTGCCTCACCCCTCCCTTCGGGCATTCCTTTTATTTTGGACCAATACAATATGCCGCGACGCAAAACAATAGAAACAAGAATTAGTTCGACACACCTGCCTAATGACGGCCATAAAACAAGTACAATAACAATACAATGTTTTTCTTAATTACAAATTATAAACGCAAAGTAAACAAACGAAGTCCAAATGCGGGAAAGTAATAAACTGCGCTTTATGACAGGCAGCTGTGCATTCGCCTTTGTCGGCATGTAAGAATATTTTACAATAATTACTATATTTGATACAATTTGTTTGTTTAGTATAGTTATACAATTAGATAGTTTAGTTGGTTTTTGAAGTGATAACTTCTTATGGGAGTGTAAAATGCTTCGTTACGTAACGTGTTACGGCGCCAGTTTGTCTGGCTTCCATTTCTCTCACACAAGTTATCACTACTGTCGGGCGTCCCGAGACGCACACGTTTTTCATTTTGATCAAATTTGTTTGCTCTAACGTAGTTTTCGATGCTTATTAACACTTTTTGACAATTTTAATAATTTTTAAGACATTCTAGAAGAACATCATTCCAACCAGATTTCCCAGACACCTCATTAGTTTTTACTGCTTAAAGTACTGAACATCTTGGTCAGTGGTTCCCAAACTTATTTTGGTATACTGCCCACTTTGAGACTAAATTATTTTCTAGCGCCCCCATTTTTTCACCTACTTAAAAACCACTATAACGTCAAATTAATTTAATTAATTATAGCTATATTAGCGGAGATTAAACATTTACTCTAAAAGAGACTTTTACGCCCGCAAGAGTTAACTTGAGACCTAAGCGCAGAAGGTAGTACACAACGGCGCTAAGGTCTCAAGTTAACTCGTAACAGGCTACACCTGCCTGCTTTTTCTGGGTCTCTTAGCACCCACTTCTTGACCTGCAGCGCCCAAGAGGGCGCCCACTTTGGGAAAGGATGATCTAGGTGGTCAAAGTTGGGTTAAAGATGAGTTATGTTTTACGAAGTTTCAATCCCCCCCCGCCCCCCCCTCCTAGATCTAGCCCTGCCAGTTAGCAATAAAGCACAAAATATGAAAACTTGAAAGATATCCTTTAAAGAGTTGGAAACTCACTGTGCACTGTCCAGTCTGTTTTTATCGCTGTCGGCTATCGTCAGACGCGACTCGAAGGTAGCGCAGACCCTGTCCAGGTCGTTACTACGCCGGTTCAACTCCTCCAGCCTCTGATTCAGTTCATTCTAGAAGAAATAAGGCAGAGAGTCTTCTGTAATGACCTTTTAACAGTGCAATCATCATAGCCTTAAATCCCTGTTGCATCCTGTTATAATCGTCCTTGAAGGCATGTAAAGAAAAATAGTAATATTCATCGGCAAGAATGAATGCACATCAAACTTAGGGTTGCCAACTATTTTTGAGAAAAATAAAGTATTTGGCATAAAAAAAGTATCTTTCAAAATTAAATTTTTGTTTCTTCTCTTGGAGGCATTCCTTAAATTTTTGGAAGCTATCTATATATTCCGAATTTAAATAAACAAACAATTCATTTTTTATTAAATATATAGATGTCCTGTCCCTTTTAGCCTATAGGCTATATATGATCATGCTAAGACCAATAGGAGCACCAATTAAAAATATTTCAAAATGGAGGGGGGGGGGGGGTTGAAAACAAATTCCAGGGCAGATGACATAGCTAGTTAGTTTATAGACATTGTACTAAATAAAAAAATAAATAACTGAAAGTAAATATTAATAGATTAGGTAAATGCTTCACTTGGTTGTAGGAGAAGGGGAAGGCAGAGCGAGTGTCAAAAGATGAGCTCATGGCACAACACAGGTTTTGAAGAGCTGGAGATTTCAATAAGATTCGGAGTGAAATGTTATATTTGCCTTTCACTTAAGTTAAAACCAAATTAAAAAGTATCTTGCTAAAAAGAGATACTACACTATTGAAGAATACTTAAATGACAAAACATCACTTACATAGAAGCTTGCTCCAGCCTCTTATACAATATTTTGTTGTTTTTAAGGCAAAATTATGAGTAGAGCAGAAATGAAGGGTGTGACATGTATGGAAGAAAAACGAAATATTTCTTAAGATAGGAAAGTTTGGAAGGAATAAACATTATGCTAGAGTTAATAAAAGAGACATTTCTCGTAAATAAATTTACAATTCATCACTTAATAACCCTCAGCCATTTTATTTTATGTACCCTCAAATTATTCAAAATAATTAATAAATTAAATTACTGAAAACTCAACAAATCATGAAGATTTTGGAATATTATATTTTATTTTTGGAATTTGAGTGGGAATAGTGGAAACTTCATTAAGATTATTGATTGATAGTAGATGGAGAAGCTGAGCATTCCGCTGAAGTGAGATTGACAACCACATAAGTATTTCGTGATATTCAGAGACATAGACTTTTCTAATGTTATTTTTTATTGGTGATTTTGCCACCCTGGCGCTCAATATGATTAATAGCTGGTTCCTATTCATTTACTTGCCTTTCCATCAGCTGAATTTTGTCCTTAGAGCTTATATCATATTATGATCAATAGTAAGGCAAACGAAAGGTTGGTAAGATATAGGAACAGGCCATAAGAGCTACACTTTGTTTTTTATCACTTTTGCACATTGTGAAATTAGAAACGATTAAATGTATCTCAAATCAAATTCAAATTTCAAATTTATTTAACCAAATTTCTCATTACATGACAATGGTTTAACAAAAGATTGTGCTATGGTACGTTATCCTGGTTGTCACATTCTGAGCGAGATATGGCTCCTAAAGAACCCTGCACTAGGCAAAGCCTGTATCGCAGGGGTCATATTATTTTATATAAACATAAAATACATACATACATAACTACACGCCAGGTCCCTTGCGGGGTAGGCACGAACAACAGAGTGCCATACAGGCTTATTCTTACATACCTCACTTGCTTCTTTGACATTCATAGCTCTTGTCATGCACGCTCGTAAACATAAAATAAAATGTTATTAAATACATATAGGTATATAGTGTGGAAGTGTGAGCGTTTGAGTATGTCGGGTCTGTGTGTGCATGTGATTTAAGACACAATACGCAGTAGGTCTTCTGTTTGAGAGTACGTAAGAGAATGTAAGAATTTGAATGTAAACTTTTTTGCCTGTTTTGATGTTAATTTAATCATTTCACCTTTGCTTAGCTTTGCTATATTGTCTTTGTTTTTTTTTTTTTTTTTTATTGCAGGAGATCAGCAGACAGGCAGACGGCCCACTTGATGGACAGAGGTTACCATCGCCTATGGACATTTGCAACACCAAAGGTGCTACGAATGTGCTGCTGCTCTCTTTAGGGAGCCTGGTACCTGGTCACTAATGCCGGAACACAACACAAGGTTGTTATGGCGACATACTCTAGACCAGGGGTGGTAGCCATCCAGTCGGGCAAATGCCCTACCACCTGGCAAATGTATAATATCGTGGTTTTCATTTTATATGTAAGTCAAAGAATAAGTGTTTGATGCTAAGTAACAAAGTCAGTTTAAGCATGCTGGGCCCATAACCCAGAGGTCCATGGATCGAAACCACACTGTGCTAAATTAGAAATGGTTAAATTAATTTTTCTGTATAATTTTCATGGTTTTAATTTTATTTGTAAGTCAATTAATGACTGTAATTGATGCTAAGTAACAAAGTAAGTTTATGAACCATAACATCATAATAGTTTTGTATATGGATACTTCACACACTTCACATTTTAAAATAGAAGGGCTCGAAATTTTAATGAGTTTGTCAGCCGAAACTTAACCAGCATGTTAAAATTTAATTGTAAAATTGTGAGAGTAGTTTACAAATGAGGAACCTTGATGTACACGTTTCCTGACAACTTAATATCTCATGGTAAACTTAATGAACGACATACATACATAACTTCACGCCAGGTCCCTTGCAGGGTAGGCACGAACAACAAAGCGCCATACATGCTTATTGTTACACACCTCACTTGCTTCTTTGGCATTCATAGCTCTTGTCATGCACGCTCGTCTGTTCTTAAGGCTTCTGACATCACCTGCTAGTACATAATGAACGACAAAAATAAAATATACTTTTACTGACATTAAGTTTTAGTTCTTGCGCAAACTTCGTTTCCAATTCGTTCTTCTTCTTGGAAGCTTTTAGTTCTTGTTGTTGCTTTTCTATCGTTTCTGGAAAATTATAACATAAGCTGTTAGAAAATGCTCGGGCTTTTAATGTTGATAAACAATAATTACTTCTCTTTCTTACCATCGAGATGTTTAAAAAACTCATCGATCTCTTGATTAATATTTAGATATAAATATTCTTTACTCTCTTGGCCCATTTTGATTATCCTTTTTAAGTTTTATAATATAAATTTTCGTTTTAATAAAAATTTAAACACAACGACGAAATTTGAATTTTGTAAACGCAGCCATAAATCTAGTGTTGCCAACACAGTATCAGGTTTGTGGGCTAATCGAACCTCAAAAAGGGCTAGATTTGCCAAAAAAAGAAATAAGGGCTAAATTGCTAAATAATTATTAAAACTTAATAGAAATAGTTGTTTTTTAGTGTAATTTATTACCTACTGCTGTGTACAAATTTGTATAAACATATTATTTATTAACAAAAATTAGCAATATTATATACTTATATATATTTGTGTAAGTAAAATTTATTAAAGATGTGTAACTCAGGAGTGATTGATTTAAAAGATGTATAATCTTTCAAAATTCGAAATCACTGTTTAAATCTTTAGTTTGGAAAATACATCTTTAACTCACTACGTTAAGATTGATTTTAGTCACATGGAATGATGAAAACTAACAAATCAGATACTTAGATGTAGTATGAGACAATAGATACAGGATATTGTGAATTGAAAAGAGATAACATGCGCACTCTAAGAAATACTATGATGATACACAGTAAATTAAACTCTGTGACGTTACTGTAAAGCTTAAAACCGGTCAACTGAATAAATTATATCATTCGAAACCAAAGATTTAAAAGAGTTAAAGATTTAAAAGAGTGATTTCCATCTTTTATGGAAAAAGATTTATAAATCACTGATCTCATTGGTGATTTAGTTTGCGCATCGCTAGAATTTATCCAAATACAGAATGAAATAGATTTAAAACAGGAGACAGGAACGATATAGTAGATACGGGGAATCCCCACATAGAATGAAAGTGAGAGTGTTTAGTTTTTGCTAGGCTTTTCTGTTACAATTTTATTTCGTTTCGTTCCTAGGCGTGTCTATGATTATGTTTATTGAGATAAGAATATGATAATTTGGATCTAAATTTGGGGCTAGAGGCTAAATCATTATTATGGAGGCTAAACAGACATAAAAAGGGCTAGATCTAGCTCCGAAAGGGCTAAGTTGGCATCACTGCATAAATCACATAAATAAAGAGCAGAAACCATCACCACCATTTCCATCCAACGCGGAAATGCGGCCAGCATTTTGGGCACTCTCCCCGCCGAGAGCGACCTGGAGTCTATTTTTTACTTATAGTTGGTATTATTATTATTTTTATATTTTAGTTTAATTTTAGTTAATAAAGAGCATTATTATTTATGTAGGTTTATGGCTTGGCAGCTAGGCCATTGAGTCAAATTTGTGGCGCAGACTTTACAGATTTAAGCTCTCTATGTATATTCAAATTACTTTTTAATGAACTACGATAATCATATAAATCACACTTGTATATTTTCTCCCCAGTGTGTTTACGGATGTGTTTATTTTAAATCGCCGCGCCCGCTCCCTATTTAGCACATAATATGTCCGTGACATTTTTTAAACAATTCTTTTTTCACTATGTCAACACTGACTCACAATGTTAATGTCACTCACTTCACAATGTAATTTTTACATGTGGTAGCGGCCATTTTTTGATTTTTTTTTGGTTTGATTTTTCTTTGATTTATATTTTAGTGTTATTTTTTTATTTATAGTGTTATTTTTGATTTATAGTGTTTTTAACCCTGAAAGGTGAGTGAGTATCGTATAAATTATCTAAATCAACTATCCATTGATGTTTTTCGTATGTAATTTTATCAAAAAGTTAACTCTAGATGCAATAAAAAAAACAGGCTGAGTCTATTCGTACGGGTACCGTACGAATAAATATAATTTATTCGTCCAGTGCCCGTACAAATAGTCACGTCGAATGGCTGAGTCTATTAATACGGGTACTGAAAATGTTCTTAAAAAGGCTCGGCCAAAAAAAAACCTAACCTAACCTAATTAAAGATTGAAAACAAGTATTTTACGAAGTTCTTCCAATCCATACAAGAGCAGTACGCAAATACTCGCGTATACTTTGTAGTAACATATAAGCAGATCTTGTTCCGTAATGTACAGCGCCAGTACACATAGGGACTAATCGTGTATGTGTCGGAAAATTATTTTTGGGTGGTTATAAAAAAAAACCTATATTAAAAATGTTCCGATTTGTTCATAATAAATAAATGTGCCGTGTATCTATACCCCACCCTCATTTTAGAATTTATTTATTTATTTTTATTCTCATGTTTTCAATAATTCTTTAAAACATGTCATTAAAAAAAAACTTAACCTAACCTAATTAAAAAACAAGCTAATCCAATTCATTCTTATTTTTTAAAAAAATAATTGAATGTCTGTATGAATAAATATAATTTATTCATCCAGTGCCTGTACAAATAGTCACACCGTAAAAAATACGAAGTGTCTAGTCGTCCGCTAACGGATGAATAAAATAATTTAATCATCCGATTATTCGGATTAGCAGATAACCTTTTAAATTTTTATGAGTACTGGACCTAATACAGAAGGGTCAATTAAAAAAAATGTATTAAACAGATTTTTTAATTATTTAGTATAACAATAAATAGATGTTATCGGACGATAAAATTATTTTATTCATCCGATAATCGGATGATTAAATTTCTTTATTTATCCGATAATCGAATGAATAAATTATTTTAATTATCCGTTTAGCGGACAACTAGCAATGGTTAGGTTAGAGTTATTTTTTTAGCAACACGAACAAATAGTGTATCTTCTCTGGGAGAACTTTTTCTTGGCCGAGCCTTTTTAAGAACATTTTCAACAGTTCCATGTGTAAAAATAAACAAAGGTTAGGTTATGTTAGGTGATTAAATTATTTTATTCATCCGATAATCGGACGATTAAATTATTTTATTCATCCGTTTAGCGGACGACTAGCAATAGCCTAAAAAATAATGTGTTTCATTTACGTAATTGAACTTCTCACTCATATTTTATTTTATAGTTTTAGAGAGTTTTACAAACAAAGAAACAGATGGCTTTTACTGTAACATAATAAAATACAGGAGTAACATCCCTTAGCAGCATACAGCTTTTATTTTGAATGAAAACCATTTAATTGTTTATTTTTTAGATGTCGAACGAAGAAGAGGCAATTTACCTTATCGTGGATGACAACAGTGATGAGGCGAATGCCGACTATGAGCTTGAGGAGGAGGTGTGTAATATGTCGATCAAGTTGAAGCATTCCAACCAGATAAATAATCATAAGACTTTAATATTACAAACTGACTGCGCTGGAACATCTCGATCATCTTGACTCTGTCTTGACAGTTTTGAATTTTATATTTCAGTTGCAGCCTGGAGCCTACATTATGGATGGATGGATAAACCAACCTGAAGAGCTGGAGATTATGGACAATAAAGACTCTGTGTAAGTATATTATTATTATATAAATCTAATAAAGGGGTGTGATTTACATATATGTCCCCGTAATCATTAGTAGTAGGGGAGGAAAACTTACCCGTTCTGCAACTCCTATGTGGCAGAAATGTATAGTTCCTGAGTTATTAATGTTTTTGTCAATCTAACCTCACTTCTGTTTTTCACTTATATATAAGATAAATAGTGAATGGTTACCAGTCTGTTCTGGCTTTGGTCGACACAAAACCTAACCTAACCAACTATTTAAAACTCCACATATTTAAATTTTTGGGTAAATACAGTCTCCTATTTAAATAAATCCCATCTTTTCGATGTTGCTGTTGCACAAAAAACATCTCAGCGACTTCGATAATTAATTGAATATGTATTTTTTCCACTCAAAACCAATTTCAGTTGTTATAAATAAGTCTTAAATATATTCCTAAACACATTTACCATTAAAATCATCCAGGAAATCATCCGGGGATATATATGTAAACCCAACCTATATAAAATACTAGCAGTCTGCCCGAGTGAGTTCACATGGGTAATCTAAAACATTAATTCATTACAATTAATTACTACGAGAATTCAAAATATTTCCCCTCTTGTAAGTCCCTGCACCCCAGTGTGGCTACATCACACAAGGTGCTGCCTAACTAGCCGAGCAGGGTGAGCCCTGACTACATAACTTTTCTCTAATACTTAAATTTTTAAACTCCTGATATCTTTCGAATGGGATGTCCGAATTGGATAATTCAAAAAGTTATATAAAGGTATTGAAGCAGTCTTGAATATGAAGTAATTTATTTTGATAAGGATGATGATACAAATAAAGAGCCTTTTCTAACGGCGGCATATTAATAAAAAAATTTAAATAAAAGAACACATTTGATTACCTCTTTCAGCATTTGGACTTCTTTTGTTTGCTTCCTGTTTTTAAAATTTGTAATCAGATTAACAGTCCATTGTGTATTGTAATATTTTATGGCAGATTCTTAGAAATTATTGTTATGCAGAGTATTGTGTGGAGACATATTGAATAGTTTAATATAAAGTAATGCGGGTGTTATTGAATTGTGCATTACATTTGGACTTATTGTGTCCAGTTATATTTGTACCTATACCTGTTACTACCTGTTACTCGTATTTGTATAGTTCTAATAAATTCTATAGTAATTCCAACGGCATTTTAATTCGAGTTCCGTATGTCACAACAGCAGTTAGACATATGCAGTCGCGACACTTTTTGTAAATAATGTGTTCTGCAAAGTCATAGTACATAATATTTTATTTTATCATCAATAGTTTTCGCAGCATATGCTATGTTTATGTATGATAGTTAATTTTTTTGAAAATATAACCTATGTCGCCCGGGGATAATGTTACTTGACAGAAGGTCAGTCCTCCAGCAGGATGCCCTAGCTAGAGGACTGACCTTCTGTCAAGTCGAGATAGAGACGGTCAGGAAGCGGGAAACCGCTTGCTGCCTCGTCGACTGGTCTCGTGACCTCGAACACCCTGCGGCCGGCGGCTTTACGGTGGATGCAATCAGGCCACAACTGGAGGAATGGGTCAACCGCACTAGCGGTACCCTCACCTTCAGGACGACACAGATACTGACCGGACACGGTTGTTTCGATCAGTATCTGTTTCGCATTGTGGGCTGCTTGCCTTCTCCGGATTGCCGACAGTGTGGCGCACCCGATACGGCGTTTCATACGCTTGTCGAGTGCGCTGCCTGGGCGCCGCAGCGTTTCGAGCTCGAGACAAAAGTAGGAGCCGTCGGATCGCTCGGCGACTTGGTAACGGCCATGTTGCAGAGCGACGACCGCTGGGATGCTGCGGTTACTTATTGCGAGGCAGTAATGTCTCTCAAAGAGGCCGCAGAAAGGGATAGGGAGCGAAGTCCTTCGGCGCGTGCTACGGTCTCTTCTCGAGGTCGCCGGCCTTCAGCTGGCACCCGGAGAGGCAGGTACGCGCATTACTTCCCTCCCTGAGTTAGGTTCCGGAACGAGGAGGCCCTTAGCTACTAGGTAAAGGCAAGGGATTTAACAACTACCCCCGTCTCGAAGTGGGGTGTGTTCTCCCAGGGCACACCTCAGGCACTTTATTGCGCTGGATCGACTGTTGCGTAACTATGTTCTATATCTCAGTCCTTCCATTACAAACCAAAGCGCAGGGTCGACAGGGAGGAGGGGTTTTTTAAAAAACTATAATGACATTTGCATACAGAAGTTTATTGTATAATGTTTCTTTCTTTCTTTCATTATTTTACAGTACGTCGTGACTTCCGATTAAGAAGACTTAGTGGCCTACTAGCAGGATTTGTGGGCTACATCCATTATGTAAGTTTGAGCTTAATTCATTTTTTTTTTTTTATTTTTTTTTATTGCAGGAGATCAGCAGACAGGCAGACGGCCCGCTTGATGGACAGCGGTTACCATCGCCTATGGACATTTGCAACACCAAAGGTGCTACGAATGCGCTGCTGCTCTCTTTAGGGAGCCTGGAACCTGGTCACTAATGCCGGAACACAACACAGAGTTATTATGGCGGCATACTCTAGACCAGGGGTGGTCGCCATCCAGTCGGGCAAATGCCCTACCACCTGGCTGGTGGTAGGGCATTTGCCCGACCCATTTTTTCAGGTTTTCAGTATGGCGAAGGTATTTGTAGACTAATTTATTACTTTCAGTGCGTCTCAGCAGCCTGGTGCAGGCGACGAGCTGGTGGCCAGTACTAGTATGGAGGACCCTGTCGCCGGTACAAACAGGGATGAACCTGTCGCCTGACAAAGTTTTCCCACTGACGAAGATGTCCCTCGACTGTTGCGAGGGAGATAATTATAGTAGAATTATTTTCTCGGTGCAGTTTGGGTTATAAATAATCGGAGCGGTGAAGCGAGTATTTCGCTCTCTCTTCCACTCACGCGCCTTATGGGCAAGCATAGTGATGCGCATTATTTTTGTCGATAAGCGTTATCGATAGTGTATTTAGTTTTACCATTTTGTGGGTTAGTGATATAAATGAAAGAAAAAAATAGATAAAACCAACGTATTTATTAAAATGAGAATAATAATGATTATTGATTATTTATTAATTAGGTATCTATGTATTAAAAAACTATAATTACAAAAGTTTAGTATGTAACAAGTTATATTAAAAATAAATATAAATTCTCATATCTAAGGTTAAAATTAACAGCAAAAAAGATAATAATGATTTTTATAAGAATGAGTTTTTATCGTTAATGGCGTTGCGCCCGCGCAACATGCTTACCGCCATAGCCGGGCTGAGGCCGACTTTGATTTATGGCCCAAACTGCAAGAAAAGAAAGAAAATAATTCTACTATAGATTGGACAATAAAGAATGTAGTGAATGAAAATCTAGAAAAAAACATTTATGTCAGTGTTGGCAGCGAGAAGTATGACTGGAAGCCCTTGAATGGCATGGGTAGAAAGAAACTTGAATGCGGTATCTTCTGGGCCTACTAAGGTGTTAGTAGGTGAGTATGATGCGTTTCATTTCTATTGGGACAATACGTTATTGCAAAAACGTCACGGATGAGACCAATCGATACGTTCAAAGCATCCAAAATGAATCATTTAAACGAGATTGGTTTCTTCTGAGTATACATGAAATACTTATGATTTTTGCATTTCGTATGACGTTAAGCTTCCAAAAATTACCCTCCATTAAAGCATGTTATTCTAAATTACCCTTATTGCGGCAGAATGCATACAGATCTTGCCAATAGGTCGCATGATGCAATTGAACGGCACAGTGTTTTAGCATATTCGGGCCCCTTTTTGTATGTGATAAGTTTAAAGAAAATTACCGGTTAGAACAAAACATTCGCATTGATGAGTCGTTGACACTTTGGAAAGGTCATATTAAGATTCGTCAGTATATTAAGATGAAATCTGCTCGGTTCGGCGTAAAGACATTGCAGCTGTGCACATCTTGAACCGGCCATTTATGGTCATTTTTGGTGTACACAGTCCGTGGAAGTCGTTCCACGGACTCCACAAGCCTCCACAGCGCCTTCGAGCTTTTCAACAGTAATCGAACTTGGGAGCCTCTTTTGGATTTGGGTCGCGTATACGTGGACAATTCGGTAGTTGACACTTTTTGAAAAACAGGTCTATTTTAGCCAAAATATTAATATTTAACCAAAAAAACAACATTAACATATTTAATTTAGCAATTTTATAAATATTTTGACATCTCGTCACAAAAACGCATCAAGCTGTCATGGCGTCTCGCATGACGTCACAGTGTGCAAAACAAACATCTGTTTCGTTGAAGTGTTATCTGAGAAGTCATTGATAACTTGTTGTGTTTTGCACCCTATGACGTCACGCGCTCTGATCGGCGTTCATTGTCACGTGGCTAATGGCTGCAATATAACAATTGTATTTCTCAGAAATATCAATTAATATTTTAGTTAAAACAATTTATTTTTGTCATATTTAGATTGTAATATACGATATATATTAAAATCAGCCTATATTTCTCATACTGTCAACTACCGAATTGGTTCAATACTCCTATACTCGCGCGGTATCTTAAACGCAGGCTACGGATTGTGTCGGAACACTCGAGCGACTCGTAAACGTGTGCCTGCCATCATTCGGAAGGTCCCTCTTTCTCAGGGTCCATTTGAAGCTCAATGTGATGGTCATGGTATGCGGTTTCCATGACCGAGAACGCTTTAGATTTAGACGATCTTTCCAATTGATTTAACAACTTAGGTTAATTGATGATTACAATCGAAACATGGGTGGAGCTGATCGTTTAGATCGAATGCTGGAACCTTATCTGCTTGAAAGAAAATGTGCCAAATTCACCAAGAAATTATTTAAACGCCTTCGGAATGTTACTTTTTTTTCCTATTGCAAGAGTTCAGCAGACAGGCAAACGGCCCACTTGATGGGAAGCGGTTACCTTAGCCTATGGACATTTGCAACACCAAGGTATAATAAAATAATAATAATAATCGGCAGACAAACACACACATTGTATATCCCCAAATTAAGCAAGTTACGCTTGTGTTATGGGTAATATACAACGGACCACTCTGGGGCCGATCCCAGACACCCAGACCATGGTAAATAACGGAGAAAATACGTTTCCGAAATTTACTATACCGGGAATCGAACCCGGAGCCTCTGGGTTGCAGTGAGGTAGGCCGGCAAAGGCTTTAGCCCGCTCAACCACAGAGGCCGTCAAGGTGTTATAAATGTGCTGCTGCTCTCTTAAGGGAGACTGGAACCTGGTCACTAATGCCAGAACACAACTCTGGGTTGTTATGGCGACATACTTAAGACCAGGGGTGGTAGCCATCCTGTCGAGTAAATGTCCTACCACCTGGCTGTGGGTTGTTTTTTCGCCTCTTACGACAGGCCGCCCGGCCGCAGGGAATTGTATTCTTTCTCCTGGATGGATACTATTCAGAACGCAAGAATATTGCTCAAAAGGAAGACAGGATTCATTTCTATTCCTTGTGGGGCTTGCACAGTTCATTATCGATCATCATCGTGATGCAACGGAATCCCCCCCTCATCGTCCTCTTGGTTATACATATATGTAAAGTCAACCAACTTGGATACAGATATATGTAAGTATATAATGTTACACGCCCACAAAGTGAATGCGCCTGGTTTATTAAGTTTTCGGCATTTGGACTTCTTTTGTTTACTTTGTGTTTAAAATGTGTAATTAGACAATAGCCTTAGGTGTACTGATTTCGTTTATGGCCGTTCGCAGGCATATGGAAAGGAAATTACGTCGACGCTTGCCAGGTAGACATATGGCATCGGTGTATTATAAAGCAATGGCTCGATGCAGAGATGGGCAGTCAAGAGACGATTACGATACGAGCAAGGCGTGTACATTCGATAAGTTAATTAGTATATCCGTGCAGGAACCAAGAAATAATACAATTTCCTGCCTTGGGGAGGCCTGTCGTAAGAGGCGACAAAACAACCCACAGCCAGGTGGTAGGGTATACGCCCGACTGGATGGCTACCACCCCTGGTCTAAAGTATGTCGCCATAACAACCATGGGTTGTTTCGGCATTAGTGACCATGTTCCAGTCTCCCTTAAGAGAGCAGCAGCACATTTGTAACACCTTGGTGTTGCAAAGGTCTTTAGGCAATGGTAACCGCTTTCCATCATGTGGGCCGTCTGCCTGTTTACTGAACTTCAGCAATAAGAAAAAAAATTGTGACGAACATTGCGCGTGTTATTGAATTGTGCATTACATTTGTACTGGTTGTGCTCAGTTATATTTGTACCTGTGCTATACGTGTTTGTATAGTTCTAATAAATTCTATAGTAATTAATAATAATAATCGGCAGACATACACACACACTGCATATCCCCAAATTAAGCCAGTTACGCTTGTGTTATGGGTAATATACAACGGACCACTCTGGGGCCGATCCCAGACACCCAGACCATGGTAAATAACGGAGAAAATACGTTTCCGAAATTTACTATACCGGGAATCGAACCCGGAACCTCTGGGTTGCAGTGAGGTAGGCCGTCAAAGGCTTAGCCCGCTCAACCACAGAGGCCGTCAATTCCAACGGCATTTTAATTCGAGTCGCGCACTCGTACCAGTATGTTTATATTTATATAATATTACTATGCTTTAAGTAATTAATCATGTATATATAAGTCTACATGTATATTTATATTAATATGTAAAACGCAACAGTTTTAAAATATTGTGCAGCAAACTGCCCTAGAGTTGTGCCATATTCTCTCCATCTCAAGGTCTTGAAGAGGATAAGACCGTCATTTTTTTTTGTATCATTCATTAATTTTATTGTACAAATACTCTATTATATTCTAAACTGATTAGTCTTGTGTCCTCATTATTGCCTCTTAAATCTCTTTTTCTGCAACCAGGGCATCTTCAGGTAGCTGAGATGTCCCTCTTAGCCGGGAGTACAGATGTGTAACTCGGGAGTGATTGATTTAAAAGATGTATAATGTTTCGAAATTCGAAATCATTCTTTAAACCTTTGATTTAAAAAATACATCTTTAACTCACTACGTTAAGATTGATTTTAGTCACGTGGAATGGTGAAAACTAACAAATCAGATACTTGGATGTAGTTTGAGACAGTAGATACAGGATATTGTGAATTGAAATGAGATGACATGCGCACTCTAAGAAATACAATTATGATACACAGTAAATTAGACTCTCTATGGTTAGTTAATAGCTTAAAACCGGTCAACTGAATGAATTATCTCATTCGGAAGCAAAGATTTAAAAGAGTGATTTAATTCTTTCAAGGAAAAAGATTTATAAATCACTGATCTCATTGGTGATTTAGTTTGTGCATCGCTAGCCGGGAGCGCCTTGCAACTCTGTTGCCAAACTACATTTGTTACGTCTAACGCCATCTGTTGATTAAATAAATGTACAGCAACTAGTCTACACCTCTCAGAAGGCATTTCCAAGGTCAACGTCTCGCTCGCCATTGATATGATTCTGCACTTATGCGATAGATGGTGCTATATTGCAAAGATTTAAGAGAATTGTTATAACTATATATATATGTATTTCAATCAGATAAGGTTCCAGCATTCGATCTAAACGATCAAATCCACCCATGTTTCGATTGTAATCATCAATTAGAAGATGGTCTAAAGCGTTCTCGTTCATGGAAACCGGATACCATGACATCTCCATATTGTCGAGTTCCGACACAATCCGTATGCCTGCGTTTAAGATACCGCGCGAGTATAGGTCTATGGAACCAATTGTCACTGTATAATACGAGACCCAAATCCAAAAGAGGGTCCACAAGTTTGATTACTGTTGAAAAGCTCAAAGGCGCTGTGGAGGTGGTCGTTCCACGGTCTGTGTATACAAAAAATGACCATAAATAGCTGGCTTCGCACAACTGCAATGTCTTTATGCCGAACCGAGCAGCTTTCTCTTAATATACTGACTGATCTTAACAGGACCTTTCCAAAGTGTCAACTGTTTCTTTAAATTTAACACATCCAAAAGGGGTCCCAAAGCTGCTAAAACACTGCGTCATGCGACCTATTGGCAAGATGAAAGGCGCTGTTCAGGTTCCAGTACCTGTTCTGGGTGGACATTGGTCTATATGCATTCTTCCGTAATAGGGGTAATTTAGAATAACATGCTTTAACGGAGTGCAATCGATTGGTTTCGTCCGCGATGTTTTGCAATAACGTATCGTCCCAATAGGAACGAAACTCATGGCTGTCTGGAAGAGGATAAGACCGTCATTTGTACCTAATTTTAAGCTGTTTTTGTGTATTATTGTAAAAGTATATTCTATTCTATTATATTCTAAATTGATTGGTCTCGAGTTCTCATTATTGCCTCTTAAATCTCCTTTTCAGCAATCAGGGCATCTTCAGGTAGCTGAGATGTTCCCCTTAGCCGGGAATTAAAAACCAAACTAAAAAGTACCTTGCTAAAAAAGGGATAACACACTATTGAAGAATACTTAAACGACAAAACTTCATTCACATAGCAGCTCGCTCCAACCTCTTATACCATATTTTGTATAAATTATCTTGCTAAGCTTGTAAGGAATTTATGGAGACATGTTGCAGCAAAATAAAAGAATGTAGTACGTCATAATAAAACTACGTTTTAACGAGCGTTTGAGCACGGTAATTTATTTTATTTAGGTTTATCCGACGTTTCGGCCGCTTTTCAGTTGCCGTGGTCACGGAAGACAAAGCTGACATTTGTCAAACGTGTATTGTCAAAGTTTTTATTCAGCCTACCGCCAACTTGTTCATTTTAATTATTTAGTTTTAATTTTGTTTATGGATATTATTTACTCTATGGGAGCCTAATCTAATTTACCACCGCTTCACAACATGTTGTGGCTTGAAGAGAAGAAGCGGCGCAAGAAACTCTTCAGCAAACATGCCTCGTTTTAAATTTTTTTTATATAATATTAAAATGAGTGGAAGGAAAAAATAAAAGAAATTATCAGTCAAGTTGGTTTGTTTCGTTGCACGCAGAAAGAGCTCACAGTGTCTTGAGGTCTGGCAGTTGGTTTTTGCTGGGTTTGGGTCTTAATAGTTTTGATGATTGATTGACCACGGCAACTGAAAAGCGGCCGAAACGTCGGATAAACCTAAATAAAATAAATTACCGCGCTTAAAACCGTTAAAACATAGTTTTATTATGTGTACAAGTCGCGAAAACTTAAGAAAATATTATGTAGTACGTCATGTTCTTCATTATAACTATAGTAATATTTTTCTCTACTGCTATTGTGTCTCTGTGAATATGCCTTGTTTGGTACAGCTCCATTAATTCTTCAAAAGTCTTCTGTGTAAAACTTGTAAAAAAAAAGAACTTGAGATATAAATTGAATAAGAGATATATATATAAAGCCAAAACATTTTTTTAGCTAGACGTGTTGCTGGGGAGTTTGTTGCCGCTTCTCCTTAACAGCAATAACATGTTGCGAAGCGGTGTACTTAGACTAGGAAGTGAAATTAAATTTTAACCTACATGTATGTCCTTCAAAAAGTATTCTCCAGTGGAACTTATTTTGTATAAAATAATTTGAATTTGGAACACATACAAGTCTTGTTGCTGCAAACCACATTTGATACATCTAACGCCATCTTGATGAAATAAATTTACAGCAACTACTCTACACCTCAAAAGGCATTTCCAAGGTCAACATCTCGCTCGCGACGGATTTGATTTTGTACTTATGCGATAGATGGTGCTATATTTCAAAGATTTAAGAGATTTTTTAATAACTATATATATGTATATATAACATATACATAACTATATATGTGTATATATAAATCATTTATTGTTCGTTACTCTCGCTAAAACTCGAGAACTGCTGGACTGATTTGGTTAATTTTGGTTTTGAATTATTTGTGGGAAGTCCAGGGAAGGTTTAAAAGGTGAGTAAATATGAAAAAAATGCTTGCAATATAGTAAAAATAACAATTTCGCTTCGAAACTATACCTACCTGTCAAACGTTTGATGTTTGTTCCGATTAAGTTCTGACCACATTTTTTTACTAAAGTTGAAACATTCCGCAATTATCATTCAGATTTTTTATTTATTAATGCTGGGGACGTACTAAGTTTTCCGGGTCAGTTAGTAATAAATAAGAATAAATATATTTAGAATGATAATATTATGATTAAGGCTGGTGTGCACCGACTTTTAAACGATGGTTAAAATAAAATATTTGCCAAAAATGTATGGAAACACAGTGAATATTTTTGGTTAACCGTTGGTTAAATTTCGGTGCACACCGGCCTTAATGTGTTTTATTATTAGGTAGGTAAGCACTAAGTAATGTTCATTAGTAGATATATTAAAATCACCAAATATGTTCAGAGATAAGCTATCACTAGCTATTTTACCAGTCTTATAAGTTTGTTTTCAAATCCGAACAAAAACACGAGACAGCACTCCATATATAGTATTTTAGGTAAATGTCACTTTTCATAATAAAATAATGAAAATATCTTTTTAAGTAATAAATTCTTGTGTGGGTAAACCGCTTCGTTACGTAACGCGTTACGCGCCAGTCAGTCTGGCTTCCCTTTCTCTCATGAATAAGGCAGCGGTCGGCAGGCTCCTCTCTCACTCTAACCCGCTAGCCTTATTTCGAACAGACTCTTCCTCCTCTCTCTACAGTGTTTAGTGTGCGATAAACATATAATGTTGACAGTAAATGTATAATGTAAAACTATCTAGATCTTTAATTAAAGTACAATTATTTTCTCCATGCAGTTTGGGTAATAAAAGAAGCGAGTATTTCGCTCTCTCTTCCCCTCACGGGCCTTATGTGCAGGCATAGAGATACGCATTATTGTTGTCGATAAGCGTTATCGATAGTGTATTTAGTTTTGTCATTTTCTGGGTTAGCGATATAAATGAAAGAAAAAAATAGATATAACAACGTATTTATTAAAATAAGAATAATAATGATTTAAAATAAACTATTAATTAGGTATCTATGTATTAAAAAACTATAAGTACCAAAAGTTTAGAATGTAACAAGTTATATTAAAAATAAATATAAATACCTATTATCTAAGTTTAAAATTAACAGCAACAAAGATAATAATGATTTTTATAAGAATGATAATCTTTCTTTGATAAGAATGAGTTTCATCGATTATGACGTTGCGCCCGCGCAACATGCTCACCGCCCTAGCCGGGCTGAGGCCGAGTTTGATTTATGACCCAAACTGCACGAAGAAAATAATTCTACTATAGTTTTAATTATCACTTCTGTTGGGTATCCCGAGACGCACGTTTTTTTTTCAAGACATTAAAATTGTGCGAAATTGTTTTGGTCATAATATTACAAAATAGCCTCTCCATTGTGTTTAAGCTTTCTATGTGTATTTAAATTACTTTTTAGTGAACAACGATATTCACATAAATCACACTTGTATGGTTTCTCCCCAGTGTGTTTACGAATGTGTTTATTTAAATCACTTCTAGTAACCGATTTGTACGCACACATATGACAGGAGAAGTTTTTTTCTTTAATGTGTTTAAACTTCATATGTGATTTCAAATCACTGTTCAAAGGACATCGGTAATCACAAAAATCACACTTGTACGGTTTGTCCCCGGTGTGTTTAGAAAGGTGTCTATTGAAACTGCTTTTATTATCAAATTTGCACTGACATATATGACACAAATGGTTCTTTTCTTTTTTGGTGTGTTCGGACTTTATATGTGCATTCAAATCACTCTTCAGCAAACTTTGATAGTCACACAAATCACACTCGTATGGTTTGTTCCCAGTATGCTTACGAAGGTGCCTGTTTAATTCGCTTTTAGTGATAAATTTGAACGGACACATATGACACGAGAAGTTCTTCTCTTTGATATGTTTGAACTTCACGTGTGTAGCTAAATAACTCTTCCTTGAACAACGATAATCACATTCATCGCACTTGAATGGTTTTTCTCCGGTGTGTATACGAATGTGTTTAATTAACTCTGACTTTCTGATGCATCGATACTGGCATGTATCACACAAGAAGTATTTTGCTTGTCCCTTCCTATTGCTAATATTAAATTTATCTCTGTCTAAAGAGCTTGGAGCGACTGTTTCTGCATTATTAATAAGACTGATTTCCTTTCCAGCATTATCAGAATCTTTAAAATCAAGTGTTTCGTTGTTTTGTACTGATACATTCTTGGCTTGACGTTTCCGTGGAATATTAACTTTTTCTGAAGTTTTTCCTACTTCATAGCTGTTGGTTGGTGTTTTCATAATTTGTATGCTGTCCGCATTCCTGTCTTCAGATAAATGTTCAGAACAGCTTTTATCTGATGCTAGCTTTCT
The DNA here is from genome assembly GCA_012273795.1 of Dendrolimus punctatus. Classification (NCBI taxonomy): domain Eukaryota; kingdom Metazoa; phylum Arthropoda; class Insecta; order Lepidoptera; family Lasiocampidae; genus Dendrolimus; species Dendrolimus punctatus. Next base: position 9,119,663 of record CM022555.1, read on the forward strand.
GTCTTTAGTTATTTGTTTGAGCTTGATTCGCTTCGCTTTTTGTGGTACTTCGGTAATTGTGCGTTTTCTCGCTGGTACGTCTGAAAGCAAAGCCAATTTTATTGACTAATATACATATGTGGACCAAGACAAATCCAGGACCCGATTACAGCGCCATCTTCCGAGTTCAATTGTGAATCTACAACAGGAGTCGCCAAAGGGCGGACCGCCGACACATTTTCTGCGGACCGCGAAAAAATATAATTTTTCTCATGGATATGTAAAAAAATATCTCTGTTGGTTCCGTAATTAAATAACGAGGGATTCATAAGAAATGGGCGTACAGACGAAAGGGCAGTTTTACAGAAGGGACAAAGTTTTGAATAAAACAAAACTAGTTGATTGTATAAGTCTGAAATTTGGAATACCCTTCAATTGTACACTTGCATATCTGTAAGACTTTCTAAATTGTAACATCCATAGATTTTAGTAAACAACAAACGTTGTGCGGACCGCGATGGTTATTTCAGTTCTTAAAACGAACCCCAGCGAAACTTATTGGTGACCCCTGATCTGCAGAACATACAGGGGACCACTCAAACAAACACAAAATAATTCATTGACATCCTGGGACCTGACTTCAACTATCTATCAGATACATTGGACAATTAAAACCATCTCGGAGCCATCTTAAACCATCTCTTATATGTATGACCTTCAAAAAGTGTACTTCGGTGGAATTTTTTGAATTTAAATATACTATTATATATATATATATTTTCTCCGTGCAGGAACGGAGAAAGAATACAATTTCCTGCGGCCGGGCGGCCTTTCGTAAGAGGTGACAAAACAACCCACAGCCAGGTGGTAGGGCATTTGCCCGACTGGATGGCTACCACCCCTGGTCTAGAGTATGTCGCCATAACAACCTTGACTTGTGTTCCGGCATTAGTGAACCAGGTTCCAGTCTCCTTGTAAGAGGGCAGCAGCGCATTTGTAGCATCTTTGGTGTTGCAAATGTCCATAGGCGATGGTAACCGCTCTCCATCAAGTGGGCCGTCTGCCTGTCTGCTGACCTCCTGCAATAAAAAAAAAACGTAATTAAGATGAAAACATTTTTTAAAATGTATTTACAAGGTACTGCACCGATGACGACGATGTAATTATAAAGATATAAATAAAATGTCCGACATTTTATTATTATATGACAACTATATCCTTTAAAATTATTCTTACAGGAGATGTTTCATCTGTTTTAATTTAAAAATATTCCACACAAGTACCTGAATTACAAAGGGAATTAAAAGGATGGATATATTTTTAAACATGTAGATCATTAAGGTAGAAAAGTCTTGGGTGGGTATGAAGCGTCGTCCTAAATGGCAAGGATCGTACGATGACACGATGCGTTCGCGTCGTACGTTGAAAACAGTCGTACGATGATTCAGTAGATCTGTCCTAAGGCGCTGTCCTATTGTCATCGCTCGCGCGATTGGTGCGATGCGATCAAAAAATGATCGTGCGACCGTGCGTTCGAACATCTGATCACTACTGAATGTCCTATTGACGGTCGCGCGATCATGCGATGCGATCAAATTGTCTAAATTTCATCGCGCGACCATCGAAGCATCGCAAACATACTGATCAGTACTGAATGTCCTATCTTATAGCGCTCGCCGCTCGCGGGATCAAGTGTTTCTGTTGACATAGACAAATATTCGTAAAAATCTTTTTTCCGTACGTCAAAAAACTGATTGTGAAATTCACCGCGCTGATTTCTGTTTTTATAAAGTAGATATATTATGTCGTCCGCGTTTTCTTTTTTTAATGTTATATACGATTAAAGAAATATGGCCCGATAGCATAAACTGTGCATCTCTGTTAAAAGCCATTTCGAGTGTGATCGCATCGCTCCAAAACACGAGTCTAAACCGGTTTCATCGTACGATGACAATAGGACAGCGCCTTCTAATCGCGCGACCGGTTTCATCGTACGATGAAATCGCATCGCAACCATCGCGCGAGCGATGACAATAGGACGGCGCCAAACAAATCACACGATGCGCATCGTGCGATGCCGTCGCGCATCGTAACCATCGCGCGAGCGCTGACAATAGGACGGCGCCAAACAAATCACACTATGCGCATCGTGCGATGCCGTCGCGCATCGTAACCATCGCGCGAGCGCTGACAATAGGACGGCGCCAAACAAATCACACGATGCGCATCGTGCGATGCCGTCGCACGACGGCGTCGCGTCGCCATCAACTATACCGCGCCATTTTTACAATGGCTTTTTACAGAGATGCACTGTTTTTCTGTCGGATAATATTGCTTTAAATTTCTTTGTTTTTTATTGCAGTAGTTCAGCAGACAGGCAGACGGCCCACTTGATGGAAAGCGGTTACCATCGCCTATGGACGCTTATGGCAACATCAAAGGTGCTACAAATGCGCTGCTGCTCTCTTAAGGGAGACTGGAACCTGGCCACTAATGCCGGAACAACTCAAGGTTGTTATTGTGGCATACTTTAGACCAGGGGTGGTAGCCATTCAGTCGGGCAAATGCCCTACCACCTGGCTGTAGGTTGTTCTGTCGCCTCTTACGACAGGCCGTCCGGCCGCAGCAAATTGTATTCTTTCTCCGTTCCTGCACGGATACAAATGACTAGCGATGGTCGATTGTTACTAAAAACGATCGAATTACTCGATTGTTCCGGTTAATAGATTGCAATCGAGAAACATTTGGTGTTTTTCGATTGTTATTGACGTGTTACCATTTTGTGTTCATGGCTCACTTGTCGATGGGCCCGCGCTCGATTGTTTATGATCACTAGGTAATCAGCACAACAATCGAAGATTGCACAGGACGATTGCTAAAATATGTTTTACTACTATTGCGGTGCGCCTTAGGGGGCGTCCATAAATTACGTGAGGTGTTTATGGGGGGGAGGGGGTCGAGTCAAATCTCATCTAATCTTACGTTGGAGAGAGGGGGGGTCTCGGCAAATATCACTCAATTTTTTTTCTGATTGAAACAAAAAAAATGTACTATTTTGGTCCATTTAATCCAGATTGTACATGCTTAAGATTTAATCTTAAGCGTACTCGTAATACGATTAAGATCATTTACTAATTCTTTCGAAAGAAAATAATTTAATTCATACTTCAACGTTATACATTTACCGACTGTCAAACCACCATATTTGTTTTATACCAAATAGCTCAATTTGAAAAACTCACATTTTGAAAAATCTCACGTGAGATTGGGGGATGGGGGAGGGGGTTGAATAAAATCTCACGACATCTCACCAGGGGGGGAGGGAGGGGCAGAAAATTTAAAAAAACACCTCACGTAATTTATGGACGCCCCCTTATTCGATTATTTATTTACATTCGATTGTTATTTAGCTATTACGAATGAATTGACAATCGAATACGCGCTTGCACAATTGTCGATTCATTCGATTTTTTAAAAAGTAACAATCGCACATCGCTAGATCAAATCCATTGTACGATAATATTAAACATAGCCTGTGCTCGCGGAATGGCTTCCGAGCTTCAATTAGGACACTGAAGAATTGAAGACGTGAGTGGATGAAGGTGATATGTCGCATATTCGGTTTTTTACTTTTTTTTGCGTAGATGGAAGTTATAAGTCGATACCAAATGACTACAGACCTTAGACCATAGATATAAGGCATATTTAAAAAATAAAAAGTTGCTAAAGGTGTTAAGTTCAGTTCAGTTTCAAATAAAAGTAAAACTTTTATCTCGATTTACTCAGAATTGGGATTATGCGACTTATCACCTTCATCCACTCATGTCTTCAATTCTGTATGTTTGAAGTCATCTTGTGACGAGAACGCATCGTGTCATTGCCGATCTTTGCCAATTAGGGCGACGCCTGAAAATGGTACCTTACCTATATCAGTCTTCTCCACATCAATTTGCTTTTCTTTCTCCAGTTTCATCTTCAGTAGCGTATCATCCAAAGTTATGCCTGACTCATCATCAGCGCTATCTAGATTTTCCTCCTGACATATATCTGTGCAATTTGAGAAAATGTTTTCATATCACAACTAGCTTCTGCCCGCGACTTCGTTCGCGTGGAATAGTTTAGAAAAAGTAACTTAAAAAAACCCCGCGATTTTGAAACATTCTTCATTGGTACTCCGCTCTTATTGCTCTTAGCGTGACGGTTTATAGCCTATAACCTTTCTCAATAAATGAGCTATCTAACACTTTAAAAAAATCAAATTAGACCAGTAATTTCTGAGATTAGCGCGTTCAAGCAAACAAACAAACTTATCAGCTTTATATATTATATATATAAGATAAAACTCTCTCACCGACACCACACCCTGCCAAAATCTCCGCTTCTATTATGTTCAGTCTTTCAGTTTCAGTCTGTTATAAGCTGTTTAAGTAATTAAAGCTTTTTTACTATGCCACGGGAACTCTTTACTTTTTCGGGATCAAAAGTATCCTATATATTGACCACGGATATAAGCTATCAATTTCATCACGTAAATCAGTCCAGACGTTTCGGAGATTAGCCGGTACAAACAGAGAAACAAAAAATTTGAAAAAAATCTAAATTGGTCTATTTCACTTCTTACATTCTCCTGACTCGAGGTTTAGCATTGTTTCTCATTGTACAGAAATTTGACCTCTACAATTTTATTATATATATAGATGAGGGGAAATTCGATTTAGGACCACCAGCCACGCGAGGGAGTCAAGTTGCAGCCGGTAGGATTCGCTTCGTCGTAGTGGCACTAGCATTCCCGCAGGAATGCTATTGCCAAGTCTCGGTTTGGGATACCCGATGTGATGTTTGTACTTTAAGGTTCGTTGTATTTTTATAATGAGTTCTTTGAAATTGTCACGTCATGTCATTCGGTTATTAAATGGTGAAATTATCCATACGTATTTTATTCCGAATATATTACAATGCGGATGGACTGTCACGGTTACCGATTTCTGGAGTAAAAGAAAAATCAATTCCAGAGCAGACCTATCTCCATTTTGTTCAAGATGCACTTCTATTAGAATATAATGAAATTAAACGTGAGACTCAGCGCGATTCCTTATTATTAAAGGTTCTCACTTATATTAGAAATGGTTGGCCGGCGGAGTGTGACATTGTTAATTTAAAACCATATTTTAGTAGGGTTTACGAATTGTAAGAAGAATTGGGCTGTGTCATGTGGGGTCATCGTTTGGTAGTACCTCAAACTTGTAGGGAAAAAGTTTTAAATATGATCCATGAACCGCATATGGGAATAGTAAAATCAAAATCTATAGCGCGGAGTTATGTATGGTGGCCAGGGGTTGACGAGGATGTTGAAAGAATGTGCCGTAATTGTGAAGTGTGCGCGGCACAGGCAGATAGCCCTCCGCACAACGCACCAAGCCTGTGGCCCTGGCCACGTCGTCCTTGGGTTAGATTACATTTAACAGGCTACAATTCTTGTTCTTTTAGACTATTCTAGGGCATTTGACGCCATTAACACAAATTTACTTCTATCCAAGCTGGAATATTATGGTTTCACAAGTGATACTATAGAATGGTTTCATAGTTATCTAGAAAATAGAAGACAACATGTTGAAATACAGAAGCCAGATGGAACATTTATTGTGTCAAGTCCGATGCACCTTGCTAGAGGAGTCCCTCAAGGCTCAATATTAGGACCATTGTTATTTATCATTTATACTGCCGATATAGCCAAGTGTATACGTAACTGTAAATTTCATATATATGCAGATGATATTCAGCTTTACATACATTTCAGTCCAAACGAAATAGACAAAGCAGTTGAAAACATTAACAGCGATCTTAACAGAATTATGGAATGGTCAGAATCAAATTCATTAGTACTTAATCCTTTAAAATCGAAGTTCTTGATTCTTGGCAGCCGTCATCAGGTTAAAATTATCAAAGAACTTAATCCTATAATTATTGTAAAAAATGAACCAATTGCAAGGGTTGACACCGCTCGTAGCTTAGGGCTTATAATTGATTCGGAGCTTCGTTTTGAAAAATATACTAATGATGTGATTAAAAATTGCTTTTATAGGTTAAAGATTTTGTATAGTATCAGGCCGTATATTAACGAGGAAGTTAGGAAAAGATTGGTCGAAAGCTTAGTACTGTCTAAACTCAATTATTGTAACACAGTGTACGGACCATGTCTACTTACGAGAGCTGAAAATCTTATACAACGCATACAAAATGCATGTGCTCGGTATTGCTTTCAGATTCCTCGGAGAAGCCATATAACACCATTCCTTAACAATCACAATATTCTAAAAATGGCAGCTCGGAGAAAATTACACTTAGCATGTCTATTATTTGGAGTGATATCTTCTCAGAAACCTATTTAATTATATAGCAAAATAGGATGGAGACAAAATAGATCACAGGAATGTATCATTCGCTCTGTTATCAGGCCCTTAGTAACAGCTAAGCATAAGACTAGCGCATTTAGAGGATGTTTCAAATATGTTGCTACTAAATGCTGGAATGATATTCCTCCATCCATAAGAGACCTTAAAACACTACATTCTTTCAAATTTCATTATAAGACAAACCTACTTAAGTTGCAAAAAGAAGACCCCACATATAATAAAAACTAATTAGTTCATAAATATTTATATATTTATTGCATGCATAGATCTACAAATAACATACTATAATATATAAAAATTAATAGATTATAAAGTATTTGTGATTTATTTACCTGCAACATCGAATATCAAAATATTATGTTATTTGGCTTGAATGTGATTTGATCTTTATACTTTTGTTTACCACATGTTTCATATTATTTAACATGTGTATATAATAAGTGCTCTATTTAGGATACTTTAATTTTTAGGTATTTATTTTTATTTTTTATTTATATGTTGATTATAATTTAGTTATATTTAACTAGCTTTTACCGTGGGTCACATAACTTTGTAATTAAGGAGGTGGGCACTGAAAATCAGTGCTGGGTCGGAGTATGTTTCGGCACAGCAAAAAACTGAGTGCCAACCTCATTTCGCGAATTGCGACACACAATTTCAATGTTATTATTATTATTATTTATTATAAATCATTGTTAAAGTGTCGCATTTTTAGAAATAAATATTTTTCTTTCTTCTCTTTCTTTATTTAGATTTTATGGGTCCAATCGTAGGGAAAACGTACTTAGTTGTGGTGAACGCAATGTCCAAGTTGATAGAGATTTTTAACGTCTCTTCAACCACTGCTAGCTTTACAATTAATAAGCTTTATGAACTATTTAGCCGTTTCGGGTTACCCAAGTAAATTGTAAGTGATAATGGCCCACAATTTGCGTGCAAGGAGTTTCAGGATTTCACCAAAAGTAATGGCATTGAACATCTGTTTACAGCACCATATCATCCGGCTTCGAACGGATTAGCTGAAAACGCAGTACGCACCTTGAAAAAAGTAGTTAAGAAGGCCATTCAGTCCAAACAGGACGTTGGTAGATCTTTATGTACATTCCTGTTAAATTATAGAAATGTTGAGCATTCAACAACCGGTGAATGCCCAGCACAATTATTATTAGGTAGAAGAATCCGGACACGCTTGGATATTATCAGGCCTGATAGAGAAGTCAGAGTCTTTAAGGCGCAACAACGCCAATTGGACGGTGCAGGTGGTGTAGCTAGGCAGGTACCTAAGGGAGGTAAAGTCTGGTACAGACAATTCCAAAGTAGGGCGAAATGGGCCCCAGGTAGGGTTTCGGATCGTTTGGGAGGTAGGGACTACAGTGTGTTAACCCGCGATGGTACTTTAATTCGTAGACATATCGATCAACTAAGAAACCGGCCAAGCCGTAGTCCTTCACCGCTTAATGATACCACTAGGGGAGTGTTATGTCCTAACGCTAGACCTCAACCCGACTCTTTTGGCAGAGCGCCATCTGAATCCAATAATGGCACAGCAGAGGCACACGTAGAACCGGTGATTACGACAAGTGCAATGGATCCCCAGCCGGGACCCAGTGGTTTGGTCCAAGCCCAGGAACGAGTTTTTATTTCGCAAAATGCGGGTCCGGCAGCAGGCTCGATAGCTCAGGGGCGCCCCATTAGACAATGTCGATTAAACAAACCGCCAATGTATAAACATTGATTTTTGTGAAAGTTTCTCTTGTTAGTATGCTTAGGTTTAGTAGGAAGGGATGTGATGTTTGTACTTTAAGGTTCGTTGTATTTTTATAATGAGTTCTTTGAAATTGTCACGTCATGTCATTCGGTTATTAAATGGTGAAATTATCCATACGTATTTTATTCCGAATATATTACACCCACTAAACCTTTAGCCGATCCCCAAATTGTGCAGCCTGTGGTCTCAATTGAGCATTCATCTCCAACCCAGACGAAGCATCATGGAGGTCCCTAAGAATTATAAGTAATTTGACAATTATACCCTTCAAGAAAAATAAATCAGTCAGGAGTCTTAAGAACAAACGGAGTGTGCATGACAAGAGCTATGAATGTCAAAGAAGCAAGTGAGGTGTGTAAGAATAAGCCTGAATGGCGCTCTGTTGTTCGTGCCTACCCCGTGACCTGGCGTGAAGTTATGTATGTATGTAAGAAAAATAAATAACAAATTGTGCAGTTCAATTTGGTTTAACAATTCCTGGTCTATAGTATGCCGCCATAACAATCTTTGTGTTCTGGCATTAGTGACCAGGTTCCAGTCTCCCTTAAGAGAGCAGCAGCGCATTCGTAGCACCTTTGGTGTTGCAAATGTCCATAGGCGATGGCACCCATCAAGTGGGCCGTCTGCCTGTCTACTGAACTCGTGCATTCAAAAAAATGGTATGAGGTAAGGCCTAAGTATGTACTGATAACTTACCCTCTTCTTTAATTTTAATGTCAATCTCTTCTTCATTGTTCTCTTCACTTCTTTCTCCATTGTTCTCTGTGCTTCCTTCTTCTTTCTCCTTTTTAATTTCATCCATAGAACTTCTTTCAAATTGCTTACATTCAAGTTGGTATGCTTCTTTAATGGCATACTTATAACGAAAGGGATGTGTCAGGCTGGCTGTACGCAATGTTGTTTGATGGGTTTCCTAAAATTTGATAAGAAGCTAACTAGGATCATTTATGATAAATCAGTTCATAAAATGAGCTGTAGGACATTGATTACAAGTTTTATTTGGGATTCTGTATAAAAACCTTGCATTGCATTGTCATTCCATATATAGGAGAAATATTCTTCTTCTATGGCTTGCAATGAAAGATCTTGGTTACTTCATAGTAGGGTTGTAACGGAACTTCGCTTCCGCCTACGTTACTGCGGAAGTTCCGCATGAAATCGTACCTCCGCCTCCGCATCCGTGTAATTTTTGCGGAGTCATAACGGAGGTTTGATCACTAATCATACGCAAGCAGCGACGCTCGCGACGAATCAGCCGTCCGGCCGCGCACAGCAAATGAACAAAAATCAACGCGTGCGCGGTGGGAACGCGGTTGGGGTGAGGCAGGGGGCTTGCAAACATTATTTGTCAAATGAATGTTACGCTACAGGAATCAACCTGTCGAATTGCTTAGACGCGTTAGACGTACGTACGAAGTTTTACCGACGCGATATAATGTATAAACCATAAACTACTATTTTTTCTACATCCAATTTCACTTCCGCCTCCGTTAACCTCCGCATCCGAGATCAAACCGGTCGCCTCCGCATCCGCCTCCGCTAAGAAGGCCTCCGTTACAACCCTACTTCAGAGCATTGATTCTGGTACATTCTCTACATTAGCTTTAGTTTTGATTTAAGTGTTGTGTCAACTATTTTCCTTTCCCCTAATGTTTAGGAAACATTAAAGACCTTTGTTTTTTCATGTCCATAGGCAATGGTAACCACTTTCCATCAGGTGCGCTGTCTGCCTAACTGCTGAACGTGTGCAATAAGAAAAAATACCCATTGAATAGTACATGTTCATTTGATGCATATAGGTGTTTTTGATTTGCGGAGACCCACTTGTGTCAGAATAAATACAGTTGGTTGGGGATATGCAGGAAATATGTTTAGGGCCTAAACCTAGTTCCTATATATCCTTATAGCTATCCCTATCCCTATAGCTGTAAATTTGCACAAAGGAATGATTGTATGCATGCCGGTTGCCCAAGTACAGAAACAAACTTACATCGGAATCATAATTCATGACAGTTGTAAGTAGTTCCTCTGCCTTCGAAGCCCTCTGCATCAACTGTTGTGCGTTCCACAGCTGTGCATAGCATATGTAGCACACAAAGAGTGGTTTCCCATCATTAGCATTAAACTGAAATGCAAAACAGTACTTTTAGTTTGGCATCTTGCATTCAATAGAGTTATTTATGAAAACTTTGTATCCTCTTACATTCCAGAAAAAATGATATTTTATGTTCGTCCCTGTTGACTAAACTGTACTCTGTAACAAACAAGTTTAGTACTTTATAACAAACCAGTCAACCAGCTAGTGCATGCCTCTTGTTTATAGAGGTTTTTTTTAATAACTCGAGTTCCATACCATTTTTTACAACTTAATTTCCAAGAAAGTTTTTAGAATTCATACACGCTTATTGGTTATTTTTGTTATTGTGTGTGACATTAATTCAGTGATATTTGTGTTTTGGTTTACTTTAGGAATAATTTATTATAATTTTAATACTAAACTTTACTAATGTAGTGTTTCTGTTACATGCTGGTATTGTGAGGGAGTGCATGTGACATGTGTGCCTTATGTCTATACCTATATATATTATCCTAACTAGTGCCATGTGTGTTTAAAGAGGTTACATTGTATGAAATTTTTATGTTAGTGCTATTGGCCCCAAAAGATTCACTTCATTTTATATCACAAACTATCCCATCTACCAGAATGAAAAGTATTTATGCCCATTTTCTATGTCTTAAAAGTTCATATGTGCATCAAGACCATTGATGCGTTGGGAAGAGGCCCCAACTGGTATTGAATAGCCCAGGTTACAGACAGATGGGCATCTTTGGAAGAAGCCTTTACCCAATCTGGGATTCTTAGATAATTTATCCAACTAACAACAATAATTCTAACAATTAATTTAATATTACTAACCAATTAACATACTAAGAATACCTACTGTGAAAAGTAAGAATTAAAAGGCTTTTTTTATTTATTTATGTACCAACATACCAACATACAACACACCAACATGACCAAAAAGACCATATTGACCAAAGTAACCTATTCAATGAAATAGACAAATTCATCCAAAAAACCTGTCCTACTTTCTGGGATTTGTGTAATATATTTAAAAATTGTTATGATAAGTATATTGATTCATTGATATATTAAAAAGGCATCTTGCTAATAGTCTGCTAAACAGATGAGTAAAACAAGATGTTAAATGTTATCAGTTGATTCTGGTCTTGGGATAAAATCAGTGTTTTATTCACTGATCGTGACATTTCACCACCCATCACAAAAATGGAAGAAAAGCAGGTGAACCTCACCTATTTTTTCTTTACCAAAAATTAAAATGTCAAGTACTCCAGAACATAGTGGTTGCAGAAAGGGTAAGTATACCTGCCCCTCTACCCAATACTTATATCAGTCTCACTTTGGTTTATTCATGCAAATTAAATGTTTTTAAATTATTGATATGTAAATTAAAAGAAAATAACCATCTAATATCGGCTTAGTAAGTTTTTAGCCTGTATTATCCTTTTAAAAAGCAAAAATGTCTCAGTTTGTTTTTACTTGCGACTTTCTCTACGTATTGGCCCTTTTACAGAGCTAATTTAGGGAAATAAGTTTCATTGAATAAACTTACCTGAGCTTTCGTTAGCCTTTCCCATATTTCTTGAAACACAGTATTGCTTATAGCTTGCATACGTCTATCACCGGACAAACAAACCCTACTATGTCTGCTATTATTATAATAGTAATACTCATAGATCACATAGTATAATCAACTATAATAATAAATAATAATATAAAATCAACAATATGAACAATATCCTACCACAAACTAGGGATTAGGGATATTCACTTAACATCGATATATCATCGAATTTATTTGATGTTTTCCGTACGATATATCGGAATGGTTCGATGTTTTAACAAATATTTATTGTATTCGATATATCGATATATTTATTTATAGAAACATCGAACATTTACTTTTTTGTGTGTTATAAAATATTTCTATTAATTTGTCGTTTTTATTTCACATACAAATGTAGGTGTAACATCGCGGTCATCTCACCACTAGCTTAGTAGTACAATTCTATACAACTAACACTCATAGAAAATCACTATTAGTTTAGCCATTAGCCATTACTTTGGTCTCTGATACTACATTTACACATACAAAATCAAGGACCATAAATTTTGCGCGTTTCACCGGAAAAAGGTAATATTAAACTTTTATGGAAAGTATTCGATGGTGAAAAATATCTATATTTTCTAGCGATATATCGGTAAACATCGATGCTGGGTTCCGATATTTTATCTCTTTCTTTTCTTTCACCATATCCCAATTAGTTGGGGTCGGCACAATATGTCTTTTCCATCCACACTCCTGTTATATCGAATATAAATATTGATATATTTTTTAAGTAGTAAGTTAGGGGTGCCCCCTACCAGAAACGTGCGTATATATCCTTAGTTGAAGCCATAAATATTAAAAAAATATATATACTTAGTTGTGTGGATGTGTGTGACGGGAAAAATCGCGGTCGTGAGCTACTAATGAATGCGCTATACTAAAGGTGTAGTTTAGTCTTTAATATCTATCTTGGTCTGAGTTCCTTACGACTCTGGTATACATAATTATATCTCTTCAGGTAGATAATACTGTTAAAAATTAACACTTGATATGGAAAAGGTAGTTTTTATATTCAAAATTCAATAATGTGTATCTATGTTAACGGGTATCAATAATGGTATTGATTTGAGTACTTTTTGCGGAATATGGGTACTTTTCGTGAACTAAATGGCTGTTAATATAGTTGAGTTAAATCGATTATTTATTTATAAATTAATGTTTCCGAACGGAGACAGTAAAATAACATATTTCACTAGCGCCACAGGTGCTAAAAAATCGAACTAAGATTAATCGCCATTTTTGTAATGGCGGCTGATATTTATAGATCGTAAGGGTGTTGTTATTCATATAATAAATGCATTAAAATGGAGGAAACAAAAGTAATATATTACATAGACGATGAGGAGACGCCGTATTTGGTCAAAATACCCATATCCCCGGAAAAAGTTACGTTGTTGGACTTTAAAAATCAGTTGAATAGGCCGAATTACAAGTTTTTTTTCAAGTCGATGGACGATGATTTTGGTGTTGTGAAAGAAGAAATTGTGGACGATAACGCACATTTACCGTGTTTTAACGGTCGTGTTGTGTCTTGGTTGGTGTCGGCTGAGGGTTCTAACCCTTCGGACGGTGCTTCGCAGTGCACGGATAGTAACGCTGGTAAAGGAAAACAAACTCATGGAGTTCCGACGGCTCCGCTGACTCGGGACACTTGTACAGACACAGATAGCACAATAAGCTCTCGACCGGGTCACAGAGCATCCTGTGACAAGTACAAATACCGCGGACTACGTATAAATGGTCATTCTAAATACGGAAACCACGGCCTGGAATATGAGACTGCATCAGTCTTAAGTTCTGATTTAGACTCTACCAGTCTTTTTGACAGTCAGTCAGAAATCACAACGACGACAGGCCGGCATACTAACGCGTCAGTAGACCGTGCTTTGACAGAATGCAGCAGTGTATCACATTTACAAGTTAGCAACAGGAAAAGACCTCAGCGAAGACGCAAAAGACCTCAAGTTATGTCTCGGACCTCATCTTACTCCTCAATAACGGACTCTACAATGTCTATGCACATAATTACAGTGACTCTGAATATGGACACAGTGAATTTTCTTGGTATATCAATAGTGGGACAGTCAAATAAGGGTGGTGATGGTGGTATTTATGTGGGAAGTATCATGAAAGGTGGTGCGGTGGCATTAGATGGAAGAATAGAGCCTGGTGATATGATATTACAGGTAAGTGTGCTTTTTTAATGACTTTGGGCCAATAACTAATATTTTGCACATAGCATAACTTTTATGAAATCATTAAGTGCTTCTGTTGGAATTTAGGTTTTACAATTAACTTTTCCAAAAAACACCAAATTATGTTACCTGAATTTTAGTCTTTTCTTTGGTGGGAGGAGGCAGTGAGTATAAAGGTTATATATATTGACAGGAAATAGTGTGAAAACTCATAATTTCGGAGAAAATTGAAAATGGATTTTCTGATTAAATTATATAAAATATTTATACATCAATGTCACAAAATACATTTCCTTTAAGGATACCAAAATGGAAAAGGAATATTCAATAAGAATAACATATTAATAGTTTAATTTGTAAGTCTAAAATCCTGAAGCTGGTGGCCACCATGGGGAGTTTGACCTAATCATCCAACAGGAAAAACAAAGGAAATAAACATGTATATCAATGCTTGAAAGGCAATCATGACTAAGGGACATGAGTTAACAGTTTACAGGAGAGTAATTTAAAGTTCAAAAATAAAAATCATAATATTTTGCCTAATTGTTCGATTAAAATATTTCTACCAGTGTTAAAATTATTTTAATAATGCTATGCAACGAGTTGTTGATAGATACAATGTGATGTGACGAGTAACTGAAAAATGTGATGGTAAATTTTTTTCCAATGCCGATAAAGAAGTTTCACTTCAAAAAGTTTTTGTGAATCCTGAACAAAAAGACAACAAATCTAAAAAAAGTTTTCATGAATCCTGAACAAACAGACAACAAATCTTTTAAAGAATGCATTGTGTTCTCCAATGTTTGTATAGTGTACTCCAGTTTTTTTTTAATAGCTCCAATATACAGACATGGCGATGTTTAGATTATAGATATTATTTATTTGTAGGTGAATGATGTAAACTTTGAAGACATGACCAATGATGAAGCAGTGCGGGTGCTAAGGGAGGTGGTGCAGAAACCAGGCCCCATCAAGCTGGTGGTGGCCAAATGCTGGGACCCGAATCCTAAGGGGTACTTCACAATACCAAGGACCGAACCAGTGAGGCCTATTGATCCTGGTATGTATACTTCTTGCACTTTCAAAGACCTTTTTTTATAATATTCAGTATAAGTCGAACTTGAAGGGAGACAATAAAACTGTGTTTTATAAGCGAGATAATTTATTTAATTTTTATTATTCTGATGTTTCTGCCACTTTTCAGTAGCTGTGATCATAGAAGACTAAAGTGGAAAGGAGGCTTTAAATTTTTAAAGTTTTATTTAGCCTACCTCCAACTTGTTCATTTTAATTTAGTTTGTGCAAGAAACTCTTCAGCAAACATGCCTAGCTCTAATAAATTTTTATTTCTTTTTTAACAATTCTAGGGACTCGAGTTCACTACCCTTTTTCACAACTGAATTTCTAGATTTTTTTTTAGATTTTAACTCCCTTAATTTGGTAATCTTGTGCTTACATTAATTTAGTGATTTTGGTGTGCATGAGCCAGAGAAGATTTCTGAGTTGATTCACAATTGGACCCGGCGGGTGGCGCTACTGTCTGCATATCGATTGAAACTTTTCCGGCACCACGACATCTACCAGCTAGTTTTAAAATATAATCCTTAATCTAACAAATGCATTAATGTTTCACAGGTGCATGGGTGGCGCACACACAGGCCCTCCGGGAGGCCTATCCTCCGCCTCCGCCGTCCCTATCGGCGCTACCCGTGTCCTCCGTGTCGGAGAGGGGGGCTTCCGAAGCCAGTACTCTGGCCGCGGCCCCCCTAGAGCCCCAGTTGTCGGTCAACATGGACATGGCGTTGGTTGTGAGGGCTATGCTGAGGCCTGATTCAGGTCAGTGCTCTCATTGTCTTGGGTCATCGCATTCTCTAGAATATTTATTCTACATCTCTTCTCTATATTATTAAATATTTGGATGTAAAAATATGTGAAATGGCGCAAAATCGATAGAAGTTTTTAAATACGTGTTCCAAATTAAAAATAATTAAAAAGTTGAAAAAAAAGTTTTGATTTGACAGTATTTATGGCCAGACTAGTTACTTATATCTCAATTTCTTTTCTGTAAAAGTTTTTCAATATTACTTTTTGAAGAATTAATGTGGATTTATGGCAAACAGTGAATACTCAATAAAAGGAAAGGAAAATATTATTAAAGTTATAATAATAACATGACATACTAAAATTTTTATTCTGCAACATATCTCCATAAATTCCTTGCTTGCCAATATAAAAATAAATAGTACAAGACCAAGCTGCTATGTGAATGAAGTTTTGTTATTTAAGTATTCATCTAATCTATAATGTAGTATCACTTTTTAAGCAACATACTTTTTAATTTAGAAAAAGGCAGATACAACATGTCACTCGGAATCTTATTGAAGAATTAACGCCCAGGAAAGTGGGCAATACTTTTTGTTATCTATAAGATGGCAACATCAGTCTATTGCAATGCCTGGTGAAAAAATTGTGAACATAGCGGTGTATGTCTCTCCCCTGGGGTATAATGTTACGTTTCATATTTTCTTATTGCAAGAGTTCAGCAGACAGGCAGACGGCCCACTTGATGGAAAGCGGTTACCATCGCCTATGGACATGCAACGCCAAAGCTGCTACAAATGCGCTGCTGCTCTCTTAAGGGAGACTGGAACCTGGTCCCTAATGCCGGAACACAACTCAAGATTGTCATGGCGGCACACTTTAGACCAGGGGTGGTAGCCATCCAGTCGGGAAAATGCCCTACCATCTGGCTGTGGGTTGTTTTGTCGCCTCTTACGACAGGACGCCCGAACGCAGTAAATTGTATTCTTTCTTCATTCCTGCACGGATAGAAGGGCCTACTTTTACCTTTGTAAATTAATATATAATATTATCAATCTGCATTACACTGTATATATTATTGTTGTCATGTGTGTTGCATGGTCCACCGTGACTTCACTTTCTGGTCCCAGACGGAAGAACAGCGCTAGTCCTTGTTGGCTAGCACTATCCTGACACTGGGTCCAATTTACTGGTTACCATCGCCTATGGACATTTGCAACACCAAAGGTGCTATGCGCTGCTGCTCTCTTAAGGGAGACTGGAACCGGGTGACTGGTCACTAATGCCAGAGCACAACTCAAGGTTGTCATGGCGGCATACTCTAGACCAGTGGTGGTAGCCAACCAGTCGGGAAAATACCCTACCACCTGGCGATCTTATGGAAGAAGTGTATACCAACACCCAAGAAAGTGGGCAATAGTTTTTGTAATCTAAAAATGGCAACATCAGTCTATGCCTGGTGTTGAAATTGTGAACATCCTTATACTGCTTTTAGTGTCGGGCTTATACCTAGCGTTGTATGTCTCTCCGCTGGGGTATTTGTTATGTTATATATTTTTTTATTGCCGGAGTTCAACAGATAGGCAGATGGCCCACTCGATGGAAAGCGGTTACCATCGCCTATGGACATGCAACACCAAAGCTGCTACAAATGTGCTGCTGCTCTCTTAAGGGAGGCTGGTCAGTAATGCTGGAACACAACTCAAGGCATAGCGGCATACTCTAGAGCAGGGGTGGTAGCCAATACTGTACCACGTGGCGTATGTTCCAGGCCTTGAGATCCGCGATCGCATGTGGCTGAAGATAACGATCCCGAACGCGTTCATAGGCGCCGACGTCGTCGAGTGGATCCTGCAGCACGTCGCCGGCATCGCCGACCGCAGGGACGCCAGGAAGTACGCCTCGCACATGCTCAAGGTGAGATGCCGTCCACTGTTTGGAGTGTGTGGAACTAAAGCCCACGTGTGGGGAATGCCCCTTGGAAAACCATGGTTATAGATGTCATGGATATGTAATTTTTCAACTACATACATACATGACTTCACGCCGGGTCCCTTGCGGGGTAGGCACGAACAACAGAGCGCTATACAGGTTTATTCTTACACACCTCACTTGCTTCTTTGACATTCATAGCTCTTGTCATGCACGCTCCTCTGTTATTAAGGCTCGTGATATCACCTTCTGGTAGTACACAATCGATTCGATCATGGCAGGTGTGTCGTGGCCTTCCGCGACTTCTGCATCCATCCACTTTTGCATTGTATATCTGTTTGGTCATTCTTTCATCATACATTCTTTCCACATACCCAAACCACCAGAGCATTTCTTTTCTTACCTTCACCCGACACTCTCTTTCAGACCAACTCTCTTACTTTGGTATTACGAACGCGGTCCGCGAGTGTCACTCTGCAGATTTTGCGTAGTGCTCGCATCTCATTTTTCAACTAGATATAGTTATATGACTAACTAGCTGACCCGTACCTACTTCACTGGGCGATACTCGAGATAAGCCAACACATAACTGCCCACTGACCTGTGCCCATTTCACTGGGGGCTACATAAGATAAACCAATACACAATTGCCCGCTAACCTGTGCCCATTTCGCTGGGGGCTACATAAGATAAACCAATACAACTGCCCACTAACCTGTGCCTACTTAGCTACTCGAGATAAGCCAATAATACAATAATTGAGTCTCCCTTTCCCGATACTTACGACCTGGGTGTCTTCAAGTCCCGTCTGAATAGTTTACCTTCCAGGCAAGTGTGCACTGTCTTAGACCAGACCATATCGCCGGCTTGTATGGAGACTCGAAAGCTCAATACTCCACTAAAACCACCCTCCTCCCATGTGCCCCGCGCTTATGGCAGCAAGAGAGTGAGACTCAGAACGTAGGATTTTTATCCGTGCAGGAACGGAGAAAGAATACGATTTCCTGCGTTGGGGCGGCCTGTCGTAAGAGGCGACAAAACAACCCACAGCCAGGTGATAGGGTATTTGCTGGAGTGGATGGCTACCACCCCTGGTCTATAAAGTATGTCGCCATAACAACCTTGAGTTGTGTTCTGGCATTAGTGACCAGGTTCCAATCTCCCTTAAGAGGGCAGCAGCATATTTGTAGCACCTTTGTCTTGAATATATACGTAATTGTATATTTTTGAAATCAAAACAATGTTTTTATGGATTTACAAAATAAAGTTTAATTAGACAGAATAATTGTTTTTTCAATATTTTATACGAAGACATTTTCATTCTTAATGACAACCAAAAAACGTAAGTACATGTAAAGAGGTTTAACATCGTCAAACAGTTTGTATAGCGTTGGTTCTGGGCTGCGACTTAACAATCCGGTACACAAATTTTTAGTAGTGGGTGGGCGTAGTGAGTAGGGGGGAGGTATACTTACCCCCACTACAACCCCTTAGGTCCGGCGGTTTTAATTTTTTTTTTTTAAATATAACCTCACTTATTTTTGTTGTAAAATTGTGTCACTTTTGATAATAACAAAGCGTTATTTGAGTTTCTGACTGTACTCACGAATTGTTTATGAATGTACTCACAAATTACATATAACCACCAGAACTTTTTGTAAAATTAAAACTGTTTTTAATGTAGAAATGATACGTCGGCCGCTGTGCCGCGCCAGCGACATGCTAGAACCGACTGATTACCATTTACTATTTATTTTATACACACAAACAGTACGAAGCCTTGTCTCATATGAAACATTTGTTTTATTTATCAATTTACGACGATTAGCACTTTGATTTTTTAATATCACATAAAATCAATATATTAATTATATAAATTTTTAAGTACATTGCAGATTTTTTTTTACATTGGTTAAATATAAATAAATGGGATTACTTAAAAAATCGTCTTTATTGGTCGCCATTTTGAATGGTTACTCTTGTGGTATATGTGAATGTGCTCTATTGTGTTTTTCTTCACTTTTATCAAATTAAACTGGTTTTTGGTTCTTTTTATGTCGGTTACTGGCTTTTTTTTGGACTTTGAGAAGATTTTTCAACTTTGGACTTATGATAGAAGTGCAATATTAGCGAAATAATAAGTGAGGTTATGTTTATTATTTTTTTTTAAAAAACCAAGGTCTCCGGACCTCGGGGTAATAGTAAAGGTAAGTATGCCTCTTCCCCTCCCCATTTCACCACCCCGCTACTTAAAATTCGTGTACCGGAAAGCTATACATTTACCTGGTTCTGTTCAACACTTTGGTGTTGCAAATGTCCATAGGCGATGGTAACCGCTTTCCATCAAGCGGGCCGTCTGCCTGTCTGTTGAAATCCCCCCTTGCGCCTTCGTGCTTGAGAATGCCCCGGGAAAGGCAAACTCACTCTGTCAACGGAGTGCAAGACTCGTCTGCTCCTTGAGCCCGTGGCCGAGGCTCAGGGTATGATGGCATGGTTTCAGGCCGGCTTCATTCGTCACACGGTGAACAAGATCACGTTCTCGGAGCAGTGCTACTACGTGGCGGGGGGGCTCTGCGGGGACATGGCCGCGCTCAGGATCAGGCCGGCCGACGCCGACTCCATCACCAGCGACAACCTGAAGCCCCTGCCGAACCCCAAGTGAGTGTGCTGATATAACTTGCCCACAGTATGGGTTTATTGAGTTTTCAATTTTAGATTTTCATTTATTAGTTACAGTACGGCCGATGAGTCATAGCCCGTCTGAAGTTAGCGCCGAGTGGTTGCGTAGAACGTACTTCACGAACCAAACCAAACCAAATCGTTTTTATAATCGATTATTTTAATTAGAATTAAATTAAATGCAGGTAAAAAGTTATTAACGCAATTAATTGATAATACGATGAAAACAAATTAAACATTTTTCATTGTTCATTGAGTTTTTATCCGTATTTAGAATACATATATATATTAATTACGAATTAGATGTTTGCGGGACTCGAATTAAAATGTCGTTAGAACTATTATAGAGTTTATTAGAACTATACATACACGTATAACACAAGTACTAATATAACCGAACACAAAAAGTCCATACGTAATGCAGAAGGTCATAATTCAATAAAACGCGCAAAGTCCGTCACTATTAGATTCCCGAATGGACACACCACACGCCTAGATCGTAGTTGTAGCTCAACTGCCCCCCCTATCTTAATCAGGCCATCGTTTTATACTTCACAAATGCAAATGTGCCCGTATCGTAGTCGACTTAATCCGCCACACCTGGCTAATGATTCAGCCGCAAGCTGCCACAAATGAGTACAATAAAACAACAGACTGTCCTCTAGAAACATATACCAATAAATATGTAAACAAAAGAAGACTGTCATAAAAGAATTACAATTAGTTCAAATGCCGACAGGTAATAAAATGTGCTTCTATAGATCTGTACATGGAATTTGTCTTTGTCGGTGCCTAGGTTGTAACAGAGTGTAATGTATGAAATTACCGCTTTAATAATGTGTTTTTTCCCAGCCTCATGGGCCCAGGGTATCTGCCATACGCCGGTTCGTACGGCTACCAGCCCATTCCCTTCAAATACTCCTGCGTCAACACTGAACACACGATATATGGGTAAGTGGGTTTTTATGTATTTATTTCCTTTCCACAAAAGAAGAATGAAGAAAAAATTTGCTACAGGTGGAAATTTTGAAAGGCCAATTTAGGAAAAAATCCAGTCATCATGGCACTCCTAATCAATTATTATATCAAAATGGACCCACCCATATGCACATGTTTAGATAGGAACATGCATTTTATTAATTATTTATTCAACATAAAATACAAAATGAATCATGATTCCGGTAAAAAATAATTTATATAATAACAAAATTCGGTTGTAACAGTTGATTATTAGAAAAAAATTACAGATATAGAAAAATTACACAAAATGTCTATTTAAATATTGATAAAATGACACGAAAATGCAATCATATGTCAAAATATAAAAAGTAACCACAATAATTAATTACTAAAAAAAATAGAGGAAAATAGAAGTATTTTAAAAAGTGTAAGTCATTGCATTATTCTAAAAAGTGTAAGTTATGCTATTATTCAAAAACCGTCTTTTGCACTATTCTAAAAAGTGTAAGTCATTGCATTATTCTAAAAAGTGTAAGTTATGCTATTATTCAAAAACCGTCTTTTGCACTATTCTAAAAAGTGTAAGTCATTGCATTATTCTAAAAAGTGTAAGTTATTCTTATTATTTCAAAAACCGTCTTTTGCACTATTCTAAAAAGTGTAAGTCATTGCATTATTCTAAAAAGTGTAAGTTATGCTATTATTCAAAAACCGTCTTTTGCACTATTCTAAAAAGTGTAAGTCATTGCATTATTCTAAAAAGTGTAAGTTATTCTTATTATTTCAAAAACCGTCTTTTGCACTATTCTAAAAAGTGTAAGTCATTGCATTATTCTAAAAAGTGTAAGTTATTCTTATTATTTCAAAAACCGTCTCTTGCACTATTCTAAAAAGTGTAAGTCATTCTATTATTCTAAAAAGTGTAAATCATTCAATTATTCTGAAAAGTGTAAGTCATTCCATTATAGTAAAAAGTGTAAGTCATTCAATTATTCTGAAAAGTGTAAGTCAATTCCATTATGCTAAAAAGTGTAAGTCATTGCATTATTGTAAATAACAATAATTCTTAATTTGGTTTTAAATTGATATAAATTACCTGTCAAAAGATTTACATTAGCAAAAAATAGTGTACAATGCACATATGTAGTTTAATGCATATATGGAGCAAACTGACCCCCGATTCGGTCTTTTGGTCCATACACTCTTAATTTTTTTAGGATGTATGGACCAAACTGGCCCCAGATTCGCTCTTTTAGTCCATACACTCTTAATTCTTTAGGGTGTATGGACCAAATTGACGCCAGATTCTGTCTTTTGGTCCATACGCCCTTAATTTTTAGGGTGTATGGACCAAATTGACGCCAGATTCTGTCTTTTGGTCCATACGCCCTTAATTTTTAGGGTGTATGGACCAATTTGACGCCAGATTCTGTCTTTTGGTCCATACGCCCTTAATTTTTAGGTGTATGGACCAAATTGACGCCAGGTTCTGGCTTTTGGTCCATACGCCCTTAATTTTTAGGGGTATGGACCAAATTGACGCCAGATTCAGTCTTTTGGTCCATACGCCCTTAATTTTTTTGGAGTGTATGGACCAAACTGACGCCAGATTCAGTCTTTTGGTCCATATACCCTTAATTTTTTTAGGGCGTATGGTCGAAACTGGCTGCATAGTTGGTCTTTTGGACCAAACATCTTTAAAATTTTGATTGTGTATGTCCAAATGACGCCATATTCGGTCTTTTGGTCCATGTACTCTTAAATTGCTTAGGGTGTATGGACCAAACTGACCCCAAATCGGATTTAGCGCATTGAATACATCAGAATAGATGGGTTCGGTCCAAAGTGCAGACCATTTTTTTATATTTGTATTTACTCGCATTTCTTTTCAGTTACAACCGCGAGGAGAGCGTGGTGTCGGGCAGCGGGGGCTCCAGCGGCGGCTCGGAGCACCTCACGGCGAAGGAGGCCGACCGCAAGTCCACCTCGAGCGGGTCCACGACCGACGCCCACAACAGGGCGGCGTCCGCCGACCGCCCGCCGCACCCGGACAGGCCCGTGCTCTTCCTATAACGGTTAGTGCTCGCTCCGGTCCGGGTGTTGTAGCCCGAGTGTTAAATGGCAGAAGGTAGCTCCGGTCTGGGAGTTGGTGTAGTTTTACGTTTGGTTTAGCCCGAGTGTGAAGTAGCAGAAGGTAGCTCCGGTCTGGGTGTTGGTGAAATTTAAACAGACCGGGTCGTACTAATTAAATTATAGAATAATCTGTAAAACCGCTGCTAAAAACCGACTGAACTGAAATGAAAACGACTGAACCGATATAAATGAAATTTTGTACAGTGGTAGCTTATATCCCTGGTCAACATATAACAACTTTTGATCCCGAAAAATTTGAGGTCCCGTGGGATAGTTAAAAAAACTTTAATTACTTAAACAGCTGTTGATGATCCCATACTAACAGACGGTCTAGATATGCTTGGCCTTAGGAGAGACTTCTCTCTAAGTATTCCACCGACTGTACCTATAATGGGGAGTGTTCCGAAGAACTGTTTAGAATGGTGCCTTCGTCCTCTTTCCACCATCGCACCGCTCGCCATCGGTTGGGGATTCAGCCCCCCACTTCCTTGAGCCACTTCTCTCATGTACGCAACGGTTCTGTTGAACGTTTCTCTTGCGTACCGTGGGGATTTGGAATGAGCTCCCAGCCGAGTTTTTCCCACAGCGCTACGATATGGAGTTTTTCAAAAAGGGTGTCGTAAAATTCCTTCAAGGCCGGCAGCGCGTTGGTGACATCTCTGATGTTGCAAACGTCCATAGGCGACGGTCACCGCTTTCCACCAGGTGGGCCGTCAGCCTGTTTGCTGTACTCCAGCTAAAAAAAAACCAGCTTTTAAGGAATAATAAGTATTACGCGGACGAAGTCGCGGGCATCAGCTAGTATTATATAAAATAAATAATAGTTTAAAAAAAACTAAAAAACGCGCTTTCATAAAAATCCAACTAAAAAAACAGAAAATAAAATTTAATAAATTTGGTTTCTGATGAATGGGGTCTTAAAAAAAGCGTTGGGTGTATTCAAAGCGCTTTTTCTTCTTTAATATCTTAAAATTCAAATTTATTAATTTTTATTTTCTGTTTTTTAGTTGGATTTTTTATGAAAGCGTGTTTTTTTTATTTTTTTAAACTATTACTTATTTTTCATTTTTAGTTGATTTTTTTAAATGTTTTTAAATACAAGCTTTAGAGATCCTGCGTATCATGTAATAGCAGAGTTCTAGCCAAGACAAGTAAAACGAGCCCAAACACGACAGGTATATCTTGTTTAGTACAGGAGTTCCTATGACCACCTTCCGACTCCATCATCAGATCAGCTCCATGGTACTATATTATTGCATTGTCATCTACCTTTGGCAGGTGTGCAAAGTTTGAATTAAATCTGATCGTTCAAAGTAGGACAAAATCGAGCTCAAAGGGGTCGATTATAAACATACATACAGGTGAAGCTAATAAAAGCGTGTTAATAAAAAATATTTGATTTACATTTTTTTCATTTCAGGACTAAGCTGTAAAAACGCTTCGACGTTTTTTCGCGTGAAACTGCCAAATAATTGTTAGAAATATATACAAGTTTAAAAGTAAGTGTCACGTATATATAACGCGTAACTAATATCTATTATTTAATATATTAATGATTAATGTATTTATTTGTCGGAGAAAATGTGTGAAATTAAAAATGCAACTATTAAAATATAAGGCAAATAGTATAATCATTTTTGTAACCCCGGGATTAGTTCACTAAAAAGTATTTCTTTTTAATTATAAAAATCTCGTAATTAAAAAAAATCACCGAGTGAAATTGAT
This sequence comes from Dendrolimus punctatus, assembly GCA_012273795.1. Taxonomy (NCBI): domain Eukaryota; kingdom Metazoa; phylum Arthropoda; class Insecta; order Lepidoptera; family Lasiocampidae; genus Dendrolimus; species Dendrolimus punctatus. Next base: position 9,144,960 of record CM022555.1, read on the forward strand.
TTTTGCTCACTCAGTGAAAATATAATTAGAACGTTTTCAAACTGATTCTATGCATGGATAATATATTTTCACATTATGAGTTAGAAAACGTGTCCTTTTTAAGATTTTTTTCACTGAGTGAATATTAGTTTTACTCACTCGGGCCGAAAAATATTTTGAAAAAAATTGTTTAGAACGTTATCTAACAATTCATCTATAAGTTATTTCTATGTATGGGAGTATATTTTTATCTGACGAATAAAAAATGTTGCCTTGAATTTGTTTTCACTGCGTGAAATTGGTTTGGCTCACTCGGTGAAAAAAAATGTTAAATATTTTGTCATACAAGTAATCGTATAAGTTTTGTGCATAGAAAATATATTTCCACCTCACTATTTATAAAAAAACGCGTCCTCTGTAAAAAAAAAATTTCACCGAGTGAGTTTAAGTTGATTTGATCGCTCAGTGAAAAAATATTAAGGACTTTGTCAAACAATTAATCTATAAGTTCTGTGCATAGAAAATATATTTTCACTCAACAATTAAAAAAAAAACACGTCCTCTGTAAGTTTTTTTTCACCGAGTGAGTTAAACTTGATATGGTCACTCGGTGAAAAAAGGGTTTAGAATGTTTTCATACAAAATTCATACACGAAAAATATATTATGACATCGTGAGTTTGAAAAACGCATCGTCTTTACCTATTTTTCGCACCGAGTGAGTTAAAGTTGATTTTGCTGAGTGAAGAAAGTGTTACAATTTTAGAATTTTGTTAATTGTCACTGTAGATCGAACAAATAAAAAAAGCAGAATATTTTTAACCAAAAACTAGCGGCAGCTGAACGTACGTAGGCACATAAAGCACAGCGCGACGCGGAACGCAGACTCCCCTATGGATGCGCGGGCGACGATCGACGCCACCCACCCCCGCAACCTGCTCAACCCCCTCTGGTGTCCCACCCTCTGCCGCCCGTCTTCGCCATTTATTTGCAATAAATAAATATTATATTAACTAAATATTATAATGCGTCGCTAACAGTCACTTAAGTTAAAAAAATCACGTTTCAACATTGGTGTTATTTTTTTCAATAGACTAAATATTACACATTTTCTCTTCTAATGTAGCAGCTAAGCTTAAGAAATCATTCAAATCATGTGTCATTAAGTTATATTTTATTACAATGGTAGTAATAAGAATCAGAAGAAGTTTTGATCAGTTAAAAAAAATGTATAGTGTGATCAAAAATGAGAATAGATTGTATAGTTGAAAAATATTTTTGGTGATTAAAACTGCAATGTAACGGTTTAAACGCGGTTTATTTGATATTTATTCCGACGTTTCGGATACTCTTCAGTAACAGTGATCGTGGGGTACAAGGATGACATGTCTGCCCTACTAATCGCTCTTGCAGAAAACATAATGTTTTAGGTTTTTCGTTTTTTTTTACATACATGCTATTATGCCCTGCCAGGTGTTAATTTAGTTAGGTAATTTTCTGACCACCTTCTACTATATGTTGACGACGAAGGAAGACACTGTGATGAAATTTCCACATCGAGATAACCGATGTGTAAAACCCGCCAATCTGTCTTGGAGAAACGTGGCTGACATACTGTCCGTTCCCAGCAGCCCAGCAGTGGGATGTTTGTGAATCTTTATAATTTACTCTGTCTAAACCTATATGTGGTCTATAATTTTGATTTTTGGTTTATGATTTAAAATTTCACCATAGATAATCTATTCTCATTTTGATCACACAAGGCAACTATATTTACACAGTCTACTTATGATTTGTTATGAATATTTTTTATTATTATATTATTCTCTGCATTTTTTATTTTAATCTGTGGAGCATTACAGGTTAATGTACATACAATATGATATGATAAAATTATATATAGAGAATTAGCTTAGAGTTTATTATATAATACAATATGATATGCACATGTAATGAATATATACTGTATAAATGTTTTTGTTAAAGTTGTGCAATAATGATAGAATCCTATGATTGTAAATGTAAGGCATCCAGGGGTCCACTCATGCACACAAAAAAATCATCAAAGTTCTCGAATCCGACTCCAGTGCCATCTGCCGATGTCACTTGTGAATCGAAATCCACCCAAACACACGCTACAATATTTCATTAGTATCCTGGAACCCGATTCTTACGCCACATACCGGATTTTTGCGAATTAGAATTGCGAATCTACACCATTCTGAAACCCACACAAACATTCTTATCAAAATCGATTCACCGGTTTAGGAGTTCTATGATACACATACATAAGAATTATAGACTGTAATATATTTACCTTTTCTTTAAATATGGCTTAGTTTAACGTATTGAAAATGGAAAACAATATATTTATTTCACAATATATAATAATAATAATATTCATCTCCGTTATTAATTCACAAGAAACTAAGGAACAACATAACAAACGGACATGATTTTGAAGCTTTTGAAATATTTAAATTACCTAATTTAAATAAAAATTACTGAAGTGTTGAATCATTACTGCACAACTCTTAAACAACAAACACAATTTTGTTTCTTTCTTTTTCGTCATTGTTACGTGCCATTTAATATTATTTCTCATATATTTATTCCATTATTTAAATTAAATTATGAATAATCACATTCTCACCGTAAACAATCAATGTAATAAGATGAGCGTTTGAATGTTGAAGCGTTGGTCGCCAATTTGTTTTACGAGTTTTAAGTTGGCGACCAACTAACAGTTTGATTTTTAATGACGCCCAACTAACAGTTCGTTATTATATAACAAAAGCATCTATGAATTTCTAGAAGTTCTAGAAATTAAAAATCAGCTTAGCAGTTTCAAAACCTGGCAAGTCGATTTTTAGAAATTTTACACCACGCCCTGAGATGAAGCATTAGTATATACTGAGACCATCCGCACTGAAGAGTCAAGTTAGGTGAAGCGTTTCTTAGGGCTTTTACACATCACGTTTTTCTATCCGTGTGGGAACGGAGAAAGAATACAATTTCCTGTGTTGGGGCGGCCTGTCGACAAAACTACCCACAGCTAGGTGGTAGGGTATTTGCACAACTGAATGGCTACCACCCCTGGTCTAGTCTGTCGCCATAGCAACCTTGTGTTGTGTTCCGGCATTAGTGACCAGGTTCCAGTCTCCCTTAAGAGAGCAGCAGCGCATTTGTAGCACCTTTGGTGTTGCAAACGTCCATAGGCGATGGTAACCGCTTTCCATCAGTGGGCTGTCAGCCTTTCGACTGAACTCCTGCAATAAAAAATAAATGTTAAAATTAAAATAATACGGATAAATTCGCTTTGTTTATGATTCATTGACTTGACCACAGATAAAGTAGAGTATTTCTAGAAGGCGAAAAAAGTTGCTAGGTTTTGCAATTATTGCATAGCTGAGATAAGATAATATAATAATGAAACATGTAATAGACAAGTCATGGGAGATTTAGATACGACAATTGCTCAGAAAAAAATAATTTTGAAATAGCTCGTAAAATCAGGATCTCCAAATTGGGGTGTTTTTACTCCAGTTTGTATGGGATCAAAAATATTGGGGTATATATAAAATTTTATGTTTGGTATATAAAAACACTTTTTAATTTTTAAGAGCACTTAGATATATCTAATAATAACTACGGTCTGGATGTCATGGTGTTACCATTGGCAAAATTCATGGAATTGGCGAGACTTCCAAAATTCAACATGGAGACCCGTTTTTGTTCTGTAAGTTTTCTTTCCAAAATCAGCCGACTCTTTAAAAAAATATATTTTTTATTTTTTCTTTACATTTCGTTAAAATATTCCGTATAGTGTGGTATTTGAAAATTTTGAAAAAATCATCCTTATGTAGGGTTTTATTTAACTGGGCAATGGTTGTATTTCAGATTCTTCCATGTTCATACAATTCTTTATATTAAAATAAATTGACGAGGAATTATTGATAAAAAATATGTATTATTCAAAATCGCCATATATAATAGTCGTTTCGTTTCCTAGATTTAAATGTGTATATTTCAACTTGTGTAAGTGTTGTAAATATCATGCAAAATTAAATTAAATTGCTTTAAATTGATATTATTGTCATGTACAAGCCAGTTGCCAGCCTGTCAGGCAGTTTCAGACCTAATAGGCATATTGGTACAATTACCACGTGCGATGATGGAAAACATAGTGATGATACCCGGGACACATCGAGGTAACCGATGTGTCAAACCCGCCAATCCGCCATGGAAAAGCGTGGCTGGTATACTATCGTTTTTCGCTTAAAATTGAATTTTTAGCCAACTTTTTTTCAACCCCCTCCTGGTAAGGTTTAAGAATATCCAAATCCGAAATTACAAACAGTTTCTTAAGTAGAAAGTACGTATCTAAAATATTTTCAGAATTTTATCTTTAAATATAGGTAAATTCAAATTTAAATAAATAAATAATATCTGATGACAAATATTTCGTAATTTTTCGAACCTCCTCCCATTGTCCGAGTACGCTCTGATAACTTTATGCCATGATACGAGACCTCGGATTGTGTCAACACGACTTAAAAGTTGAGCACGGTCCGAATTCAGTCGGATCTGAGGTCGTTGTCCTGAGTGATTGCGAGGTGTTATGCGAGTCGAGTCCGAGCAGTCAGAGTGCACTCGGATTGTGTCAACACTTCACAAAACATGACCATGATCAGAATTCACTCGAATCAGACGTCATTTGTCCGAACGCCCTCTGATTGCTTTATGCCATGATACGAGACGCGTTTCGTGTCTTCGTGTCAATACGACTTAAAAGTTGGGCATGGTCCAAAACTCACTCGGATCAGCGCTCGTTGTCCGAGGGAACTCTGATTGCGAGTATTATATAAGTAGAGTCCGAGCAACTATCGGATTGCACTCGAAGAGTGTCAACACGTCGCAAAACATGACTACTATTAGAATTGACTAGTATCAGACGTCGTTTGTCCGAGTGCGTTCTAAATACTATGCGCCATGATACGACTAGAGTCCGAGCAGCTATCAGAGTAAACTCGGATCGTAACAACATCACACAATTATAGCATGATGTGATTCACTCATTATTTTTACATTTTATATCTATTTATTTATTTGAAACTTTTACATTGATTAGTTATAATTAGGCGTCGTTATTCGACTCATATTAAAGTTGCTAAGATACGAGTAGAGTCTGAGCAGCTATCAGAGTACACTCGGATCGTGACAACAAGACCACGATGCGATTTCATTCGAATCAGATACTCGACTCTCAAACGTCTTTTGTTTTAGAAGTTTTTTTTCTTGATTTAGTGCATTTTTCATTGTTTTTCATTTATTTTTGTGTTATATATACTATATTATTGTAGTTTTAAAGAAATGTATGTTTTTACTTTCTTCTATTTAAAATTTAATCTACTTTTTCGGGCTGATCGGACAAAAAAAAGAGACTTTTGTCGTTCAAAAGGCGCTTGAGAGGCCTCGGACGCTGTTGTCCGAGTACACTCGGACAACTTGCAAGTTGCCACGATCTCCGACTGCACTCGGTCCGAGCGTACTCTGACCGTGACAATGCGTCATTAGACCACAGGCAGTTACTAATAAGTAAATATATCAATTTAAAGTATATTTAATTTTTTATATCCGCTTAAATAGATGAAAAGGGAACTCGCTAGTTAGTGATCATAATTATTATTATTAGAAATTATTTAAAATTATTAAATTATTTTATAATTCACGGACAAAAATATAATGATGTAAGAAGAATGCTGGTTCTGTAATAATTGCAACTCTGGAAAGACGTAAATCCTAAATTTATAGAGAAAGGGGCAAGTCATTGTTCTCGAGCTTGTTTATTATAGAACTTGGAATATACATTTTCAACAAGAAATATTTTGAAAATCGGTTCACAATTGACGGAAGAGTAGCGTAACAAACACATAAAAATACCAGTAGACTGTCCAACCAACGTTTTATTATTTAATTTGTTGCATGTTATAAAAATCCGAATGCCCCCTTTCTCCTCTTCCTATCTCATCTCTCCTATTAAATCCACTTCCTCCCATCCTAGTGACTACAATACGTCACGACACGACGCAGATTGACAAAAAGACTAAAATTTTAATTGATTTTGGTCTAAAAACTTAAAGTTCCCAATCTATTTGGTCTCGTAGACCCTTGCCACTTTTAACTGCATTTAATGGACCCCTACATTTTAACCAACTTCAAAGAGGAGGTCCTCGATTCGTCGAGTTTTGGATTTGCCATTGGAACTCTGCCCACTGGGGTAAGAAAAGCTAAGTTCTTTGCCATGTTTAAAATTCACATTGTTGTCTTTGTCTATATTTATGTATTTTTATCTTATATATAAAATTCTCGTGTCGCGGTGTTTGTAGTTAAACTCCTCCGAAACGGCTTGACCGATTCTCATGAAATTTTGTGTGCATATTGGGTAGGTCTGAGAATCGGACAACATCTATTTTTCATCCCTCTAAATGTTAAGGGTAGTCCACCCCAAAACTTAATTTTTGGATATTTAAAAAAAATATTATATGATACAGCATTAAAAAATACATGCAACCCTAAATTTTCAACCCTCTACGATCATCCCAATTTTTTTCGGGCAGGACGACGTCTGCCGGGACAGCTAGTATATGTTTCATTCAGTACAGCTTCTAGTTGGTCCCATACAACTTGTATGAGTGGTAACTACAAACACACTATCATATTATGTTATTACTCCATTATTGAAAGAAAGTTCAAAACGACTTGCTCAATTTCAGTATTGTGGACCCCCATTGGTAGCTCTTGGACCCCCGAATTATGTTTTCGCTGACTTAGACCCTTTGAAGTTCGATGTACTATTTTGGGGACAATAATAATAAAATGTTGGTCGAAAGTTTTATTAATAAAAATAATACACTTACTGTAATGACTTGTAGCGCCATCTATGAATATAGGTTTTAGGGCCTTTTAAAGTATTCTTCTATGGTAAAACTCATCTCGATCCGCAATTAGTTGCGGACTACCCGCAAAACGATCCGGGTGTTTGTAGGCTGCGGCCAGACTTGACATTGCTATTCGCAATATGCAAGTCAATTTGTGTGCAGTTCCTCAGCTGCCGCAATAAACACCGCAGGCTGCGGCCAACCGGACGGTTAATTGGGCTCCGGCTAACCGCCTAGCCCCGAAAAGCGCTTAATAAACTTGATTAATTAGGGCCCATATAGCAAGCTAATGTATACGTAGAAAAGAGTTAAAATATTTATCAATTAATTGAAAATTAATTTAAAAATTGTATTATGAGGGTATTCGATGAAATTTTGATGTAATTTGAATATGGAAGTGAAGTGATTAGTATAGATAAGATTCAGGAAGGTTTTCGTTAATTGAAGTGAATTGTGGAAAAATATCAGGTTGGGAGGAAGTTAAAATCGGTTCTTAACGTGAAATATAAATTAAATCAAAATTATTTATTTTGTTTGCATTCATCGATGGCTCCCAACGCATTTCCCGATCTGTCAATGTCATAGTGACTATTACAGATACATTGGTGCAAACTCAACAAGAACCAAAGGTAGAGTCTGGTCAGCGAGTCCTAAATGGCGGTTACTTCAAAATATTTTCAACTGACAATATGAAATATAACATGAACAATAAAAAAAAAGATGTTTGTGACTATTCGTTTGACATATACGAGTGTTGCCTATAGGAAGAATCTGAATAAATACCTTGAGACACGACTCGCTGGCCACACTGAATAAAGTACGAGCAAAACCTAAATGTATATAGCCCACCCAACTTATCTGCGAAATACTGATAACTACAGCCGCCATGTGGAAATTTCATAAGAATTTGGGTTGCCAGTTTTGAAAATAAATACGTTTATTAGTTAACGGCATTATTATTAACGCGATAAATAAAACCTATTTGGCCACAGTCATTAACTATAACATTATCCAGGATGTAGCCTTATAATATATGATTATTTTAAATTAATATGATATATTCAGATGTCTTTGATGATTATTTATAAATTGGCAACAAGATCGACCACGTTCACTATCGCGATTTTTTCCGTTCCACTTGCCTGCCGAGTTACAATCGTAAACCCAAGTGGAATGGTTATTCGACCCACCGCTTGGCATGGGTCGTTGTGAGCGTTATGTGATCGAAAATGATTACGTCATTTAGTGACGTTTTCGCCAGGGCCACAACGACCGCGGTCACCTTGAGGAACGGGTAACGTAGCATTTTGGGCGTTGTGATCTACTGTTGGAACGCAACAATATGGCGACGCACTTCATTTCACAAATAAGTTGGGTGCCATTATGCAGTGTATTGCGTTCTCGCTCGCTCGCTGTTCAGATACGCATGCCATCTCTTTCGCACCACAAATTGTCAAGCTTATAGACTAGTGTTAAATGAATAGAATATAAATGTATGGGAATTAGTGATGTAACGAATGTTTTCGCGAATATTTTTGACATTAGAATTCGCAATTTTTTATAAATTTTTGGTGAATGTATTTGACAAAAGAAAAACGTTGAGGAAATTTTATATGGAATGACAATCTGTTATTTCATATACAGAGTATCTAAGGGCTATGGGACACAAGAAAATTGTGTAATGAGTATGAGAAAATAATCAATTTTAAACTTTTTCTATGAAGAGTTTGTTTTCTATTTTTAACCTATACTTTTGTTACATGAATATACGTTTAATTTCGTAAAAATTTGCATTTGCGAAAATTGTGGATGAATATTCGGATTCGCGAAAATTGAGGATGAATTTTTTTTTTTTTTTATTGCAGGAGATCAGCAGACAGGCAGACGGCCCACTTGATGGACAGCGGTTACCATCGCCTATGGACATTTGCAACACCAAAGGTGCTACGAATGCGCTGCTGCTCTCTTTGGGGAGCCTGGAACCTGGTCACTAATGCCGGAACACAACACAAGGTTGTTATGGCGACATACTCTAGACCAGGGGTGGTAGCCATCCAGTCGGGCAAATGCCCTACCACCTGGCTGTGGGTTGTTTTGTCGCCTCTTACGACAGGCCGCCGGGCCGCAGGAAATTGTATTCTTTCTCCGTTCCTATACGGATAAAAATGAATGAATATTCGGATTCGCGAAAATTGAAGATGAATATTCGCATTCGCGAAAATTGAGGATGAATATTCGCATTCGCGAAAATTGAGGATGAATATTCACATTTGCGAATATTGAGGATGAATATTCGCATTCGCAAAATTGTGGATGAATATTCGCATTCGCGTATATGAATAATTCCTCATTCATTAGATCACTAATGAGAATAACATTATGCTATGAATTATGTCATTCCCTTACACTTTCTATTCTATTAGATAAACGCTAATGCCGCTTGTCTATAGGGCAGTGTTATAAAGGTTCTCATGTGACTGGACTTGGTCAAACTCACGAAGTTAGATTCAACACTTGTTGTGTTTAAAATTACTTTGTTTACTTCCATCTGTATTTATAATTATTTTATAGATGTGTAGATTCCGACGCTATGCGATGTTTATATAATGTAAACTCATGTAATTTAAAAAAATAATAGAAATTTTGTAATTATAAATGTTTGTTTTTTCAATTACCCTCATTTTATTAGTTTGACTTTCAAAGTTACAGTCGATTCTGACTCACTGGCTAGTGATTACGACCGCTTTGCATTTGAAAAACGACGGACAGGATCTTAACATTGGAGAATTTATTTCACAACTGTAATATTAAAAAAATAATAGAAATTTTGTAACTATTTCTTTTTCAATTACCCTCATTTTATTAGTTTAACTTTCAACGGTTACAATCTGTTCTGACTTATCAACTACAGTAATTACGACCGATTTGGAATCGCCAGTTACAAAACGACGGACAGGATCTTAATATTGGGGGTTTTTTTCAAAACTACTTTGTGATCATTTTTAATACAATAATAATATATAATAATCGGCAGAGAAACGCATTGTATATCCCCAAATTAAGCAAGTAACGTTTGTGTTATGGGTGATATACAACGGACTACTTTGGGGCCGATCTTAGACACCTACACCATAGTAAATAACGGAGAAAATACGTTTCCGAAATTTACTATACCAGGAGTCGAACCCGGAGCCTGTGTTACAGTAAGGTAGGCCGGTAAAGCTTAGCTCCCTCAACCACAGAGGCCATCATCATAATCATAACACGCGTCATCGCCGGGTGCTTGATCCAAAGGCGGGCAAACCTCTTTGACAGTGTCTCCATACTTTTCTTAACAATGGTACTCAAAGAAAACAATGTTTACTTTTTAACTATGTTTATTTAAGCGTTATGAAATACGCTCTTCGTTTTCTTCTCCTTTTTCTTCTTCTCTATTCTACGCTTCTGCTTCTCTGTGCTTCTGAGAAGTTTCACAATCGCCTCGTCGGTCTGGTCCAAATCTGTTGTACTACCTTCTGTGGATGGTTTTATCTTCTTCGTCACTACTTCTGGATCCTTCTTCTTTAACTCTTGTTTCTTCTTTTTTGATTTGTCACTAGAAGATAGATTATTAAATAATAGAGATTTAATATAATATAATATCTTTTTCATTCACCGTCTCCCAAGAATTTGGGGTCAGCACATTATGTCTTCTCTTTTATTCTGACATACGTCCTCTGTCACACTACAAAACATCCTTCGCACAATTTAGCCATCTCTTTTTGGGCCTACTTTTGAAATTTATTTAGGTTTATGACTTGGCAGCTAGGCCTTTAAGCCAGATCTTAGATTACAATGTAGTTTCTACATTTTCTTAAGCCTATGTGTAGCACAGCTGGACTGTAACTTGATTGGGAAGTTAATGCAAATTGGGAAGCACCACAAATTTGTGGTTAAATGCAGATAATTGAAACGAACGTTGAAATGATGCTTTCTCCCTCTAACTACACATAATTTGTATTAGAATAAAAGAGACGACATAATTCTCTTAATTTAAGAGTTTTGGCGCGGCAATTTGGATGACAAGCTTTTGGAGAAAAATATATTTTTTCTTTTCTAACAACTCCACGGACTCAAGTTCCGTACCCTTTTATACAACTAGGGGCCTTACTTATAATAATCTCGTTAAGAAAGGATTAGCCATCTCTTAAATAAGAGACTCTTAAGCCCCTAATTAATGGCTGTTTCAAATAAAACTTGCCATCTTGCCTCTTAGCAGTCGCTTAAACAACCCTCAATGTTGATTATTTTTGACAGTTATTTACGAGTTACTTTAACACCACCTCTTATCCCTAAGAGGAATTTATGGGTAAGATTTTCGTTAATCAGTTGCTGAGCAGTTTCTTAAAATTTAACAAACGATTATAAGTAAGGTCATTAATTTCTAAATTCTATTTTTAGAATTTAAAACGGTATTAGTTATTTTGGTTCTTGTGTGTGACATTAACTAAATTTGTGTTGACGTGTATGTATCTTACGCATAACTTATTATATTAATTTATTCCAATTTTAATATAATATTTTCTTAAGTTTTCGCGACTTGTATACATAAAGAATTTTAATACTAAACTTATACTAATGTAGTGTATCTGTTACAAGTTGGTGTTGTGAGAAAGTGTATGTGCAGTGTGTGCCTTATATATTATCTTACCTATACAGCGTGTTTCAGACCTTACGACAATAAATCAGACCACGTTTTCGTCATGACTTACTCTGCCCATATACAAAAACGAATCAAGGTAGCTTCTTTGGTTTAGCCACAGGACCTCATTATTCATTTCAGAATATTACAACAACATGTATCTGTTATTGTGTCTAAATCGGTAGGTTAGTGACCAAATGTATCATGTTGCCAGCTCGTCTCTTCATCATTAAACGCGGAAGTTGTTCATTCTTACCAAGGTCAGTGAACCAATATTTACAAGATGTTCTGTTTTTATTGTCTTTTTATCGTAATTAATTTGTTCGGAAATTGCTTTTTTAAAATTTTGACATTACGGTTGATTTAATAGTACCAAAAACTTTGTATGGAGTAAGACTGCTAAAATTATGATTTATTATCATTTGAAATGAAACACGTTGTATATATATATCTACCTATATATATTACTTACATACATACATAACATCAAGCCAGGTCCCTTGCGGGGTAGGCACGAACAACAACGAACCTATATATATTATCTTAACTAATGCCATGTGTATTGTTTTTTCCGTTTTTGTGTTATTAATTTTTAGGCTTTTTGTGTGTTTTGGTATGTTTGTGAAGTGTGCGTGTAATGCGGTGGTAGTGCGCGTTGGTATAATATTAAATTTGGTCCTTATAGAATTGAAGACATGAGTGGATGAAGGTGATAAGTCGCATAATTCCAATTCTGAGTAAATCGAGATAAAAGTTTTACTTTTATTTGAAACTGAACTGAACTTAACACCTTTTTCAACTCTTTATTTTTTAAAATATGCCTTATATCTATGGTCTAAGGTCTGTAGTCATTTGGTATCGACTTATATTTTTTTTTATTGCTGGAGATCAGCAGACAGGCAGACGGCCCACTTGATGGACAGCGGTTACCATCGCCTATGGACATTTGCAACACCAAAGGTGCTACGAATGCGCTGCTGCTCTCTTTAGGGAGCCTGGAACCTGGTCACTAATGCCAGAACACAACACAAGGTTCTTATGGCGACATACTCTAGACCAGGGGTGGTAGCCATCCAGTCGGGCAAATGCCCTACCACCTGGCTGTGGGTTGTTTTGTCGCCTCTTACGACAGGCCGCCGGGCCGCAGGAAATTGTATTCTTTCTCCGTTCCTATACGGATAAAAATGAATGAATATTCGGATTCGCGAAAATTGAAGATGAATATTCGCGTTCGCGAATATTGGGGATGAATATTCGCATTCGCGAAAATTGAGGTTGACTATTCACATTTGCGAATATTGTGGATGAATATTCGGATTCGCAAAAATTGAAGATAAATATTCGCATTCGCGTATATCAATAATTCCTCATTCATTAGATCACTAATGAGAATAACATTATGCTATGAATTATGTCATTCCCTTACACTTTCTATTCTATTAGATAAACGCTAATGCCGCTTGTCTATAGGGCAGTGTTATAAAGGTTCTCATGTGACTGGACTTGGTCAAACTCACGAAGTTAGATTCAACACTTGTTGTGTTTAAAATTACTTTGTTTACTTCCATCTGTATTTATAATTATTTTATAGATGTGTAGATTCCGACGCTATGCGATGTTTATATAATGTAAACTCATGTAATTTAAAAAAATAATAGAAATTTTGTAATTATAAATGTTTGTTTTTTCAATTACCCTCATTTTATTAGTTTGACTTTCAAAAGTTACAGTCGATTCTGACTCACTGGCTAGTGATTACGACCGCTTTGCATTTGAAAAACGACGGACAGGATCTTAACATTGGAGAATTTATTTCACAACTGTAATATTAAAAAAATAATAGAAATTTTGTAACTATTTCTTTTTCAATTACCCTCATTTTATTAGTTTAACTTTCAACGGTTACAATCTGTTCTGACTTATCAACTACAGTAATTACGACCGATTTGGAATCGCCAGTTACAAAACGACGGACAGGATCTTAATATTGGGGGTTTTTTTCAAAACTACTTTGTGATCATTTTTAATACAATAATAATATATAATAATCGGCAGAGAAACGCATTGTATATCCCCAAATTAAGCAAGTAACGTTTGTGTTATGGGTGATATACAACGGACTACTTTGGGGCCGATCTTAGACACCTACACCATAGTAAATAACGGAGAAAATACGTTTCCGAAATTTACTATACCAGGAGTCGAACCCGGAGCCTGTGTTACAGTAAGGTAGGCCGGTAAAGCTTAGCTCCCTCAACCACAGAGGCCATCATCATAATCATAACACGCGTCATCGCCGGGTGCTTGATCCAAAGGCGGGCAAACCTCTTTGACAGTGTCTCCATACTTTTCTTAACAATGGTACTCAAAGAAAACAATGTTTACTTTTTAACTATGTTTATTTAAGCGTTATGAAATACGCTCTTCGTTTTCTTCTCCTTTTTCTTCTTCTCTATTCTACGCTTCTGCTTCTCTGTGCTTCTGAGAAGTTTCACAATCGCCTCGTCGGTCTGGTCCAAATCTGTTGTACTACCTTCTGTGGATGGTTTTATCTTCTTCGTCACTACTTCTGGATCCTTCTTCTTTAACTCTTGTTTCTTCTTTTTTGATTTGTCACTAGAAGATAGATTATTAAATAATAGAGATTTAATATAATATAATATCTTTTTCATTCACCGTCTCCCAAGAATTTGGGGTCAGCACATTATGTCTTCTCTTTTATTCTGACATACGTCCTCTGTCATACTACAAAACATCCTTCGCACAATTTAGCCATCTCTTTTTGGGCCTACTTTTGAAATTTATTTAGGTTTATGACTTGGCAGCTAGGCCTTTAAGCCAGATCTTAGATTACAATGTAGTTTCTACATTTTCTTAAGCCTATGTGTAGCACAGCTGGACTGTAACTTGATTGGGAAGTTAATGCAAATTGGGAAGCACCACAAATTTGTGGTTAAATGCAGATAATTGAAACGAACGTTGAAATGATGCTTTCTCCCTCTAACTACACATAATTTGTATTAGAATAAAAGAGACGACATAATTCTCTTAATTTAAGAGTTTTGGCGCGGCAATTTGGATGACAAGCTTTTGGAGAAAAATATATTTTTTCTTTTCTAACAACTCCACGGACTCAAGTTCCGTACCCTTTTATACAACTAGGGGCCTTACTTATAATAATCTCGTTAAGAAAGGATTAGCCATCTCTTAAATAAGAGACTCTTAAGCCCCTAATTAATGGCTGTTTCAAATAAAACTTGCCATCTTGCCTCTTAGCAGTCGCTTAAACAACCCCTCAATGTTGATTATTTTTGACAGTTATTTACGAGTTACTTTAACACCACCTCTTATCCCTAAGAGGAATTTATGGGTAAGATTTTCGTTAATCAGTTGCTGAGCAGTTTCTTAAAATTTAACAAACGATTATAAGTAAGGTCATTAATTTCTAAATTCTATTTTTAGAATTTAAAACGGTATTAGTTATTTTGGTTCTTGTGTGTGACATTAACTAAATTTGTGTTGACGTGTATGTATCTTACGCATAACTTATTATATTAATTTATTCCAATTTTAATATAATATTTTCTTAAGTTTTCGCGACTTGTATACATAAAGAATTTTAATACTAAACTTATACTAATGTAGTGTATCTGTTACAAGTTGGTGTTGTGAGAAAGTGTATGTGCAGTGTGTGCCTTATATATTATCTTACCTATACAGCGTGTTTCAGACCTTACGACAATAAATCAGACCACGTTTTCGTCATGACTTACTCTGCCCATATACAAAAACGAATCAAGGTAGCTTCTTTGGTTTAGCCACAGGACCTCATTATTCATTTCAGAATATTACAACAACATGTATCTGTTATTGTGTCTAAATCGGTAGGTTAGTGACCAAATGTATCATGTTGCCAGCTCGTCTCTTCATCATTAAACGCGGAAGTTGTTCATTCTTACCAAGGTCAGTGAACCAATATTTACAAGATGTTCTGTTTTTATTGTCTTTTTATCGTAATTAATTTGTTCGGAAATTGCTTTTTTAAAATTTTGACATTACGGTTGATTTAATAGTACCAAAAACTTTGTATGGAGTAAGACTGCTAAAATTATGATTTATTATCATTTGAAATGAAACACGTTGTATATATATATCTACCTATATATATTACTTACATACATACATAACATCAAGCCAGGTCCCTTGCGGGGTAGGCACGAACAACAACGAACCTATATATATTATCTTAACTAATGCCATGTGTATTGTTTTTTCCGTTTTTGTGTTATTAATTTTTAGGCTTTTTGTGTGTTTTGGTATGTTTGTGAAGTGTGCGTGTAATGCGGTGGTAGTGCGCGTTGGTATAATATTAAATTTGGTCCTTATAGAATTGAAGACATGAGTGGATGAAGGTGATAAGTCGCATAATTCCAATTCTGAGTAAATCGAGATAAAAGTTTTACTTTTATTTGAAACTGAACTGAACTTAACACCTTTTTCAACTCTTTATTTTTTAAAATATGCCTTATATCTATGGTCTAAGGTCTGTAGTCATTTGGTATCGACTTATATTTTTTTTTTATTGCTGGAGATCAGCAGACAGGCAGACGGCCCACTTGATGGACAGCGGTTACCATCGCCTATGGACATTTGCAACACCAAAGGTGCTACGAATGCGCTGCTGCTCTCTTTAGGGAGCCTGGAACCTGGTCACTAATGCCAGAACACAACACAAGGTTCTTATGGCGACATACTCTAGACCAGGGGTGGTAGCCATCCAGTCGGGCAAATGCCCTACCACCTGGCTGTGGGTTGTTTTGTCGCCTCTTACGACAGGCCGCCGGGCCGCAGGAAATTGTATTCTTTCTCCGTTCCTATACGGATAAAAATGAATGAATATTCGGATTCGCGAAAATTGAAGATGAATATTCGCGTTCGCGAATATTGGGGATGAATATTCGCATTCGCGAAAATTGAGGTTGACTATTCACATTTGCGAATATTGTGGATGAATATTCGGATTCGCAAAAATTGAAGATAAATATTCGCATTCGCGTATATGAATAATTCCTCATTCATTAGATCACTAATGAGAATAACATTATGCTATGAATTATGTCATTCCCTTACACTTTCTATTCTATTAGATAAACGCTAATGCCGCTTGTCTATAGGGCAGTGTTATAAAGGTTCTCATGTGACTGGACTTGGTCAAACTCACGAAGTTAGATTCAACACTTGTTGTGTTTAAAATTACTTTGTTTACTTCCATCTGTATTTATAATTATTTTATAGATGTGTAGATTCCGACGCTATGCGATGTTTATATAATGTAAACTCATGTAATTTAAAAAAATAATAGAAATTTTGTAATTATAAATGTTTGTTTTTTCAATTACCCTCATTTTATTAGTTTGACTTTCAAAAGTTACAGTCGATTCTGACTCACTGGCTAGTGATTACGACCGCTTTGCATTTGAAAAACGACGGACAGGATCTTAACATTGGAGAATTTATTTCACAACTGTAATATTAAAAAAATAATAGAAATTTTGTAACTATTTCTTTTTCAATTACCCTCATTTTATTAGTTTAACTTTCAACGGTTACAATCTGTTCTGACTTATCAACTACAGTAATTACGACCGATTTGGAATCGCCAGTTACAAAACGACGGACAGGATCTTAATATTGGGGGTTTTTTTCAAAACTACTTTGTGATCATTTTTAATACAATAATAATATATAATAATCGGCAGAGAAACGCATTGTATATCCCCAAATTAAGCAAGTAACGTTTGTGTTATGGGTGATATACAACGGACTACTTTGGGGCCGATCTTAGACACCTACACCATAGTAAATAACGGAGAAAATACGTTTCCGAAATTTACTATACCAGGAGTCGAACCCGGAGCCTGTGTTACAGTAAGGTAGGCCGGTAAAGCTTAGCTCCCTCAACCACAGAGGCCATCATCATAATCATAACACGCGTCATCGCCGGGTGCTTGATCCAAAGGCGGGCAAACCTCTTTGACAGTGTCTCCATACTTTTCTTAACAATGGTACTCAAAGAAAACAATGTTTACTTTTTAACTATGTTTATTTAAGCGTTATGAAATACGCTCTTCGTTTTCTTCTCCTTTTTCTTCTTCTCTATTCTACGCTTCTGCTTCTCTGTGCTTCTGAGAAGTTTCACAATCGCCTCGTCGGTCTGGTCCAAATCTGTTGTACTACCTTCTGTGGATGGTTTTATCTTCTTCGTCACTACTTCTGGATCCTTCTTCTTTAACTCTTGTTTCTTCTTTTTTGATTTGTCACTAGAAGATAGATTATTAAATAATAGAGATTTAATATAATATAATATCTTTTTCATTCACCGTCTCCCAAGAATTTGGGGTCAGCACATTATGTCTTCTCTTTTATTCTGACATACGTCCTCTGTCATACTACAAAACATCCTTCGCACAATTTAGCCATCTCTTTTTGGGCCTACTTTTGAAATTTATTTAGGTTTATGACTTGGCAGCTAGGCCTTTAAGCCAGATCTTAGATTACAATGTAGTTTCTACATTTTCTTAAGCCTATGTGTAGCACAGCTGGACTGTAACTTGATTGGGAAGTTAATGCAAATTGGGAAGCACCACAAATTTGTGGTTAAATGCAGATAATTGAAACGAACGTTGAAATGATGCTTTCTCCCTCTAACTACACATAATTTGTATTAGAATAAAAGAGACGACATAATTCTCTTAATTTAAGAGTTTTGGCGCGGCAATTTGGATGACAAGCTTTTGGAGAAAAATATATTTTTTCTTTTCTAACAACTCCACGGACTCAAGTTCCGTACCCTTTTATACAACTAGGGGCCTTACTTATAATAATCTCGTTAAGAAAGGATTAGCCATCTCTTAAATAAGAGACTCTTAAGCCCCTAATTAATGGCTGTTTCAAATAAAACTTGCCATCTTGCCTCTTAGCAGTCGCTTAAACAACCCCTCAATGTTGATTATTTTTGACAGTTATTTACGAGTTACTTTAACACCACCTCTTATCCCTAAGAGGAATTTATGGGTAAGATTTTCGTTAATCAGTTGCTGAGCAGTTTCTTAAAATTTAACAAACGATTATAAGTAAGGTCATTAATTTCTAAATTCTATTTTTAGAATTTAAAACGGTATTAGTTATTTTGGTTCTTGTGTGTGACATTAACTAAATTTGTGTTGACGTGTATGTATCTTACGCATAACTTATTATATTAATTTATTCCAATTTTAATATAATATTTTCTTAAGTTTTCGCGACTTGTATACATAAAGAATTTTAATACTAAACTTATACTAATGTAGTGTATCTGTTACAAGTTGGTGTTGTGAGAAAGTGTATGTGCAGTGTGTGCCTTATATATTATCTTACCTATACAGCGTGTTTCAGACCTTACGACAATAAATCAGACCACGTTTTCGTCATGACTTACTCTGCCCATATACAAAAACGAATCAAGGTAGCTTCTTTGGTTTAGCCACAGGACCTCATTATTCATTTCAGAATATTACAACAACATGTATCTGTTATTGTGTCTAAATCGGTAGGTTAGTGACCAAATGTATCATGTTGCCAGCTCGTCTCTTCATCATTAAACGCGGAAGTTGTTCATTCTTACCAAGGTCAGTGAACCAATATTTACAAGATGTTCTGTTTTTATTGTCTTTTTATCGTAATTAATTTGTTCGGAAATTGCTTTTTTAAAATTTTGACATTACGGTTGATTTAATAGTACCAAAAACTTTGTATGGAGTAAGACTGCTAAAATTATGATTTATTATCATTTGAAATGAAACACGTTGTATATATATATCTACCTATATATATTACTTACATACATACATAACATCAAGCCAGGTCCCTTGCGGGGTAGGCACGAACAACAACGAACCTATATATATTATCTTAACTAATGCCATGTGTATTGTTTTTTCCGTTTTTGTGTTATTAATTTTTAGGCTTTTTGTGTGTTTTGGTATGTTTGTGAAGTGTGCGTGTAATGCGGTGGTAGTGCGCGTTGGTATAATATTAAATTTGGTCCTTATAGAATTGAAGACATGAGTGGATGAAGGTGATAAGTCGCATAATTCCAATTCTGAGTAAATCGAGATAAAAGTTTTACTTTTATTTGAAACTGAACTGAACTTAACACCTTTTTCAACTCTTTATTTTTTAAAATATGCCTTATATCTATGGTCTAAGGTCTGTAGTCATTTGGTATCGACTTATATTTTTTTTTTATTGCTGGAGATCAGCAGACAGGCAGACGGCCCACTTGATGGACAGCGGTTACCATCGCCTATGGACATTTGCAACACCAAAGGTGCTACGAATGCGCTGCTGCTCTCTTTAGGGAGCCTGGAACCTGGTCACTAATGCCAGAACACAACACAAGGTTCTTATGGCGACATACTCTAGACCAGGGGTGGTAGCCATCCAGTCGGGCAAATGCCCTACCACCTGGCTGTGGGTTGTTTTGTCGCCTCTTACGACAGGCCGCCGGGCCGCAGGAAATTGTATTCTTTCTCCGTTCCTATACGGATAAAAATGAATGAATATTCGGATTCGCGAAAATTGAAGATGAATATTCGCGTTCGCGAATATTGGGGATGAATATTCGCATTCGCGAAAATTGAGGTTGACTATTCACATTTGCGAATATTGTGGATGAATATTCGGATTCGCAAAAATTGAAGATAAATATTCGCATTCGCGTATATGAATAATTCCTCATTCATTAGATCACTAATGAGAATAACATTATGCTATGAATTATGTCATTCCCTTACACTTTCTATTCTATTAGATAAACGCTAATGCCGCTTGTCTATAGGGCAGTGTTATAAAGGTTCTCATGTGACTGGACTTGGTCAAACTCACGAAGTTAGATTCAACACTTGTTGTGTTTAAAATTACTTTGTTTACTTCCATCTGTATTTATAATTATTTTATAGATGTGTAGATTCCGACGCTATGCGATGTTTATATAATGTAAACTCATGTAATTTAAAAAAATAATAGAAATTTTGTAATTATAAATGTTTGTTTTTTCAATTACCCTCATTTTATTAGTTTGACTTTCAAAAGTTACAGTCGATTCTGACTCACTGGCTAGTGATTACGACCGCTTTGCATTTGAAAAACGACGGACAGGATCTTAACATTGGAGAATTTATTTCACAACTGTAATATTAAAAAAATAATAGAAATTTTGTAACTATTTCTTTTTCAATTACCCTCATTTTATTAGTTTAACTTTCAACGGTTACAATCTGTTCTGACTTATCAACTACAGTAATTACGACCGATTTGGAATCGCCAGTTACAAAACGACGGACAGGATCTTAATATTGGGGGTTTTTTTCAAAACTACTTTGTGATCATTTTTAATACAATAATAATATATAATAATCGGCAGAGAAACGCATTGTATATCCCCAAATTAAGCAAGTAACGTTTGTGTTATGGGTGATATACAACGGACTACTTTGGGGCCGATCTTAGACACCTACACCATAGTAAATAACGGAGAAAATACGTTTCCGAAATTTACTATACCAGGAGTCGAACCCGGAGCCTGTGTTACAGTAAGGTAGGCCGGTAAAGCTTAGCTCCCTCAACCACAGAGGCCATCATCATAATCATAACACGCGTCATCGCCGGGTGCTTGATCCAAAGGCGGGCAAACCTCTTTGACAGTGTCTCCATACTTTTCTTAACAATGGTACTCAAAGAAAACAATGTTTACTTTTTAACTATGTTTATTTAAGCGTTATGAAATACGCTCTTCGTTTTCTTCTCCTTTTTCTTCTTCTCTATTCTACGCTTCTGCTTCTCTGTGCTTCTGAGAAGTTTCACAATCGCCTCGTCGGTCTGGTCCAAATCTGTTGTACTACCTTCTGTGGATGGTTTTATCTTCTTCGTCACTACTTCTGGATCCTTCTTCTTTAACTCTTGTTTCTTCTTTTTTGATTTGTCACTAGAAGATAGATTATTAAATAATAGAGATTTAATATAATATAATATCTTTTTCATTCACCGTCTCCCAAGAATTTGGGGTCAGCACATTATGTCTTCTCTTTTATTCTGACATACGTCCTCTGTCACACTACAAAACATCCTTCGCACAATTTAGCCATCTCTTTTTGGGCCTACTTTTGAAATTTATTTAGGTTTATGACTTGGCAGCTAGGCCTTTAAGCCAGATCTTAGATTACAATGTAGTTTCTACATTTTCTTAAGCCTATGTGTAGCACAGCTGGACTGTAACTTGATTGGGAAGTTAATGCAAATTGGGAAGCACCACAAATTTGTGGTTAAATGCAGATAATTGAAACGAACGTTGAAATGATGCTTTCTCCCTCTAACTACACATAATTTGTATTAGAATAAAAGAGACGACATAATTCTCTTAATTTAAGAGTTTTGGCGCGGCAATTTGGATGACAAGCTTTTGGAGAAAAATATATTTTTTCTTTTCTAACAACTCCACGGACTCAAGTTCCGTACCCTTTTATACAACTAGGGGCCTTACTTATAATAATCTCGTTAAGAAAGGATTAGCCATCTCTTAAATAAGAGACTCTTAAGCCCCTAATTAATAGCTGTTTCAAATAAAACTTGCCATCTTGCCTCTTAGCAGTCGCTTAAACAACCCCTCAATGTTGATTATTTTTGACAGTTATTTACGAGTTACTTTAACACCACCTCTTATCCCTAAGAGGAATTTATGGGTAAGATTTTCGTTAATCAGTTGCTGAGCAGTTTCTTAAAATTTAACAAACGATTATAAGTAAGGTCATTAATTTCTAAATTCTATTTTTAGGATTTAAAACGGCTTATTAGTTATTTTGGTTCTTGTGTGTGACATTAACTAAATTTGTGTTGACGTGTATGTATCTTACGAATAACTTATTATATTAATTTATTCTAATTTTAATATAATATTTTCTTAAGTTTTCGCGACTTGTACACATAATGAATTTTAGTACTAAACTTATACTAATGTAGTGTACCTGTTACAAGCTGGTGTTGTGAGAAAGTGCATGTGCAGTGTGTGCCTTATATGTTATCTTATCTATACAGCGTGTTTCAGACCTTACGACAATAAATCAGACCACGTTTTCGTCATGACTTACTCTGCCCATATACAAAAACGAATCAAGGTAGCTTCTTTGGCTTAGCCACAGGACCTCATTTTTCATTTCAGAATTTTACAACAGCATGTTTCTGTTATTGTGTCTAAATCGGTAGGTTAGTGACCAAATGTATCATGTTGCCAGCTCGTCTCTTCATCATTAAACGCGGAAGTTGTTCATTCTTACCAAGGTCAGTGAACCAATATTTACAAGATGTTCTGTTTTTATTGTCTTTTTATCGTAATTAATTTGTTCGGAAATTGCTTTTTTAAAATTTTGACATTACGGTTGATTTAATAGTACCAAAAACTTTGTATGGAGTAAGACTGCTAAAATTATGATTTATTATCATTTGAAATGAAACACGTTGTATATATATATCTACCTATATATATTACTTACATACATACATAACATCAAGCCAGGTCCCTTGCGGGGTAGGCACGAACAACAACGAACCTATATATATTATCTTAACTAATGCCATGTGTATTGTTTTTTCCGTTTTTGTGTTATTAATTTTTAGGCTTTTTGTGTGTTTTGGTATGTTTGTGAAGTGTGCGTGTAATGCGGTGGTAGTGCGCGTTGGTATAATATTAAATTTGGTCCTTATAGAATTGAAGACATGAGTGGATGAAGGTGATAAGTCGCATAATTCCAATTCTGAGTAAATCGAGATAAAAGTTTTACTTTTATTTGAAACTGAACTGAACTTAACACCTTTTTCAACTCTTTATTTTTTAAAATATGCCTTATATCTATGGTCTAAGGTCTGTAGTCATTTGGTATCGACTTATATTTTTTTTTTATTGCTGGAGATCAGCAGACAGGCAGACGGCCCACTTGATGGACAGCGGTTACCATCGCCTATGGACATTTGCAACACCAAAGGTGCTACGAATGCGCTGCTGCTCTCTTTAGGGAGCCTGGAACCAGGTCACTAATGCCGGAACACAACACAAGGTTGTTATGGCGACATACTCTAGACCAGGGGTGGTAGCCATCCAGTTGGGCAAATGCTCTACCACCTGGCTGTGGGTTGTTTTGTCGCCTCTTACGACAGGCCACCGGGCCGCAGGAAATTGTATTCTTTCTCCGTTCCTGCACGGATAGATTATAACGTTCATCTACGCAAAAAAAAGCAAAAAACCGAATATGCGACATATCACACCACACTCATCTACTCACGTCTTCAATTAGAGGTTAATAGATTAATTCTCAAACTGCATTATACTATATATTTTGTTGTTATGTATTGTCCACCGTGACTTCACTTTTTGGTCCCAGACGGAAGAACAGCGCTAGTCCTTGTTGGCTAGCATTATGCTGAGACTGGGTCCAATTTAGGAAACTATTTTATTTCTATTGTCTTTGTATTTCTATTAATTTAGTTTTTGTCCCTAATAAAATATTTTTCTTTCTTAGACATTTAATATCGTTTCAGATTAAAAAAATCAAGTATGATTATTTTTTAATAGAAGAGGTGTTAAAATTAAAATATGACAAAAGGAGATTATAATTAATAAAAAAAAAATTACCCAATAGTTTCCATCCTATCGAATATAACGTCCATATCGTCCAAATCCTCTATTTTCACCTCTTCTCTCTCTTCCGCCTCTTCCTTTATCTCCTCCGTCTTCTTCCGAAGCGGCGTAGAAGATTCAGTTTGTACTAAGACTCTCGACAGCTTCGATGTCAAGTATTGCTATAAGTAAAATATACAAAATTTATAAAAAAAGCAACCCTCAGTGAGAGTTTTATGTTTGTGCCGTTTGCTGTCGAGTGGCTTGGACCCTGGGGTCCTGAGGCCATGAGCCTCTACCAAAATTTATCAAAACGACTCATCGACTCTTCAGGTGATCAGAGGGCTGGTGCCTACCTCGGCCAACGGATCAGTATGGCGATCCAGCGAGGAAGCTTGGCCAGCCTTCTGGGAACCCTACCCATAGAAGACGGTGATCTGGGCTCAGTATTCTACTTATAGTCTTGAGGGACTATGGGTAGAATACAATACAAATAAGTTCTTTTAATTTTCTTGAGTTTTCGCGACTTGTATACATAATAAAACTACGCTTTAACGATTTTAAGCGCGGTTTTAAGTTTTCTCCATTTTTATGTATTCCATTGTAATTTTGTGGCGAATGAAGTAACATAATAATTCTGAGCATTTACCACCATTCGTATACATACATACATAACTTCACGCCAGGTCCCTTGCGGGGTAGGCATGAACAACAGAGCGCCATTTAGGCTTATTCTTACACACCTCACTTGCTTCTTTGACATTCATAGCTCTTGTCATGTCTGTTCTTGAGGCTCCTGACATCACCTTCTGCTAATACACGATCAATTTGATGATGGAAGGTGTGTCGTGGCCTTCCGCGACTTCTGCATCCATCCACTTTTGCATTGTATATCTGTTTAGACATTCTTTCATCATACATTCTTTCCACATGTCCGAACCACCGGAGCATTCCTTTCCTTACCTTTCGTATACTTTCTCTATAAATGCCAAAAGGGTAATAAATGCGTTTCTACAGACGCAGGTGTGATTTTGTCGGCATTCAGCTCGTAACAATATTATATTGTTTAAAGATTCGTGGAAAAGAAAGAAGAGAAAGAAAAAAGAAGAGTTTTGCATAAAAAAAATATTCATTTTGGAGCAAAATATGAAAAAGAAACACGTGATAGCAAGACACTAAACCAGATCTAAATTCAGCATTTCAAATTCTATATATTTATCGAATTTTCATTTAAAGGCTGATTTGGTTGACCAGTGAGTCTGTAAGATTACGTACCTCATACAACAATTCCTTGCTATCCGCCTGGTGCACCCTGACTCTTCTATCCAGGCTGCAGCTTACCACCAGTCTCCTATCCCTATCAGTCGCTATCCCGGTGACGGCACCCACGCACCCCTTGTACCCCTTGCTCAGTTTCCCGACCCTCAAGTCCACCTGGTGGAGCTGGCCACGTCCGAAACCCACCAACACTTGGCTGATAGGAAAGCGTTTACATCATTCAAAAAGAAGGATTTTCATAATACTATATATGGTTTTTTGCTTGTTACCGTCAATTGTCGACCGATTTTCAAAAACTTTATAATAAACGTACCAAGTCAGGGTCTGATTGGTGGAGGTGGAAGGATGTCCATGGCAATCGAAGGTAGCCGTTCGAAATTTATAGGCACTTACAACATGTTTCATGGGTTTTCTTTTTAAAACTATTCAAGTATTTGCGTGACTAAGAAATATAAGAAAAACCTTCAAAAGTAACTTAAAAGAAAAAAAGTCCCGGGACGCCCGACAGCAGTGATAACTTAAACGTATCTAAGTTGAACTATTTAATATTAAAATTGTTTAACTTCAAAAAAGCTGAGGTTATTACTTGAATGAAAAATTATTCATTAATAAAATGTTTTATCGATTATAAAATATATTTTATTGTTAGTTACAATTCTTGAATATGTACATTATTAGTATCATTATTTATTTAATCTAATTACCGAAATACGGCCAGCGCTGTGGGTTACAGTGAGAGAGGGAAGCCAGACAGACTGGCGCCGTAACGCGTCACGTAACGAAGCGGTTTACCCTCCCATAAGAAGTTATCACTTCAAAAATATTTTCTACAGCATCTAGAAGTCACTGCCATGTAAAAAATAAAATAACAATGACGAATTGGCAAAACATAGTAGTTTTCACTAGGTTTTACATCTTGAAGTGTTGCACTGACTTCAAGATGTTGTTGAATTATAATTATTATTGTTTGGATGTGTAGATGTTTGGATGTGTTTGGATGTATAGATGTATGGATGTATAGATGTTTGGATGTATAAATCTTTGGATGTATAGATGTTTGAATGTATAGATGTTTGGATGTATATATGTTTGGATGTATAGATGTTTGGATGTGTTTGGATGTATAGATGTATGGATGTTTGGATGTATAGATGTTTGAATGTATAGATGTTTGGATGTATAGATGTTTGGATGTATAGATGTATGGATGTATAGATGTTTGAATGTATAGATGTTTGAATGTATAGATGTATGGATGTTTGGATGTATAGATGTTTGAATGTATAGATGTTTGGATGTATAGATGTTTGGATGTATAGATGTTTGGATGTATAGATGCTTGGATGTATAGATGTATGGATGTTTGGATGTATAGATGTTTGGATGTATAGATGTTTGGATGTATAGATGTATAGATGTATGGATGTATAGATGTATGGATGTATAGATGTATCGATGTTTGGATGTATAGATGTTTGGATGTGTAGATGTTTGGATGTATAGATGTTTAGATGTATGGATATATAGATGTATGGATGTATAGATGTATGGATGCACTAGCTTCGCCCGCGGTTTCATCCGCGGGGAAAATCGTTATATTTTGCATATTTCACACTATATCTTTCTTTATTAATTACAGTCATGTAATTTTCTGATGTGTATATTACTGAAGGTTTCGTCAAAATCCATTCGGTAGTTTTTGCGTGTCAGAGTAACAAACATACATCCATACATACATTCTTACAAACTTTCGCGTTTATAATATTTATAGGATAGATGCGTGGATGTATGTTTGTTACTCTTTCACGCAACAACTACTGAATGGATTTTGATGAAACTTCACAATGATATAGCATAAACATAAAAATAATACATAGACTATAATTTAGAAAGATATAGTGTGAATTGACCAAAGTATATATATAACGATTTTCCATCACCACGCGAGTGAAACCGCGGGCGCATAATAAGGACAATACTCACCGATCCTCCAACGCGGGCGTTAGGCACGTTGCGGCCATCTTTTCAAAATCCACGTTGCATACGGGTCTTCGTTGAGCACGGGTGTCGTATAACCTGCAATTTAGTAGTTGGCATGTGTAATGAATTCCTATTGAAAATCTGCATACTCCTCATTTTCTCATTAAACCTACCTAACATAGCCGTGCCTGGAACAAACTGCCATCAGCTTCCCGCCCTCTCCAGGCAGGAAGCAAGCATCCGTCACCCATATGGGTCTTCGGAGCTGCAGCCAGTCGTGTGGTAGATTCTTCGCTGAGAATATCGCATCGGACTCTCCTATTCGGTAGACTTTCAGATCATTTTCTTCTCCACCTGAAAATAACATTATCTATGCACTGTCAATCAGATTAGACTTCCCCCGAGTAAATGATTAAAATTGGGGTAGACTAAATAACTTCGGCCACTTTTCAAATGAAAAGCTATTATTATTATCTAATATATAAAATTCTCGTGTCACAGTTTTCGTTGCCATACTCCTCCGAAACGGCTTGACCGATTTTGATGAAATTTTTTGTGCTTATCCGGTATCTATGAGAATCGGCCAACATCTATTTTTCATCCCCCTAAATGTTAGCGGTAGTCCACCCCTAAATTTTTTATTTTATTTTTTAGACAAAATTTTTAATTTCTTTTTAATTTTTTTATGATACAACATACAAAAATACATACAACCCTAGATTTTCAACCCTCTACGATCAACCCCTATTTTTACCGGGCAGGACGACGTCTGCCGGGACAGCTAGTATTATATATTAATACATACAAACATATTGTCACGCCTGTTTCCCATTGGGGTATGCAGAGACGATGGATCTCCACTTGTTACGATCTTGACAAACACTTTTCGCTTCATCAACTTTCATTAATCTTCTCATACATACACGCTTATTTAAACTACTTTTTATCTGACCTTTCTTCAAAATATCTTCAATTTGATCATGGTGAGTATGTCTTGGTCTACCGGCACTGACTCTTCCAGTCACATTGCTATCATATACTTGTTTTGTGATTCTGCTATCATTCATTCTCTCTACATGGCCAAACCACCTTAACATTCCCTTTTCAACTCTTGTCACTACATCTTCTTTCAATTCACAACGCTCCCTTATCACACTGTTTCTTATCATCATATGATATGATATGATATATTAATAATAATAAAAATAAGTTATACTTTTTAGTTTTTGAAGTCGGTATTTTTAAATGGTTTTTTTTATTTATTTGTTACTTTTTAGTGTCTAGCTATGCGTACGCCCACGAAAGGTGCCGCACGGAATGGAAATTTTTTCATAAAAAATGTTCATAAAATGAAAACTACCGGGCCAAACTATGTCAATTTTTTAGGGGACCAAATGGTAGCTATTCCGCGTCCAACAAAAAATAATCACGTAAATCGGATCATAAATCTCAGAGTAATCAGTGAACATACATAAAAAAAAGATTCCGACGAATTGAGAACCTCCTCTTTTTTTTGAAGTCCGTTAAAAACTAGAAAAAGATATTATTTTTTTAACTATCCCATGGGAACTCTTTGATTTTTCGGGATCAAACGTATCCTATAGTGATCAGGGATATAAGCTACCACAAATTTCATTTCAATCTGTCCTCGTTTTGGAGATTAACCCATAGAAACAGATAAACAAAATCCAATTAGTTCTATATCACTTCTTACATCCCCATGACTCCATATTTTAGCATTTTTATTCATTGCACAGAAATTCGACTTCTACAGTTTTATTATATGTATAGATAAGTTCTTCAAATTTGTATTCACTTACCTGTGGCAAAAACTTCATCGTCCCCGCAGACTACCATCCTATCAATCTTTCCACCGATCTCTACTACATTCTCTTCATCTCCATTCCACAACTTGACAGTGCCGCTTGTGACTCCAGCGAGTAAAATCTCCTTGCACCGTCCGATTCCTACGATATCACCGGGAGCAAAGTCTGATGAGTATGTGTCTTTGAAACCTTGGGTTGTGGAATATATTTGGATCTGGAATATGAAGAATCAATATTATTGATTCGCTTGCGGACCGCATTCATAATACCCAAGTAAGAAAGAGAGTGTTGGGGTAAGGAAAGGAATGCTCCTGTGGTTCGGGCGTGTGGAAAGAATGTATGATGAAAGAATGACTAAACAGATATACAATGTAAAAGTGGATGGATGCAGAAGTCGCGGAAGGCCACGACACACCTTCCATGATCAAATCGATCGTATACCAGCAGAAGGTGATGTCAGGAGCTTTAAGAACTGACGAGCGTGCATGACAAGAGCTATGAATGTCAAAGAAGCAAGTGAGGTGTGTAAGAATAAGCCTGAATGGTGCTCTGTTACTCGTGCCTACCCCGCAAGGGACTTGGTGTGAAGTTATGTATGTATGTATGTATGTAATAAGTTTTATCTTACAAAAGTAATTTTATAAGATATGTGGGGCTTGATAAGTTGGGTGGTGCCTGATAATCGGGTAATGCACCACAGGTGGCATCCCACAGCTCAGTTGCCCGAGGGGGAGTACAAATTAAGATGATGAGTACTCTTGCATTATATTAATTTCATGATTTAATTTTTTTTAAATATCCATATCATAATGTATAAAAATATTCTATATATTTATAATTTTTTTATTGCTTGAGTTCAGCAGACAGGCAGACGGCCCACTTGATGGAAAGCGGTTACCATCATCAATAGACATTGACAACACTAAAGGTGCTAGAAATGTGCTGCTGCTCTCATAAGGGAGACTGGAATCTGGTCACTAATTGCGGAACACAACTCAAGGTTGTGATGGTGAAATACTCTAGACCAAGGGTAGTAGCCATCCAGTCAGGCAAATACCCTACCTAACACAACCTGGCAAAACTTAAATATTACTTACTTGCTGGTTCCTTCTTCCAATGAGTATTTCTGTCTGCTCTCTGTTCCCCCACTCCATACATGTGACACTGTCATCCTTAGCTAAAGTTTTTATATCCACTAGATTTTCTATGCTTTTCTTATTATTTTTACTTATTTCTGTATGAAATTTTATATCTGGAAAAATATCCATATATTTATTAAACACTAGCTGTCCCAGTAGAAGTCTCTCTGCCCGGAAACACTTCAATCAATAACAGCAGCGCCACCTACCGGATCCAATTGTCAACCAACTCAGAAATCTTCTCAGGCTCATGCAGAACAATTTTTCTAAAGATCATCACATGATCAAATGTATAGTTTATGATTCTACAAAGGACATACAGACAAACTTTCATTTATATTTATAAAAACTACAGAGCAAAAGAATGTCAGTTTTGGGCCCCTAACCATTTTGGCATAAATACAAGCCATTAAAAAATCATCATATCTGATTGCCTGTTTGTCCATCTGTCTATGTTTATCATAGATATGTTTTAATCACTAGAAATATGGCTGGAAAGTGTAGGATTAATTGTAGATAAGTGGTCACTGAATTATAAGTAGTGGGGAGGCGGCAGAGGGTCAGAAGCACTTCTCCCTTCTGCATTTCTCATAGATATAGTTTTTGAGATATGATTTTTATGTAAACATAAGTAGATATATATTGTAAAGTATATGTATGAAGTATATATACAATAAACACCTTTTGTAAAAATAAGTATTGTTTACTAAAGGTGTGTATTTAACCTACCGCTATAAAGTGACGTCAGAATAAAACCAATTACAAAATAAAAACTTTTAAACATACTTGCTTATACATTTAAGTAGGTACTAGTATGATTCACATATTTGATAAAGAGTTACTTTCATGTAATTTAGAATAAATACTTAGAATATGACGCAAATATCTCCAAACTGTTTATTTTTTGTCTACCGTGAATAATACATTTACAAACTCGTTAAAAGTATAAAGACGAGGTTAGTTGCCTGTAAAACTTTATATGAACTAAGTAGTTCAACTTACGTTTGAAAGATCCTATCCTGCTAGCAACAAATATGTCGACCTGTGCGTTTTCTGTGAGTAACATGTTTTATATATTAAAATCACATCGAAAAATCAAATAATAATCTCTATCTTTCTGGGCTCAAAAAGTAAACACATGTGAAAATTTACGTCAGAATCAGCTAGGTCATTTTGACATTGACAGTTCAGTACTAGTACAATTCGACACAAATGCAGGCAAAAGAATCTTAGTCCATACAACCAATTCTGATGTTCAGTTGTATTGTAGGCTACGACCGACGCCATTAAACAGAGTTCTTGTTTAAACTCGAAAGGCTACATTTGACTATACAGTTCATATTTCTCACAAATCAAATAATTACTACTTAAAAACTATCAATATCCTACAACTATTGTTTATTTTAGAGTAATATTACACAGTTTAAAAAAAAAAAACTGCACAGCACAACGTCCCCTTTTATTTCCCACCATGACAGAATGACAGGTCATTAACTTTAACTCACGGTTCGTAGCACGAAGATTTTATGTTCAACGAGTGCAGAAATCTGGTTTTACATTATATATTACATAGGTACAAAAAAGGAGTAAAAATGATTACTTAATATAAGAGCACACCAAAATTTGTAATTTTTTTTATAGGATGTAAGCTCGGGCCGCAAACATACAGGCCCAATGAGCGTAAAGCTAAGGATGTGAACAATATTAATTTGTTGCCCATGACGACTTCTGTACCAATGTGAACGAGGTTTTAATCAAATATTTGATGGGTGCCGCTCTAGCAGTAGGATACTGCGCCATGATCCCGGAGCTTATGCAGTTTTGATAGCAATTTGAAGCTTAATCTTTACGAAATAAGGTTGCAACTAGAGGGCTTTACGATGCATAAAAAATACAGATACACAAAAAACAGTTTAATTTTGATAAACAATCAGGAACCTAAATATACGTCGTACAACTTCGAAACAATCCCGACACATACCAGCAACATTTTCACACAAATCACACAGTAGCGAAGCTATTTTTGTATCATTTGCACATAAAAATATTAATCTATATATTTCTTTTATATATTTAGCCAATATACAGCCGCAAGAACAGCAATGGCTGCTGAAAGATTGACAGATTTCGAACATCGACGGGTCTGCTGCGCCTTTTTTGCCGTTTTTTGCATTTTTCGTCGGTTTGCTTTCCTTTGATTTGGGCTCATTCTGTAAAACAATACTATATTTTTTATAATGTTTATGGCTTGGCAATTAAGCCTTTAAGCCAGAAAACAATCTATAAGAGAAATAAATCTGATGAGCTGACATCGTATTCAATAATTTTCATGTAAGTTTCGACTATAGCTGGTGTTCAACAGACTACTATACTTACTAATAAATAGTAGTAGCTAATTTAATATAAATAGCTACATTTAAAATTCAGTGAACAGTGTGGATATTTGCTGTATGTATTTGTTACGTATAATAGAAACGCGTTGTCTCACCTTCACTTTCCATAACTGAATAACATTCTCCATATTTGCTAAGAATAGCAAACCTAATCATCTATGTAACATTTTTAATAGTTTCGGTAATACGAAAATTTAAAAGAAATCGTTATATCGCAAAATCGAATATCTAGGACAAAAATTTGACTTTGTCATCATTCTTCTTTTTTGGTTATGTTTGAAGAAAAAAGACGGAACGCTTCATTGGACTTTTAGCGGGTAATTAAAGAGTTCCGTTCTGGGTATATGAGTATTTTTTGAAAAAGTTCTGTTTTTATATACGTATTGTGTAAAAGCTTAATGATTTTGCTAAATATATCAGAAAAATCATGAAAAAGTATTTAGCTTCTGTGGTAAAACATAATATTTTGTGTGAGCACTAGTTTATTGTTTGAGGTTCTTCTTCTTCTTTGTTCAATAATGGCTTGGCACGGTTTGTGCATTCAGCCAACTTGTTTGAGGTTAATCAAACATATATCGAGGGCTTTATAACAATGGGCGTACAGACAAATGTGCAGTTTTGCACAGGGAACAATGTTGATTGTATAAGGTTAAGTTTGGATTACCCATCTATTTAGATACATTTGCATTCAGGTAAGACTTTCTAAATTGTAACGTGCATAGATATTATTAGTAAACAACAAAAAAATGCTCTTACGTATACGCCCATTTGTTCTGAAGCCCTCGATATATAGTATGACTGTAGCTGGGGTCTATAAGGGTCAGATTGCTTGACTTTAAGCGTATTCTAAAACTTGGGTATTCATAGATATTTACCACTCGTTAGGTGATATTAGGACTGCAGGGCCCCTGCCAGGGCTGCGGAGAGGCTAGGTCATATACCCGTAGCCCTGGCATAAGGCGAAGGACGGAATACCCAGGAGTGTTAGTGGGTATCCCTAACCGGGGGTGGCAACGACAGGGCACCGGTTCTGACTGGGCATGCTGGTGTCACCCCCGATCTTGCGAATCGCAAACACGGGTCGCGAATTATCCCCCAAGGTTCTGCCCTTGTCGCAACTTATAGTACTCAAACGGATTTCCCCTGGCTAAAAAAAAGGACTGCAGGGCGACCCGCTAGGACCGGCCATCAGTAAATGTATAGCTTTCCAATACAGGCAGTTTAAGCAGTGGGGTGGTGAAGTTGGGAAGGGGAGAGGCATACTTACCTTTACTACAACCCCTAAGGTCCGGAGATCTTGATTTTTTTTTTAATAAACATAACCTCACTCATTTTCACTGACTTTTTCGCTAAAATTCCACTTCTATCGTAGGTCAAAACATGAAAAATCCTTTCAAAGTTCAAAAAAAAGCCAGTAATTAACATAAAAAGAGCCAAAATAACCAAAACCAGCTGGATAAAATGAAGAAAAAAACATTGGGGCACATTCATATACACTGCAAGAGTAACCATTCAAAATGACGATAAATAAAGACGATGTGTTTTTACGTAATCATATTTATTTATATTTAACCTCTTTAAAAAAATTGTTCAGCAATGTATTTAAAAATGGATATCATTAGTATATTGATTCATTGCAATATTAAAAATTAAAAATTGACTTGCTAGTCGTACACTGAAATGATAAAATGTTTTATACGAGACTTTTAAGGCGTCGTAACTGTTTATGTGTATAATAAAATTGAAAATGATTCAAAAAACAGTCGGTTCTGGCACTCGCCGGCCGCTGCCACGGCACACTCACTACACTTGCTCAGCTTTATTATCAGGTAAGGGTACTTTCAATAAAACTAGTGTCTATATTAAATTAATTAACTTTATAAATATATTTTATTCTGGCAATTAATTCTAAAAAGCCGTCTTTTTTATGCTTGAATGCATCGCACCTGATGTTAAGGTCCTGGAGAAGGATTCTCCTCGCTTGCTTGGAGCCCCTATTCTAGATGAGGCCGTACCAATTACCTGTATGATCAGCCAAATTTGATGTATCATATTCAAAATTTTTCGATATTCACTCTCAAATTGCATATCAAATTAGACGACATTGTCTGTTTGTACCAAAATAAACATATGTCTTACGATGCGCCCCAGTTTGGAAATTTTCTTATCTTATAAAACCAGTACATGACCGCATTAAAGATGTACTTACTAATTTTTTTAATAACTTTCAGACAGCTGCTGGATCCAAGCTTCCCTACCCATTAGATATGAAGGTTCAGGGATCCGCTTAATCTCTAGCGTTGCTATACCGGCTTTTCTTACATCTGTCTATAGCACTAGCCTATTATTTAAAACAGTTATGCAACACTGGTATAATTCCAGCTCATAATTTTTAAATGAAGCACTAAACGTCTGGAAAATGATCTGTTCTGGTGAAGATATTAGCACGATCTTGAATTCGCTACGATGCTGGGGTGAACCTATTTGTAGAGGATTAAATACACAACTTTTAAATTCAACTAACTCTACAGGACGTGTCCGCATCCTTGCCGTTTCCCGTAAAGTATCTGGGTTCCGGCTCCAAGCTGTTCCCTCCCCAAATATAGGTACATTGATGGATAATAATCATTTATTTCATTCTTATAATACGGCCGGCGTGTCTTGGCGAATGTGAACATAGGCTCTGCGAACTTTAGCGCATGTAAACTCGTGAAGAAAATACAGTGACCAACTGGTACAAAGCAGTGAAAAAATACAGGGATGAAGGGCGACCAATTGTATACACTGACGAGTCGTATGTCCACTCATCACACGAGTGTACATGCTCTAAAATTCGTAGAGCCTATGTTCACATTTGCCAAGTTACGCCGGCCGTATTATACATGTAGCGATACATGCGTCTGTGGAACACAGGTAATCAACCCAGGATACCACGGTCTTTCTTGCCACCGCAGTACCGGCAGATAGTCACGCCACGCCGCCTTGAATGATTACTTACGGAGGGCGCTTGCCACCGCAAAAGTACCGCCTTAATTGGAGGCGAACTGTATTCCACGTGACGATGGTAGACATCCTGACATAATGACTTTAATTCCCTAGCAGCGTGGCAAGCCTTTGGTTGATGCGATCTACGTAGACACGTTAGCCGCATCCCATTTACCAAACAAGTCTAGATCAGCCGGCTCAGTGAGAGTTATTTGTTTTTGCCGTTTGCTGTCGAGATGTTTGGACCGTGGGGTTCTGAGATCATGAGCCTTCACCAAAATGACTCATTGACTCTTCAGGCGATCAGAGGGTTGCTTGCGAAACGTAGCCAGCTTTCTGGCCACCTCACCCATAAAAGACGGTGATCTAGGCTCAGTATTCTACTTATAGTATCCAGGTACTTTGGGCAGAATACAATACAAATAAGTTTTCTTTTATTGTCTTAAATATTAAATACAAGAATTTTGAATAAACAACAATAGGAGACTTAGTCAAAGTTAAAAGTAATTTATTTGCTTGAAACTAGGACATTTTTACGGATATTATGTTAAGTAAACAAAATTACAATATAAATTTCACAAAGTACATTTTTGGCCTCTGTAACAATAACATTGCATACATTGTTGTGTATTTCAACTAATCACATCATTAATAAATTTACATTGAATAGATTTCATTGCAATTTTATTTTGAGATTAAGTTTCCTTTTTTAAATTAACTTTCAACTCCTCTCGAGAAATAAATTCATTAATTTCATCATTACTATTAAACTTCACTCTCTCTTCAGCTTTGACTCGTTCAGTTCGAGCAGTATGAATTTTGCACACCCTAATAAATTTTCTAACGTCAACTTTACTCACTACTTTCTGATAGCGATCGTGGACATTTTTGATGTCAAAGTAAATACTGGATGGAAAAATAGTCACTAAGTTATCGCGGAATTTCTTCTTTCTGGAAATATACTCGACATACTCAGGCAGGGTGGGATACTTCTCTGAATCTTTCACGCAGTTGATAAATAAATTATATAAAGACAGAATTCTATCAAACTCAAGCGAATCAACGGGTTCAAAAGACACTTTAATTCTGTCTTTATCATTGTGATGACTAATAATTACTTTGTTGGTATTCTTGACCAATTCTGTATAAAACGACTTTTTATGATCGATAGCAAAGAAGGGGCGGAATGTCTTTTCGCAAATTTCAAATGTAGTTTTACCGGCTTTAGAAGCTTCCAAATTTCCTACACAATGCATCAAGTGAACGTAGTCATTCAAATCAACTGTTTCTGTAATCAAATCATCGCTCAACATCTGTTTGTGGTCTAACTTCAGGTAATTGAGCCTATCTAGATTGAATGGCTTCTCAATTTCACTTATTAAAAATCCATGTACTGTTTTAAAGATTTTTTTCAGCAGATAGTAAACTTTCTCATTACGTTTTTGGATTCTCTTCAAAGTCATCACATCACTCAATAGTTCTATGCGTTGTTCAATAGACTTCATATTTAGATCATATTCAAAGTACTTCAATATCTCGATCATACAATGCGCTACACTGTAGAACATCCTCAGTCGTTCCTGATGGAAATTTTGGGGATGTGCTTTGAAAATACATGAAGACAGATCAATGCAGTACCACAATGCAGTAAGCAGCGAGGTGTTTTCTGGAGGATCTAGTGGCAGAGACGAGAGGCCTATTTTGCAAACAGTTTCACTGATACGTCTCATCGCATACTTCTTAAACTGTTCGGCGACATTTCTATCCATCCATTCTTTGTTGTCGCAATTTTTCCACAACACATAGTAGAATAGCCCAACATTGAAGTAAATCTTTTTGGAATTAAAGTATGTCGCTGATAAAATATAGTCGTTATATTGATCAAATTGTTTTATGTCAGTCAGCACAAGGCCGCCGTAAAATGGTTTTCGTGTTCTCGGTTCAGTCTTTTTATTGTTTGCCAAAAGTTGTTTGTAAACATTGTATGTATAGAAGTAACCAATTGACTCACTGATATCTTTATCATTTACTAAAAACAGGGGACATTCCATAGTTGATTTGAACTTATTAAAACTAGCAGGCTGTACTTCGTCCCCGTATCTTCCATGGAAAATGATTTTTTCTAGCAGATCCAATTTTGTTAGAATTACAACCGGGACTCCTTTGTCGTCGTCCAAAATGATGTCAGGGAACTCAATTTCTTGTTCGGTGGTAAAATTAACGTCTACTATTGGTTCTTCTTCAACGGATTTTTCATATGTTGTTGTGAATTTCAATGCATCGAATGAATAAGATTTACTTTCACTAACGAGATAATTGATCATAGTTGTGATGACTTTCTCGATGTCAACCCTCGCTTCTTGCACAGCTGTATCAAGATTCTTGTACCATTCCATTTCAGTAAATTCACGAATAAAAACATTTCTATCCTTTGTTTCCGGGTTCACTTTACACTTTTGTTGCGTTTTACATGACAATTCATCAAATAGTCGAGTTCGCAGTTTCTTAAGTTTTTCGATTTCTTTCAAAGCGCGAGCATCATGTTTAGATTTTTTCAGGAACTTCAATTTGATATAAGACTTTAAATTATTTTGCTCAGAAGCGAAGTTATCAATGTTGATGTTATCGTAGTCGAATTTTTTAGAAATGTCAGTGGAATCATAAAGTTCGTAATTGCAGTAGACCATGCAACGTTTCTTGAAGAAAGATGATCCTACTGAAAGGTTGATTTCGCTTATTTCTTTATTAAAGGCATGAAAAATTACCGTCTCATAATGCATATTCTGGTTGAGTTTGAAACAATCTTCTACAGTAAACATAGGTACCATACCATCTGTGACGATGTATAGCAACCGAATTTTACTATTTTCATCACAGATATTGTAGTTTTCTTTTAACCATTCAATAATCTTTCTCGGATCTGTACCAAGGCTTAGACCTTTTTTTTCAAGATAAGCTGTTCTAGTTGTCTCTTCATTGATTTCTTTACATTCTTTTCCCCAATGCAAGTAAATAATTTTTGATTCTACTGGAGAGTCTTCAACATCTGCTAGATCTTTTTTCAAATTTTCTACATCACTTTTGAACTGTTCAAAAGTTTTCAAGCCGTTCTCATGGTAATAATCTTCACCTTCAGTTGAAACCGAAAAATCTTTTGCATAAATAAAGTAGTTAATCATTTTGATTATGTTACAACTTTGAATGTTTCAATCTGAAGTTATTTCCATTTCGTTGAAGGTTCACTCCTTACTGATGACTTTGCACGTGACGTTTAACTTTTATGTTGACCATGGCTTCAACTGTGTGGTGATGAGCTTGACGTAGAAAATGGATACCTGCAAGAAAATCATAGATAGATAAATATACAGAACTTTATTGTACACCAAAATATAGATAACCAGAAGTAGAAAAATACTAGAGATAGTACAACTGGCGGCATTATCGATACAAAGCGATCCCTTCCAGGCAACCCTTGACAAGGAATAATGGAGTTATAATACTGGTCAGCGTGGGCGTAACTACGTTCTAAGTCTCACGCTCTTCCTGCCATAAGCGCAGGGCATATGGGAGGAGGTGGTTTTAGTTGAGTATTGATTACTCGAGTCTCCACACAAGCCGGTCGATTACTGTTTGGCAGCCACAAAGGGATTGCCTCCATAATCGACTATGGTCTAATCACTAGCAAAGGACCCGGTATTGTGCGAAATGCATTTCCCACGCCTTAAAAAAAAAGTTATAATACTAATGGTGGTGCAGTTTATAAATAATGATAAATAATAAGTATACACAATACTTGTAAGTACAAAAATAATATAAATATATATACATACTACATAAATAATATATAAGATTGGAAGAGGCTCCACCGACAAGAGCATGCTCTTAAATGATAAATGAACATACATACTAGCGGCCCCGGCAGACGTCGTCCTGCTCTGAAAAAATAAAATCTAGGACCCGATCCTAGCGCCACTTACCGGTTCCAATTATGGATTTTAATCATCCGGGGACCAACTCAAACACAGAAAAACAAAATCACCAAAATCGCTCCCGGTGGTTAGGAGGATTCTAGAACCCGATCTCAGCGCTACCTACGGGTCCCAACGGTATAAAAAGTATCTTTCAAGTTGGATCAAACTGGACACGGTGTGCAAATTTAATTAAAATCGGTTAAGTAGTTTCGGAGTCCATCCCGGACAAACAACGTGACACGTAATTTATATACATTATACACAATAGAGAAGTAATGCTCCTGAACCTGATTTTTAAAACACTGTAAGGGCGCGTTGTCACTTTGTCGTGACGACAGATAATCGTGTAGTTTTAAGTGTCGTGGCTTATATGTTTAAATGGAGGTGTTCAAATATAGAACGACACGATTTACTGTCGTCTACGAAATTTTTTGCAGTGACGACAGATTGTCATGACAGTGGGAACGGCTAGCACGACAGTCGTAAAACGATAAAAGATCGTTACGACTATCGTGACGGCAAATCTATTGTAACCACGATAGAAATATCGTCTCGTCGTTTACATGTGTTTCCCTTCCCCTCGCGACTGTAGATTCGTAGCTTGCTAACGATGTGTAAACGACAAAATTTCGTCACAATCCAATGGGAACAGCTAGATACGATACTCGCTAAACGATAAAAAAATTTGACGACAAACAATCGTTATAATAGGAACGGCTAGAGACGACAGTCGTCCAAAAATTAGTCGTTACGACATAGTGGGAACACGCCCTAAGGATTTGGCTTCTCTGACTGACCTTTTGCACAGAGTGGCATGATATTATGGAAAATTAAGTTTAGAGGTATACATGCGCCTTATATATAGACACTAGGACTGTTATTTGGGCTAGGAAACACGTTGTTGTAAATAAGTAAACAACAAACTTTCACATTTATATATTTTTGTCACTTATGCAATATAACATTTGAATTAAATTGATCTCTTGAAATATATATAATACTAGAAATAAAAGTTAAATGAGCGCTTGTTTTGAGTGCAGTCGCGAAGTGAATGGGATACATAAAATGGCGGACAGCCACACCGCCCGCTTGCCGCCTGCGCTTCCCCGCGCGCCCTCTCTATGCTGCCATAGTGTTGACATGTGTTTTAGAGCAGCGCGTACACACGTTTTCAAGATCCACCAACAAGTTTTGAATGAATAACAGGAAAAACAAAAATACATTTGATAAACAAGGTTTTGTTAATAAAAAAATGTCACTTTTGTTGATAAAAAAATAGTTTGATTTCTGTTTAGGTGTACACCTAATATATAAACACAAAAACTGTTGTTTAGTTTAGTAAATGTGTTTTAAATTGGTTTATTAATTTTAAGGTTTATAATAATAAATCACAGTACAGTCAAGTTCATGTATTAAATAATAACTTTTTACAAACTTAAAATTAAAATAAACAAATACATCCTATTCTAAATATATATATACAACTTAATTAAAAAAAAAAAAAAAAATACAAACTACAAATAGTAAATAGGTCCCAAATCACCGTCAGTTGGGAACGTTCCCAAAACGCTGGCCGCATTACCACGTTGTATGGCAATGCTTATGCGTTGTCCAAAATACAGGCCAGCGTTTTGGTTTCGTGAGACATCTATCAGCCGTTTTGATAGGTCTCGATAAAGGCGATGGGCTTCTGGACCCCATGGCCCGAGAGTTTCGACACCAAAAGCCGCAAATATGTATCCACTGCCAATGGATGCATATTTACGGCGTTTTAGGTCCTCTTGTCGGGCGGCAGCTGCACCAGCTACCACAGCCGTATCGGGAAGATGGGACGCTGCCAAAGTGTCAACGCACGTTGCGTCCCAAACTAATGGTCGTCCCATCTTCCATGGCACCAAATACATCCCGTCCGGTCTCTTGCCATCGTTGCGACACAGTCCATTTGGCTCTAAAATGGCTGGGGTCCCGGTGGTGACAAGAGCCCGGCGGATAATGTTCATATATATTAATGTCAAGTTCATTAATATATATGTATTGACAAGGATTCAAAATATTGTATGCACTAGAATGTTAAAAAATATCTTTACAATCAAACAAATCAATAATTTGTGGTCAACTTTTAGATTCATTTATATGTGACAGACTGCGTTCAATGATATGTATTCATTACGATCATAATTACGTGTGCAGTGATGGATTCATAAATATTTTGAATACGATTTACCTTTAAACTTGTCTAAATTGTCAAACATTAGATTTTATGAAACCTTTCAAACTCTTTAGTCAAAGTTTGCGATTGGTAATTTTAGTTAGTGGTCGAAAAGATACATTTGTTTTTTTTCAAAAATAAAGTGTTCATGCTTATGACATTTACCTAATATTTCTACAAGATAAATTAAAATTTCATCTTCTTTATTTACTATTAAAAATTAAAAAAGCGCTTAGTGCAGCCACTTGTCTTCTTCATATTTATATCCCTAAACTATAAAGGTATCTAACAGATATAAAATCTATGCCTTTGAATTGTAGCCAGCACTACAAGTCGGATTGTCAGAATTCCGTGGACAGCTCCCACAACAAACATTTCAATAAACTTGGCCAGCCACTATGTACACCGATACCGATCTCGGTGGAACAGAGTTAATGTTCTCACTGCTATCAATGTCATAATCCTCAGCAATGAAGGAACAACTTGAAAGAAGAAGCTATTTTTTATATATAAAAATGTATTAGTTATGTTATGTAAAGTTCATTGAAATTTTTTATTTTGTTGATGTTCCATTCAATTTTTGGTTAATAATTTTAAGAGAAGTTAGTTCATTTTTAGTTTTGTAGCTACAGAAAAATAAATAAGTTTTCC
This sequence comes from Dendrolimus punctatus, assembly GCA_012273795.1. Taxonomy (NCBI): domain Eukaryota; kingdom Metazoa; phylum Arthropoda; class Insecta; order Lepidoptera; family Lasiocampidae; genus Dendrolimus; species Dendrolimus punctatus. Next base: position 9,187,698 of record CM022555.1, read on the forward strand.
AAAATCTATTTTTTTTAATTCGTATACTTTATTCTGCAAGTACAGAGTTAAGTAATACAACGAGAACACATTGATATTAATCAGAATCCTAAAAACGCTAGCTAGTTACGCGACGTTGCCCAATCGGCAGTTGCACGTATTGGCAACGATGCATTATTACTTGCATATAAGGTACTGCAAAATGAATTCTAGGAAAAAGACAATTTGAGTGAAATTCTCATATCTATAAGATATTTGTGAATATTTGTTTAGTCAGATATTTTTGAATCCTATGCTATTGAGTTATATTTGATCATATGGCTGGTCACAAATTATTTTAAAGTAACCAGGCATATATTATTGAACCAATGACATGATGATGTATTAATGAACTACAGACTGTAAAGATATTTTCTAACATTCTACTGCATACTATATTTTGAATCCTTGTCAATGCATATATATTAATGAACTTGACTGTACCGTCACTTTTTCTTTACGACTACTACAAATGTTAACAATTCGATATGTCAATAATATCGATTTTTAAATACGAAAATTGATTTTTCTTTGCATATATATTGCGAATTTGAATTATTAGTATGTTTTTAATCGATTGCGTTTTATTGAAAAAATCAGTGTATAATTTGCTATAATCTATTTGCTGTCTTTTTAATTCCATTTCTCTTTTAGTTATATGAATGTACTTTGTGTTTTGTTTTGGATTTTTCGACGAGTTGCGCTGTTTTGGTTATGTTGATTATTTTTACGTAGACTGGCTTACTCACTGGGCTTCGATTGCATTGCTTAACGTGATTTGAATTGGGGATATCCTTACAGTTTATTTGTAGCCACTAAGATTGTGAGGGGTGATCGAAAGTCGCGAGACTAAAACTTTGAGTTGGTTAGATTAGGTTAGTCTTTAGACCAAAGGGAATGAGCCGAGCGAGCGAAGCGAGCGTGCCGTGGCAACGGGCGGCGAGTGCCAGGGCCGAGAGGTCACCATTTATTTATTGATAATTATTTAAATGATGGTTATTATATTTGCTGACCGTTGTTGTGGTACACATGCTCCGATCGGTCGGCTTGCGGGCTTTAGTCTGTTTTGAATGTTTATTACATTGACCACCACAACATTTCTGCATTTCCCGTCTTTAGACACAGCAAATTACATAGTACACCTTTAGTGAAAAAAATAAGTAATGTTTACAAAAAAATTATATCGCAAAAACTACATGTCTCCTAGACATGGGGGTTGTAGAAAGGATTATTTATTATTTAATTAAAAGTTAGTGACCACTATTGTAAAGTTAAGCGGTGTGTTTATTCTGTATGTAAAGATAGATAAGAATCATAATAGGAAGTCATAAAAAACCTAAAAATAATTAAAAGATCAAAATGTTTGTTTAAAGCACGATCCGGGATTCGAACCCACGATGCAGTGTTACCGCCAATTGTATCTAAACCAGTGTACGCATCTACATATTCCCAACAATTCGACGCGTAAATTTAACATAATCGAAATGCATTACAAATAATATTACCGATCAAAATTGAAGTCCTGTAAAGAAACTGTTAAATCACTTTTCAAAATTAATTATCAAAAACATACTCGGAGCACGGAACGTCTACACTGTATCATTGATATTTACACACTGAATTATTGATGAGGGTTCCTAGGAATTTTATACTACGTCCAGACGACTTTACGCAATGCTTAAATATATTACAACATCAATATTACTATTGTGTAAATATACTGTATTGGCCATATTAAAGAATTGGATCGCGTAATGATATTAGTGCCTTCTATGTGTCTTTCCTTCACACCTTTACAGCGCCTAATAACCCTTTCCTTATCCCATAATTCGCCGATTAGGAATGCCGCGCCACCTAGCGGACGGCCCAGTCGTGATCGATCGTTACGGCGGAACTACCTTGCGCGTGCGCCACCCTATTGCTACCCTTACAAAATAACTGCTGTGCGAAATAATTAATAAACTATAAAATCTAAAAGTGCTGTGTCTTCTGGCTTCCGGCATCGTCATCAAGTAAAATAATCGGTGAGTCCTCTCTGGTATCCTGTCCTCTGTCAATAGAGGGTTTATTATTGCGTGATCCATTCTGCTATTTTTGCCAACGCGACGAGACCATCAAAAAACCAGCGCGTAACTATATACTATCAGCTTCCCAGGCTCTATATGACATGGATAATAAGGTAAAAGCGACTAAGCGTCTTTACTTATGTAAACAAAAATGCGCAAACAAAATTGCTCCAGAACGATGCGAAGACGTTAATTTTTATCCACTAAGAACAATCACTCAATACACAGAGTAGTTACTGCATATACAGCACATTAAACATGTATTATCGTGAGTATTTACTTTTGGTTTTAAGCAAGGTAATTTACTTGATTTTTGGAACGAGGTTCCTTATCGCGCGTTGCGAAAGGGGGCTAGACGGAAAAAATTAAGACCAAAAGTTCTAACGACACTTTTTGCTATAGTTGTAAGCCGTGCAGCGTTATTAATGCATATGTATTTAGCAAGCCGTGCGTGTGTTGAGTACATTGAATATATAAAGATTGTAACCTATACGCTGTTGTGTTTACGAAGTCGAGAGAGTATATATATATGTCGGAGGGAAGCTATAATTATTGGACGTATTGTTGACTGGACGTATAACGCACAATATCATTTGTTTACATTTTAATTACTTCTAAAATTCTTAATTTAATTTAATTTAATTTGTTAAATGTTCTATAACTTAAAGATCGTTCTAACCTAATAAAAGTTATGAATATTGTAATTTAATAAACGACCAATCGGAGCAGAGCATATGGCGGAGCGGGGTCAGACGCCCTCTATACTTTGAGTAGTATCTACTTGGGTAGACTGAGGAGTTTTTGTGACACATTCGGTTGATGGCAATAGGTCGAGTTGGACCATGGAGTATTTTAAAGAAAGTATTTAGTTGGAAGTATGAGCGGTACCCTGAACCCGCTGCCCGGTCTAAACTATGTCTAAATATCGTTTAAATCTAAATTAAAAGTGTATAAACCGTTTTATGCTCGCATTTTACCCTGATGACGCCCACTAAACCTGCAATAATTAAAGAAGATGTCGTGAGAACGAGGCGTTCTGCGAAATATATATATATATATATATATATATATATATATATATATATATATATATATATATATATATATATATATATATATATATATATATATATATATATATATATATTATATATATATATATATATATATATATATATATATATATACATATGTGTGTGTGTGTGTGTATGTAACTTCGTTCCATCCGGGTGTCCCTCGACACCTCTCAAGTTTCTATTATTGTTACAACCTAGGCGCCGCCAAAGACAAATTCCTCGTACCTACAGATCTGTAGAAGCACATTTTTATTATGTCAGCATTTGAACCAATTGTAACCTTTTATGATCGTCCTCTTTTGTTCCCTTATTTATTGGCATACGTTTCTAATTGTTGTGGAAAATAGCCTATTGTCCTATTGAACTCGCTCATTAGCATCATTAGCCAGGTGCTGCGGATTCTTTTCTTCTGTGAAGTATAAAACGACGGCTTGATGGAGAGAGGAAGGCATTCAAGCTAAGACTACGATACGGGCGTGACGTGTGTACATTCGTGAATCTAATAGTGACGGGCTTTGCGCGTTTTATTGAATTACGACCTTCTGCATTACTTTTGGATTTGTGTTCGGTTATATTTGTACCTTACATGTTTGTATAGTTCTAATAAAGTCTATAATAATTCTAACGACATTTTAATTCGAGTCCCGCAACTCGTAACATTATTATTATCATTTTTGTTTCATATTAGTTATAATAACCATAAACAAAATTAAAACTAAATAATTACAATGAACAAGTTGGCGGTAGGCTAAATAAAACTTTGACAATACTCGTTGACACTTGACATCTTGTCTTCCGTAATCACTGTCACTGAAAAGTGGCCGGAACGTTGGAATAACCAAAATCAGGAAAATTACCGCGCTAAAAAACGTATTTTTATTATGTACACAAGTCGTGAAAACTTAAGAACATATCACGTAACATCATATAAAAAAAATGATCGTGTGCTAGCAGAAGGTGATGTCAGGACCCTTAAAAACAGACGAGCGTGCATGACAAGAGCTATGAATGCCAAAGAAGCAAGTGAGGTGTGTAAGAATAAGCCTGAATGGCGCTCTGTTGTTATTTTGCCAATAAAATGTGATTCTACAGACGCAGGTGTGATCTGTCTTTTGTCGGCATTCAGGTCGTAACGATATCATATTGCTTAAAGATTTGTGGAATAGAAAAATAAATCTACTGACATGATAACAAAAAAAAATTACACAAAAAAATATTTAGTTAGGAGCAAAATATGAAAAAAATATACGTGATAGAAAGAGACTAAATCTAAATTCAGCATGTCAAATTTTATATATTTATGGATTTTTTATTTAAAGGAGGATTTGGTTGCCGACCAGTGTTATATTTATTTAAAGGCGATCGTTATGCAAGCGGCCCTAAATATGTTGCAATGTTACACTGTTGTCAGTAATAGCGGTAAATTCCTTATTAAACATGAGTCAGTGTTTTGTTTTCGTTCGGATCTTGATGCAATTTATCTTATTTGAACATGCAATTTGTAATTTTATTATGAAATTAGTTAAGAGATGTACGTTTTATTACATCTACAAAATTATAACAAATAATTCAAATTCAAATGGTTTTATTTCAAACTAGCTTCCGCTCGCGACTTCGTTCGCGTGGAATAGTTTAAAAACTCTGCGATTTTGAAACATTCTTCATGGGTGCACCCCTCCTATTACTCTTAGCGTGATGGTTTATAACCTATAAACTTCCTCAATTAATTGGCTATCTAATACTGAAAAAAAAATCGAATCAGACCAATAGTTCCTGACATTAGCGTGTCGAAGCAAACAAACAAAGAAACAGACTTATCAGCTTTATATATTGTACTAGCGACCCGCCCCGGCTTCGCACGGGTGCAATGCTGATACAAATTTAGGTACACTACAGAAAAACTATGAACGTTGTATATAAAAACATAGCGGCCCGCTCCGACTTTGCACGGGCATCACTACATAGAAACCTCTAAAATTAGCAATGTTGCCTTAGTATATAATGCATGTATTATACATATAAACCTTCCTCTTGAATCACTCTATCTATTGGAAAAAACCACATCAAAATTCGTTGGGTAGTTTTAAAGATTTAAGCGCACATAGGGATATAGGGACAGAAAAGGCGACTTTGTTTTATACTATGTAGTGATGATGATGATAGTGATGATAGTGATATATATATATATATATATATATATATATATATATATTAGGGTGGTCGTTAAAAATTAAATTTCTTGCGACGCCCCCTAAAAAGTTTCCTTTTAATGAAAAAACACTGGGATTTTTTTATAATTTTTTCAAGTCAAGACAACACGTAACTCAAGACGATTCAAGTTAATTTTTGGGTAATATCATGTTTTTTCAGGAAACTTCTTCATACTTAGAAGTAATAATTATTTTAAGATTGGATTATTGATTATAGTTTCAGAAAAAGTTTAAAATTCTTCGTGATTCAAGCTTATCTTTCAATTTTTCTTATATTTTTAGTTTTAACTTGAATCGTCTTGAGGCACGTGATGTCTTGACTTGAAAAAAATATTAAGCTTCTTAGGGGGCGTCGCAGAAATTTAATTTTTAACGACCACACTAATTTATACATATATATATATATATATATATATATATAAGATAAAACTTTCTCACCGACACCACACCCTGTCAAAATATAAAATATGACGCGTAACCGAAAAATGTGACGGTAATTGTTTTTCTAACATCGATTTCACTTCAAAAAGTTAGACGCCCATCACTTCGACGTTGTCTTTTTTTTGATTTTAAGGAATTTATGATATATCTTTGGATCTCAAAGCCCAATACCAATGAAATGTAGATGAAATCCAACACAAAAAAAAATCGTCAAAATCGGTTCAGAAACAACAAAGTTACGGCTGAACATACATAAAATATAGTTACACGACGAATTCAGATCCTCCTGCTTTTTTAGGTGTAGATTTTTGCTAATTTATAGCTTGTTGGCTTTAATTCGACTGGCTATACGCGGGGGTCCCCCTTGGCACGTGGTGTCCATACTGGAGCTGTCGTAATCGATACGTTTTGGTCCCCGATATAATATGTCTTGTGTTTAAACGCCTTCCAGAAATGCACCTATTTTACTACCAATAAATTCGAAATACCTACCAGAATGGATAAATGCTCACCAAATTGTGTTTCCAGAAGTATTGTAGAAATGAAGCTATTTTTCCTTTTAATACTATGCCATAAAAATATATAAACGCCTTTAAAGCTAATTTCAGACCAAATATTTTACATTATCGCTAAGTCGATATTACCAATATTTTGTTTCTCCACTTCCAATTTAGTAATTTTTGCTGAGGCAAAAAAGCAAATGGTCGAACGTACAATTATTTTTAATACCATTTGGCATTAAAAATAATTTCTCACTAATATTTCACTTATTTATAAGATAAATAGTGAATGGTTGCAGTCGGTTCTTCGCTTTGGTCTACACATAACCTAACCTAACCGACTGTTTAAAACTCCACATATTTAAATTTTCGGATAAATACAGTCTCCTATCTAAATAAATCCCGTCAAAAAACGTAAAAAAACGTCTCGGCGACAAAATTACCAGATCATTGTCGTGAATTTCAAACTTCGATAATTAATTGAATATGTATTTTTTCCACTCTTGGATTCGGGTTGGATAATTTGATTACACTTAAACTATTTAGAATTGTAATTTTCGGTTCGAATGTTTAGTGTTTGTATGTGTAGTGTTTTAGTAAAAACAATATTTGGTGGTCATTTATCCATTTTGATAAGCAAAAAGAATTTAAACATATACAAAGCGTACAATTATTCTGATGAGTGTATATTTATTTTGGAACGTAAAACATTGTTTTTTAGGCACCTCGGTATAGAGTGGATTTTAAATTTATATGAAGTAATATATTTTATTTGGTGCTTAGTCTAAGGGACAAAAAATATTTTTGGTGAGCTTTTAAATTGTACCTATATAATATTATGGGTGGGCATCATGTGCTCCCGCGAAGAGCCGCAGGGCTCGTAGCGCTCGAGTGAGGCCTTGGGGCGTCAAGTATTTAGGGAGCCAATGCCAATATGGGCTAACTTTTCAAAAGAAGGATAAAGCAATACAAAAGACAAATATTTTTTTATTTTTTTTATTAATTTGTTCATGACCATAGAACCAAAGTCTTTCAGTCGGAAACATGTTAATTAATAGGTCTTCGTATAGTAGCGCAGTTGTATTGCAGTCTACAACCGACGCCATTCAATGGAGTTCTTGTGAAAACTCGAAAGATCACATCTGACTATACAGTTCACATTTCTCACAAAAACACATAATGTCTACTCAAAAACTATCAATATCCTGCAACTATTGTTCATTTTAGAGTAATTATACACATTTTTAGAAAATAAAACTGCACAGCACAACGTCTCCTTTCAGTTCCCGCCAAAAACTGAAAGACAAATAAATAACATCAGTGTTTTGCGTAAATAAAGCACTCCTACACAATTGGTATAAATTTTAGTAGTAGAAGCACAGTAAAGACTACTTTTCTTTATTATTTTTTAGAATAAATTAACCACTTTATTGTGGCAACATTTAAGAGATATAGACTCATTTTATAATTATTTTGTGTATAAGAGTATTGGTGCATTATCGCTAAAATGTCGCACAATGAGCTTAGCAGAAAATGTGGACATCACTGCATCAGAAGACAGGAATTTGTGTTTCCACAGATTTCCTCTGCCTGGAAAACGTGGGATAACAAAGTAAGTTTTATATCTTTTCGTAAGGGTAAATGTGTTCTGTGAGTGAGGCGCGCGCCGCTCTGCTGCACACCAACGGTTGTCGACATGGACGCAATCTATCGCTATCATTTTCGGCCAAGGTGTTTTATTTCCGCGGATCCCATTAATAAGGCTCGACTTACTCAAATTGCCTTCTTTAATTGGGTTTTTGAAAAAAAAAAAATTTAGATTTTTTTATGTATTTTACAACTTTATTATTAATAATATTGATATTTAATGCAAAAAACTTCAAAAAATTTTTTTTTCAATTATGAACAATTAAAAATCGATGAAATTTAAATAAAAATCACGTGACTATAAGCGCGCCATGATTGGTCACCATAGTTGTGACGTCATAATGTTATAGCTATTTAATAGCAGTCACAGAGTACTTTATATATACTGGTGAAAACTAACATTATGACGTCACACGCGCTCGGGTTTGTTCGGGAGTTGTCGGCGTGTCTTCGGTACTGGACTCAAAAATTAATTTTTATTTTGAAATAACTTTTGAATTATTGCAAAAAAAAAAAATAGTTTTGTTATAAAGCTAATATATAATCTTTCCATTTATCACAAAAAAATTTTTTTTTCAGAAACCCAATTGTCGCGAAAACTGATTAGAATAATAGAATTACTTACTAATTGTTATATTACAATATTATTATAATATTATTGTAATATTACAAATAAAGAATGTACAAGGTGATCTAATTAAAATTATGTGATTCGCGATGCGGCACGTGCCTCCGCTGTGCGACAGTCACGTCCGGACGAGGCTGCCGCTCGGCCGCTGCACTCGCTGCTGACGGCAATATGATAACAGTGGTGTTCATGCTCGTCGCGATCACCGCGCTCTACGCGTACGCGACGCGCAATTTCCGCTATTGGGCAGTGAGAGGCGTCCCACACGACCCACCGACACCTCTCTTCGGAAACTTTTACGACCACGTCTTCATGCGAAAGAGTATCACCGAAATAGCGGCAGAAACTTACAGAAAGTATCCGCATGAGCGTATAGTCGGCCTTTTCTTCTTCAACCGACCGGATCTGTTAATCAGGGATCCGGCAATAGTGAAGAGGATAATTCAGACGGACTTCGGGCATTTCTATCCACGCGGGTTGAACATTCACGACGAGGTGGTCGAGCCCCTGTTGCGGAACCTGTTCTTCGCCGACGGGGATCTGTGGAAGCTGCTGCGGCAGCGCATGACACCGGCCTTCACCAGCGGGAAGCTGAAGGCGATGTTCCCTCTGATAGAGGAACGGGCGGAGCGTTTGCGGGAGCGGGCGACGGCGGCCGCCGCTGCGGGCCGTGCTCTGGACGCGCGCGACCTGATGGCCCGCTACACCACCGATTTCATCGGCGCGTGCGGCTTCGGTCTCGATACGGACTCCCTCAACGACGAACATTCCGAATTCAGGAGACTCGGCGTTGATATATTTAAAGTGAACTTTCGAATAGCTGTATGTGTATTCCTGAAAAACTTATTCCCAGAAACCTGCAAACACCTGCGACTGCTGACTAAGGTCGAGGGAAGACTGTCGACATTGGTGCGTAGCATTCTGAAGCAACGGAATTATAAACCGTCCGGAAGAAATGACTTCGTCGACCTTCTCCTGGAATGTAGAGAGAAGGGACTTGTCGTGGGGGAGTCCTTGGAAAGAACTGACAAAGACGGCAGTCCTGCCAGAGTGACGTTGGAGTTCAGTGACGACCTGATCACCGCACAAATATTCGTGTTCTTCGCGGCCGGCTTCGAGACTTCCTCGTCCGCCACCAGCTTTACCCTCCATCAGCTGGCGTACCACCCGGAGGTACAGGCGAAGGTGCACGCCGATATCGACAGCGTGCTGGCCAGGCACGGCGGCAAGCTCAGCTACGAGGCTGTCAAGGAGATGAAGTATTTGGAGTGCGCCTTTAAGGAGGGCATGCGGATGTTCCCGTCATTGGGTTTTTTAGTGAGGAAGTGCGCCCGCCCCTACACTTTCATCGACCTGGACGTGGACATCGAGCCGGGCACCCGCATAGTTATTCCCCTACAGGCACTGCACAACGACCCTCAGTACTTCGACAGCCCCGAGGAGTTCAGCCCGGAGCGGTTCTTGCCCGAGCAGTTCGACGCGGAGAAGTATAAATACGTCTATCTGCCATTCGGGGAGGGGCCGCGCGCTTGCATAGGTGAGCGTGATTCAATCGGTATCTTCGAGCACACACTTTAGCATTTTTTTTTACATGGCGGACATCTACCCCTAATTCGTGTTTGTCTGGGTCAGAGCTTAAGCGGGCGTCAGAAGTATTAGCTACAAATCGCATTGGTAGGTTTTATATATCGACAATCTCCATGAGCTATCGTTACGATGTCTTCCTTCGCCTTCAATGTGTGACGTGTATGTAATCCCTGGCAAGAATTCGACCTTACAACATTTCAGTGAGATGCCTGTGCTTTACTTACTTAGTCACGTTACTACTTACATTAAGGTGACCAACTGTACTCATTTTCTGAGTTTTTTACTCTTTTTTCGCAAACCGTACTCTTTTCAAAACCTGTACTCTGAAAGTACTCATTTATATAATTTTATACTCATTTGTATTTCTAAATCATTTTTTTAGATTATATTATTTCAATTTTATTAATTAAATATTAAAAATTATTTTGACAGTGATTTGAATTTCACGCGTGCATATGGCTACCATTTCCGGCACAATTGAAAGTATGTAGATTATCTACCGTCTTAACAGTCAAATTTAATATGCAAAATGAAAGTTGTTCGGATGTGGCTACATTCTTAGACGAACATCCTCATTTAGCAAAAAAAATCCACTCCGAAGAAAAGTATGTTTTTTAATGAAAATAAAGTTTTTATCGTTTTTTCTTCTTTTTTTTCACCTATGAAATGCTTGCAAAGTGTACTCTTTTTGAACAAAAAATAGTTGGTCACCTTAACTTACATGGAACATTGCCAATAATAATAATTATGTATTATATGTTGGAATTTTTGCGACTGTATTATGATACGGGTTTTTTGAGTTTAATTAAAAGTGGAGGTTGCCGGTAGGTGGCATCGGCAACATCTCTGCCGTTGCTACAGCCGACAGCCGACGGCAGCTATTTCCCTTCTTCATCTGGCTCATTTTGTAAATTACTCGTATGTGAGTTGCAGTTGCAGAGCGAGTTGCTAACAGATAGTAGATATAAGAATGTGAACAATCGGCAGGCGCCCGGCTGGGGCTGCTGCAGTCGCTGGCGGGGCTGGCGGCCGTGCTAGCGGCGGTGCGGGTGCTGCCGGCGCCCACCACCGTGCGCCGCCCCGCCGTGGAGCCCAGCTCCACCATCGTGCAGGCGGTGAGGGGCGGGCTGCCGCTCCTCTTCCAGCTGAGGCGTTGACCAGCATTCCCAAGCGAGCGTCATATACGATTGATCCATCGCGCCTTTCTACTTCAGCAGTAGAGAATGTTGGAGCATCGGCAGGTGTCGAAGAGCTGGTGGTAGTTAAGAGACCAGGGACAGATATGCGGTATTTCGAATTAAGTGCGTTACATCGGTTGCGTAACTAGATAAAGGAAACCCTCTTCGTCTCGTTCAACACGGCATCCTTAGAGACTCAGTTCCTTTTTCTAGTTAATTCGGATTAGAGTTAATCAAATTATAATTTGATAATAAAACTACGTTTTAACGGTTTTAAGCGCGGTAATTTATTTTATTTAGGTTTATCCGACGTTTCGGCCGCTTTTCAGTTGCCGTGGTCACGGAAGACAAAGATGACATTTGTCGAACGTGTATTGTCAAAGTTTTTATTCAGCCTACCGCCAACTTGTTCATTTTAATTATTTAGTTTTAATTTTGTTTATGGATATTATTTACTCTATGGGAGCCTAATCTAATTTACCACCGCTTCACAACATGTTGTGGCTTGAAGAGAAGAAGCGGCGCAAGACTCTTCAGCAAACATGCCTAGTTCTAAAAAATTTTATATAATATTAAAATGAATGGAAGGAAAAAATAAAAGAAATTATCAGTCAAGTTGGTTTGTTTCGTTGCACGCAGAAAGAGCTCACAGTGTCTTGAGGTCTGGCAGTTAGTTTTTGCTGGGTTTGGGTCTTAATAGTTTTGATGATTGGATCCCAAACAGGTGGTACCTGCCAACCATCTTCTCTATTGAAATTTGGGTGTTTTTTGATTTCAATAGCCTCACGCATCATTCTTGGTATGAAACGATTCTCTTTCGCGAGGATTTGTGGGTTATCGAATCTGATGTAATGGTTGGGTTTATCCAGCGTGTGTTCACTGATCGCAGACTTCGTAGACCTTGCGTGTTTCATGTCAGCAATTTGTTCTTTTACCCGTGTTTTTATGCTCCTCTTTGTTTGCCCAATGTATGATAAACCACATTCACAATCGAGCTTGTAAACACCTGCATCCTGGAGTGGGATATTGCATTTCACAGGTCTCAAAAATTGGGTTATCTTTTTATGCGGCTTGAAATATGTTTTGATTGAAGCTCGCCTAAGGATGTGACCAATTCTGTCTGTGACTCCCTTGATGTAGGGTAGGGTAACAGGGCACCGCTCAACTGAAGGTGGTTTGGGGCCTTTGTGACGTTGGTGTGGAGTCTTCAGCTGATTGCGTTGTAAGACTCGCTTGACATGCTGAAGCTCTCCATCCACATGGTTCCCGTCACAGATTTTTTGTGCTCTCTGAAACAAAGATTTGTCCACGGTAGCTAACTGACTAGGATGGTGGTGAGACGAACCATTAAGGTATTTGTCTGTATGGGTAGGTTTCCTATACACCGTATGGCCAAGAGTATTGTCAGAATTCCTTAGGATAAGCACATCAAGAAAAGCTAATTTATGGTTTGCCTCTAGTTCCATAGTAAATTTGATATTACACCGTTAAAACGTAGTTTTATTATAATTTGATGTTTAACATTAAAATATATTTTTAATTAGTAACAAGTTTGTAAAAGTTTGTATACAATAAAACACACAAGAAATATATATTTATAATGAATGCCAATCTTTGCCTTGAAGCGTCTACGAATTAAAATACGCTCGAACCGGTTTGATAGTGATACGCCTCCATAATATTATAGCAGCGTCAATTTGCGCGCTCTTTGTACATATAATATCATATACAGTTAAGATTAATTATTATGTCTTAACACTAAATAAATAAAATTAAAAAAACAAGTGGACAAAATGAATCGCAACAGACAAGCGGAAAAACGAATTGCAAACGGATAAGTGGGAAAACGAATCGCAATATAATTATTACTTGAAGTGTTACGGGCAGATTGTTAATGTACTTGTCCAATTTGAAAACCTGCCCGTAAGAATGCAAGTTAAAATTTTGTTGCGATTCATTTTGTCACTTGTCCGTTGAAGTTTTTCCACTTGTATGTTGCGATTCGTTTTTCCACTTGTCCGTTGAAGTTTCACTTCTAATATGTGTCCCAGCACACATTTAGATTTTTCGCATGTTTACTGTAAATTATGATTTGGTTAGGTTAGGTACATTTTAATGTTGTAATACGTTACACACGCACCGACTATTTTTTTACATCAACAGTTTTGCCGTTCGTTGTCGTTCACTTTTGTTGTGACTTTCGTAAAACTGAACCGTTGACAAAGTTTTCTTGTTGTTAGTTTGTTTCCTTAACAAACTCTATTTTTTTTACATAGACCACAAATAGTGGCAGTGATACCCAGTCACGTGGAGAACAGAGGTATAGATAGTAAATCTACGTTTTAACGGTTTTTAAGCGCGGTAATAAACGTAGTTTTATTATGTATACTAGGCGCGAAGAGTTAAGAAAATATTAGCAGAGGTATAGTTCGATGCAAACTTAAGTTTGCATCCATTAATGTCAGCTCGGAACATCGCACATTCCGATGCGCTGAACGCGATTTTAGGTATTAGAGGGACGAGCTACATCCTCGCTCGCTTTCTCGTTTACGGGATTTCCCCGGCGCCCGGCTCACTGGGGCTTCAATAGCGCTTTCGGAGATAGATAAAGCGCTTTTTAGGGCAACCCAGCTCCCAGTTTTATTAAACAACTTCTAGCGCAAAATCTTACGCTTTTTATAATATGCACATATCGCATTAATATTTTTTAATAATATATAATAATATTCGGCAGACAAACACACATGTATATCCCCAAATTAAGCAAGTTACGCTTGTGTTATGGGTGATATACAACGGACCACTCTGGGGCCGATCCCAGACACACAGACCCATTGTATATAACGGAGAAAATACGTTTCCGAAATTTACTATACCAGGAATCGAACCCGGAGCCTCTGCGTCGAAGTGAGGTAGGCCGGCAAAGGCTTAGCCCACTCAACCACAGAGGCCGTCATATTTAATCATATATATTAAAGTAAATATATGAATATCTGGACTAATATTATTAAGAGGAAAGATAAGATTGTTTGTTTGCATTGCATGCAAGCTCTGAAAGTACTGAACCGATTTTAAAAATTCTTTCATTGTTGGCAAGCTACACTATTTTCGAGTGACAAAGGCTATATTATACTTTTTTTTAAATTTTGGGTTCCTTACTAAAACTCCAATAATGTAACGCAAGGTGTAAAAAACACCTAAAATCTTGTGCACTGCGAAAACTAGCGATGATAGAATGAAATAATGTACGACTTAGCAGAATACATCATTATCTACAAAAAGTGTCGCGACAGCATATGTCTAACTATTATAGTTATGCCACAATAAGTGTTCTTTTATTTTAAAAAATTAATTAAAATGCCGCCCCTAGAAAAGGCTCTTTATTTGTATTTTGGTATTAATCCGTATCAAAATAAATTACTTCATATTCAAGACTGCTTCAATACCTTTATATAACTTTTTGAATTATTCAATTCGGACATTCCATTCGAAAGATATCACGAGTTTAAAAATGTAGTTATTAGACCACGTGACTGTGACGCTTTTTCGTGAGCGAAAAATCGTTAGACCCCCCGTCTACATAGAAGTTTCACTTCAAAAAATATATCTTCGGCGACTAGAGTAGTTGGTGACAGTACACTGTTATAAAAGTCAACTATATACATACAAAGGATTTTTGGCGGGAACTGAAAGGAGACATTGTGTTGTGCAGTTTTTATTTTCTAAAAATGTGTAAATTCCACTAAAATGAACAATCGTTGTAGGATATTGTTAGTTTTTGAGTAGCAATTATGTTTTTTTGTGAGATATATGAACTGTTTAGTCAGATGTGGCCTTGAGAGTTTTCACAAGAACTCCGTTGAATGGCGTCAGTTGTAGACTGCAATACAACTGCGCTACTATACGAAGACTTGTACATCAGAATTGGCTGTATGGACTAAGATTGCTTTGCCTGCCTTTGTGGCGAATTCTACTACTTCTGTTAGTACAAAGTAATTGACTAAATATAACCTCAAAGAATTGTTATGTGAAAACGTGAGTAGTGATTTTATTTCGTGAATTTTGAATAATACGCTTATTGATTTTGTAATATTTAATTTTTTAAAAAAAACACTAATACTACTCTAATAACTTTTGGCGCTTTCTTTGAAATTCACCCTGACGCCAAAGTGGAGCCATCCTAATTCAATGCATTTCGATAGACACTTCATATACAGAGATGGTTCTCCTTACCTCTAATCAAGTTATTGTGAACGGGTAAAATAAAACGCATATATCATAATAAATCTTCCAAATAGCATATAATATTTTAAGAAATAAAAAAATACACATTACAAATAAATTTATTAATAACATAAACTCTTTATAAGCTAAAATATCTTAAAAACTAACGCGGCGTCACTAGCAACACAACTTATTGGCGACTGTTGCGCGACTTTCAGTCGGGCGATTTGTGCCTGACTAAACTTGTACTGGACACGTTCGTCTTTACATTCATTCAGCAAAACTTTTTTTTAACTATGGCTCCAACGCCTTCGGCATTGATTTTGCCAATTTCAAAGTTAGAAAAGACTGGTGCTATTTTCGAACGAAAGAATACATTTGAAATTTAATGTCACACAACAAAATTAGAAAAAACCTTATAGAGGCGCTTACAGACTGCCCCAACAAAGGCAAACGATTGGGCTTTATTGGCCGTATCTAAATGTTTTGTTTAACAGTCGAGTGGACAGTGGTGGATTTACCAACAAGCTGGGTAAGACTGCTACCTAGGTAAGCCTTACGGAGAATAAAAGATTCATGTTTGTATATCCTTGCGTCCAAACAAAAAATCCAACATATAATATATTTTGCCACTTAGTTATTTTTTCTAAAATTTGCGTAAAGGCCTCATATTAATATCTAAGGTAAGGTAACATACTAACTAAATACGGGAAGATGGTAGTGTAATTAAGACTATTAAAATTCGGTACTTGACAATTTTTGAGAAACAGGTTTATTTTGAGCCTTATGGTCTATTTTAGCCAAAATATTAATATTTCAGCAAAAAAACAACAATAACATATTTAGTTTAGCAATTTTATAAATATTTTGACATTTCGTCACAAAAACGCGTCAAGCTGTCATGGCGTCTCGTATGACGTCACAGTGTGCAAAACAAACGTCTGTTTCGTTGAAGTGTTATCTGAGAAGTTATTAATAACTTCTGGTCACGCGCTCTGATCGGCGTTCATGTTCACGTGGCTAATAGCTGCAATATAACAATTTTATTTCTCAAAAATATCAATTAATATTTAATATTTTAGTTAAAACAATTTATTTTTGTCATGTTTAGATCGTAATCTACAATATATATTAAAATCAGCCTATATTTTTCATACTGTCAAGTACCGAATTAACAAAAAAAAATTGAATAGGGTACTGCTGGCAAATGTATACGCCACTGCGATTAGATAGATGGATGTTATCGCCACGTGGATTAATTTGTATGCGGACGCCGACGAGCGATCGTTGGCCGATGTTGGTCCTTTGTGTATGCACCCTTATGAGAGAGGCCGAGATTGACAGATTTATATGACAACATTAATATCGAACTAATATGTCATTGAATTGACTGTCAATTGTCAAATACTAAAGTTACATTTTTTTCAATTTATTTATTAAATTTTTACATTTTGATCAATTTGTAATAGCTGTTACAGAACAACTTAGATATGAAATCTGTGGTTAGGTGGTTCTTATATACGAGTCATATGTAAGACTGTTATTGCAAGCAAAACTATAAAGAGAATATTTTCATTTAACGGCCTAAAAGAAGTCTACTAACAAAAGACAAAAACATTGTCGATCTTTACTGTCAATTATTCAAAACGTGCAATTTGTTCGGCAACTTTTGTATGTCGACTGTCGCGCAACTATCGCCCGACCAAAAGGCGCAGCCCACCTTTGTGACGGCAAAAAACAGAGTTCACAAACAATGTTTAACTTTTGTTGTTTGAAATTACATTTCTGACGATTACACGCTGCTTATTTAAAAGAAAATAACTGTCAAAAAAGCTCTATTTTCCAAGATTTTATGATATATTAATTTCATAACATTTGAAATATACAAATAAACAACTTGTCATTTTAAAACACTAGATCAATTCTAGGTAATGTCAAATTGAAAAAATAAACATCAAAGGTATTATTCATACTGTGTTAGAGTAAGTTTCTAGGCTTCTTTAAAGTTCTTATAGAAGCCTAAAAGCTTATTCTAACTAAATACAAATAAGACCGCTAAAGTCTAGCACAAATCACGTGAGTACTTTAGGAGACTATACACTTTAGGTGTCCTAAAAATACTTACGTAGTTTCAAACCGGACTTTAGGTGTAGTAATTACTTAAAAAAATAAGTCCATATTCTAACAAAATATTTAAATGAATTTTTACAATTTTTAAGTTATTCTTCATTGGACCTGTGAACCAGATTTTAAGATATTTTTAAATTTTGACAGCTCTCGTTATTCACCGGAATATTGGTTACTTTAAAACTACAAACGCGGCCACTTAAGGGTCGTAATAAAAAATAAAATTATAAAGAAATTAATAATATTTTTTACAAAATAATATTGACCCACTAATAACTATGTACTGAATTTTTGTATTCAAAATTTCGCATAAATATTTCATTTGCTGTTTAATCTCACTTTAGGAAGAATTCCACTTTAGTAATTATCAGTTTTAGGTGTTAACGGTCGAAATTCAAACATAAATTATAAGCACCAGTTATGTGACAAACAAGTTATATTTTAAACTTCTTAATAAGCACGTCATTCAAAGAGAAAGAGAGAGAGGAGTCAACACTTAGGATTATGTGGCGTTGTGGTTGCTTTTTTCTGGTATTGCCATTGTAATTCAGTACCAAATACGTCATAATTGCAACACAAACGATAATAAATTATAAACCAAATAAAATCTTCATGCGAAATTGCGTCATCAATAACTAAAATATGGTGGTAATAAGTTTGATAAACAAATAACTAGCTAGACTATGTCATTTTGGAGGCTATCCGATTGGCTGCAAATATATTCACATACCAAGCTGACATTTAAGATGTTTGGTTTGCAATCTTGTATACCATAACCCGTATGATATATAGGTTAGGATTTTGTCTTATAGGTTATTGTACCTTACCTCTAGTTTAAAAAATATAGCCAACAAAGAAACCAACAGCTCGTGGTGTTTTACACACTGGATTTTTAACTGTTCCTATTATCATAGGTAAGACTCGCACTACCAGTTTAAAGCTGCATGTGGTGCAGACTATAGGTATAATTTATGCTCTTCCAATCATCATAGCCTACCGACGCCCATGGATCTACTACCCAATGATTCGCCTTACTTAGCACTGGTTAAAATTCAGATAGAAACTCCATACAACTTTTCTACCATGTAAGACAGTGGTTCCCAAACTTATTTTTTATACCGCCCACTTTGAGAATAAATTATTTTTTAGCGCCCCATTTTTTCACCTACTTAAAAAACACTATAACGTCAAATTAAATTAATTGATTATTGAGAGCTACATTAGCGGAGATTAAACATTCATTCTAAACGGACTTTTACTATAGCCCGCAAGAGTTAACTTGAGACCTAAGCGCAGTAGGTAGTACACAACGGAGCTGAGGTCTCAAGTTAACTCTTATGGGCTACACCTGCCAATGTCCATTTTTTTTCTGGGTCTCTTGCCGCCCCCTTTTAGGCCTACAGCGCCCACAAGGGGGCGTTATCGCCCACTTTGCGAACTACTCAATTGCTAAATATGTAATATTTTTTTAAATTTGTTACTTATTCTCCGAAAAATGCAATGACCAAAATTAGCATAATCTAGTTAGTTATTTTTTAACAAAAACAAAATAATTTAAATATCAAGCTACAATGTAACGTAGGCTAGTTGGATTTACCTTAAAATTACATCAATAGAGTGCTTATATATTAAATATTTATTTAATTATAGCGTTGGGACTATTTGATGGAATGAGGGTTTTTGAGAATTTAATGGAAACTCACAACACTAAGTTACCTATATATTTCCCACATTTTTAAATTGGCAACAACAGCAAAACATATCTAAAATATCTAAGTTAGCGATGTGTACCGGTTCTACAAAAACCGGTGAAAATCCGGCTACAGTCAATACCGGTTTTTTATCGGTGTTTTTATTGTTTAGCGGTAATTTCGTACCCCCGTGGTAGGCTGGTGGTAGTAGGTAGTCGGTGAACAAGGATGCATCCAGATGCAGTGGAAATACTGTGTTTTTTGAACAGAAACAGATTGTCAATATGAAGTGTGCATATTTGTCTGCAGTTTATTATGTATTTATGAAATTAGATTATTTTACAAAACAATGAAAATTTCAACTAAACTTTCAAAAAACACATTCCATCCCATAGGCCAACTATTTAATAATATTTTTAAAAGCACGAATGGCATAGGCTAAGTTCACACTTGCCCTTTTTCTAACACGAAAAGCATTATATGCCATTAAAGAAAGAAATTAATGTTGCACCATAACTGTTTTCGCGATATTAGATCGAAATTTATATGAAATCAAAATATTTTAGTAATACTTGCTCATTCCCGTAACCCGCTTTATGTATAGACGTAGCCTTAGGAAAACAATATAGAAAATACCCATGAGTAATTATTGTTGTACTTTGAGGCAATAGAACGACTTTAGGAGTCGACGACTTTAACGGTCGGCGACTTTAGCGGTCGACGACTTTAGGAGTCGATTTAGTTTTATAAATCACTTTAGGAGTAAATAACTTTAAATTAGCTGCCCTTCCAATATCATAAAAAAATTTAAAGCGTTTTCGATCATATCGCACACAGAGAGAACTAAACAGAAAAAATAAAATTATTAAAAAAAAACCATAATTATTTTTCACATAAGAACTCGTTTGGCAAGTCAAAATTGATATTGCTTCTCGAAAAATAAAATAAATACAGAAGACACTCTCGCCATATTTTTAAAAACTATTATAGCATCTAATCCACTAAACGCTGGGAACACTCGATGTTAGCAAATGCTCGGAATCGGGCACATTAACATAAGATCGAGGCAAATGCTTATCATGCTCACACAAACAAAAATCGATTTGAGCACTATCAAACAGATTTACCATAAGCGATCCCTTTCTAGCATAAGTGCTTAAAATCGGGCACGCGGTGCCCGAAACTAAGCAGAACTGTGCCCGAAACAAAGCAGAACTGTGCCCGAAATTAAGCAAGTCTGTCCATTCGCGAGCATTCCACCCAATTCGGGCACAATCTAAATGTAAGTATTTCAGCAGCATTACAAAAATGTATACTTAGTGTGTAAGAAGTTGTTCTTTAATAGTTTTTATACTGTAAAACACATCTGTATGAAAGCTTAAGCTGATATTAGACTTAATTATTATCTATTAATTTCGATGAATCAACCAAAATGGTCTTTATAATAATACTAATAATTGTTGTTTTTTTTATATTATGAAACTATTTCCACGTTATCAAAGTTCAAACTAATTCACGACACAACAATTAATCAATAAGACAAATGCTAGGGCATTACACCCGCGTCGCTATAATTATTAGAAATGTTTCTACTCTTCGGCGTCAAAGAGACTTAGTCATTTTGGTATTTTTTTTTTTTGCTAGAGTTCAGCAGACAGGCAGACGGCCCACTTGATAGAAAGCGGTTACCATCGCTTATGGACGTTTGAAACACCAAAGGTGCTACAAATGCGCTGCTGCTCTCTTAAGGGAGACTGGAACCTGGTCACTAATGCCGGAACACAACTTAAGGTTGT
Organism: Dendrolimus punctatus; assembly: GCA_012273795.1. Lineage (NCBI taxonomy): Eukaryota > Metazoa > Arthropoda > Insecta > Lepidoptera > Lasiocampidae > Dendrolimus > Dendrolimus punctatus. The sequence continues at coordinate 9,208,887 of CM022555.1, forward strand.
TATGGCGACATACTTTAGACCAGGGGTGGTAGCCATCCAGTTGGGCAAAAGCCCTACCACCTGGCTGTTGGTTACACATACCAAAATGACTTCAAGTATGGATTATGCCACGGGACCGCGAGGCGGCAGGTGCACCCATTTACATGGCAGTGGCGAGTCCCATCGACCTACAAAAAGACTGAGCATGTTGGTGCTGATGGAAACGCGGGCCAGTAGGGATGCGCATGCGCATCTTTCTAATGATCCCTGACGGACTGAACCGCCACGGCAGCCCAACAACACCCTCAGCCCATTATAACCATAAACTTGAATTCTTCAAATTAAAGAAGATAATTATTTAAATAATTCAATTTTTAATCAATTATTTAAATCAATTTGGTTGACTCGTCTAACATCACCGTTATATATACAAAGTTTGCTTGGACCGAGTGTACTCGTGTGAAATAGTGTTGGGCAGTTATGATCTTAAAATGAGTTTGTACGAATAACATGACATTTTGTACTGAACCAGTACAATGTATCACTTTAGTTGAGGCGAAGAGATTTGTAAGGTTTGTAACGCCGCAGTAGATTTGAAGTAATGAGGCCGATGCGACGGTGAGCGTTGCCTCATTTGTCCCTTTCAAAACTAGTTCGGAAATGTTCGTTAAGAATCGGATATGCTCGGCCTCGGTAATCTCATTTTACTAATAGTCGTACTATGACATTGTCATGTTGTCCCTCTTTGTCATGTCAATATCCGCAGAGACGTTATTGTACTGTTGTAGCATAAGCCTCGTTCTCCTCTTACTTTTGAGTAGTGCGACAAAAATTTTGACATTTTTAGCCGTATCAGTACAAATGTATTTTGTACGGGACAAAGTGTACTGCTCATTGCTAGTGTGAGAGTTCAAACAAGTATATAATACGGCCGTCGTAACTTGGCAAATGTGAACATAGGCTCTGCGAAATTTAGAGCATTTACACTCGTGTGATGAGTGGGCATACGATACGCCCTTCATCCCTGAATTTTGTCATTGCAATGTACTAGTTGGTCACTGTATTTTCTTCACGAGTTTACATGCGCTAAAGTTCGCAGAGCCTATGTTCACATTCGCCAAGATACGCCGGCCGTATTATACTCGCATTGCGGTTTACACTCTTCCAAGGTTACTGATATAATTTGTTCATTTTGAAGGTTAGTTATGTAAAACCAGCCAAATATAGTAACAGTGTAAAAGTTGAGTTATCGAAGCACACGAAATGCCAATTACTATGATACGAAAGCACTCGGTTCAAACGTACTTACATACTTTCAACTTGGCTTACCATAGCGTATTTTACATTAATAAAATTATTTAAGAACTTCAAGAAATCTCTTTTGCGACCATTTCGTCCTGTATCAACATATTGTCATTTATAGTGTATAGTGTGGTTTTTATTGCACTCAATAGACAGGCAGTTAAGGTGCCACCGCTCTCTAAATGGAGAGTGGACTGGACTCAATGTTGTTATAGCAGCATACTCTAGAGTCTAGACCATGGGTGGTGGCGATATAAAAGAATAGATAACGTACCACAAAAAGGCAGGTACAACGAATTTTTAAAATAACTTTCAAAAAATATTAATCGTTTTAATATATGTAGATTAATTTATTTCTACATACTTTAGCAAAGTTAAAACTTTCAGCAATCCAAGAAAGTGATAAAATCCATAAAGAAAATAAAGATTACCGACATAGATGTGGAAGACGTCAAACATTCCCATCTATGAACATGATAATCATGAGGGATATAGGTTTTGAAATATTATCAAATGACAACATACCAAATGTTTAAATAAAATGCAATTTTAGCAATGAGTAAATTATTCAGTATATCTATACCCTTTCCAAGAATTTATTTTACTTTTGACAGCTCGATGACAGATGAATTAGTGATATCCTAACGCGTTGCCAACTAGATTTGTTATGAAAATTCCAAATAAGTTTTGATCAGGACTTTTTGACACATTTTTTGGGGCACGCTAATTCTCGAAAGTTGTAAGTTGTAATTTTTTTTTTGCAGCTCCACTCTAAACAATCTATTAAAGAAATCCATTGATTTTTGCAAAGGTTACCAAAATTGTTTTTATTTGCATTTTTCAGTTTTTATGGCAATTTTTCCATACTTTTGAAATTTCCTTCAAGGGCACTGCGTGCCCCGACGTGCCCCACAAAAAGCCCTGGTTTTAATGAATTTAACTTATTTATATATTTTTGCTGAAACTACTATATCGTGTAATAACTATACCGACATTTCGAAGAACATATTTTACATATATTAAATAAACTATTTTCCAGATCGATTTCTCTCGATTTATTTACGTATAGCATCGATGGTGTAATTTTTGTTGCATGACTCACAGTACATCACTATTAAGTCGCCCACAACATATGTCAGTTGTTTTATGTGGGCTTTACTCTTAAGAAATATGCAACTTCATAGACGTCAAAAGTAAAACAAAAGCTGGGAAACAGTATAACGAGGTTTAAGGTCACAAAAAGGAAAAAAGTGACACAAAAGAAACTTCTAGTTACTTCTCTGGCCAAATAGGTGGGTTATGCTGATTATAGAAGAGATTACAATTTTTCATTTACTTTTGAGCGAAGTGACGACACGCCATTTGGAATTTTGAACTGAAAAATATGATAAATCTACATATTTCAAGGTATTTTAATAAATACACCATCGTCAATATCTTTAATAAGTAATTTCATTAAAAATTATAATAATATTTAAAATTTATCATCTGTCATCATCAATAACACATTTTTGTCCATCTTTATTTTAAAAAAATACATTAATTACTTAAAATAAATGATTTAATCTCGAAACTGATTTGAAATCAACAAAATATACCGCAAATAGAATAACATCCATATAAAACTATTACGCAGATTAATTAGTTAAATACAATTCTAAAATATAAATCAGTAGTCATAGTTCATCTAAAAAATCAGCTAAAATTATTGTCATTACAAAACCAACCAACTGCATAATGTCATCAATGTTCATTTAAAATAAATAAGTAAAACTTGAAAAAATATTATAAATAGCGATAACAGGTTTAAAAAATAATAATGTAGTGCAACTTTGTATCTGTCAATGTCACAAGTCGCACACGTCAAAACCTTCAAAATGGCGTGCGTCCGAAAATACAGCGTGTCCCATGTTACAATTATGTACACCGCATCACTACATAACGCATGCTACTCAAAAGCCCGTCAATAACCATATTACAAATAGATTACAACGTGTAACTCTGTCTGGATTAAACCTTACTCTTTAATTAAATATTACACAATAGTAAATTTGAAAGCGAGATGGCAGTGTGGATTTGTGTTTATCTGAAAACAAAAAAGTCAAACGATTATGAAAAATAATTTGCTAATAGCCTGTACCCTGTCCAAGGGTTTAATTTACTTTTGACAGGTGTTGCGGAGACAACGTAAATAATTTAAAGCCGAAATTTCTTTCCTTTTTGTTTTTTTTTTAATGAATATCAGTCGATTCGAGTCTAATCCGAAAGTTAGTCTGACTATACTTTGATTTTTAATTACCTGGACTAAAATGACTGCGCCCGACTCTTTTTTGACTCGTGAGTTTTGCTAGTTGAATCACAAACTCACCTTGTGTGCATGTGTCTTTCTAGACATATTTGACACTATTCTTTTACCATATATGATTGCTTGATGGGCTTCAACATATCTGTGTGTGTGTGTGACGAGTGTGTGAGTGAGTGCGTGAGTGAGTGAGTGAGTGAGTGAGTGAGTGAGTGAGTGAGTGAGTGAGTGAGTGAGCGAGTGCGTGAGTGAGTGAGTGAGTGAGTGAGTGAGCGAGCGGGCGAGCGAGTGAGTGAGTGCGTGAGTGAGTGAGTGAGCGGGCGAGCGAGTGATTGAGTGCGTGAGTGAGTGAGCGGGAGAGCGAGTGAGTGAGTGCGTGAGTGAGTGAGTGTGTGAGTGAGTGAGTGAGCGGGAGAGCGAGTGAGTGAGTGCGTGAGTGAGTGAGCGAGCGGGCGAGCGAGTGAGTGAGTGCGTGAGTGAGTGAGTGAACGGGCGAGCGAGTGAGTGAGTGCGTGAGTGAGTGAGCGGGAGAGCGAGTGAGTGAGTGCGTGAGTGAGTGAGTGAGTGAGTGTGTGAGTGAGTGAGTGAGCGGGAGAGCGAGTGAGTGAGTGCGTGAGTGCGTGAGTGAGTGAGCGAGCGGGCGAGCGAGTGAGTGCGTGAGTGAGTGCGTGAGTGAGTGCGTGAGTGAGTGAGTGAGCGGGCGAGCGAGTGAGTGAGTGAGTGAGTGAGTGAGTGAGCGAGCGGGCGAGCGAGTGAGTGAGTGCGTGAGTGAGTGAGTGAGTGAGCAGGCGAGCGAGTGAGTGAGTGCGTGAGTGAGTGCGTGAGTGCGTGAGTGAGTGAGTGAGCGGGCGAGCGAGTGAGTGAGTGCGTGAGTGAGTGCGTGAGTGAGTGAGTGAGCGGGCGAGCGAGTGAGTGAGTGAGTGCGTGAGTGAGTGGGCGAGTGAGTGAGCGGGCGAGCGAGTGAGTGAGTGCGTGAGTGAGTGCGTGAGTGAGTGAGTGAGCGGGCGAGCGAGTGAGTGAGTGCGTGAGTGAGTGGGCGAGTGAGTGAGCGGGCGAGCGAGTGAGTGAGTGCGTGAGTGAGTGAGTGAGCGGGCGAGCGAGTGAGTGAGTGCGTGAGTGAGTGGGCGAGTGAGTGGGTGGTGATTTGCTTCAAGCTTATAACATAAAATAAGATCGATCGCAACTATCACTTTGAGTCCATATAATTAAAAATTAGAGTATAAGTGATTGAGTGTAAGAAATTCTAATAATATAACATTAATGTCAATAAAATCGGTCTCGATACTCCTTTGGGAATTACTCGCTATATTTTATAGTTTCAGATTTATTATTAGTATACTTGGCAATATGCAAAACAAGTCACCTCTAGGCGGGTTGTGGCGTGCTCGACTTCTCCTTCTTTTTCTCCTTCTTCTTCTTGAGGAAGGAGGGCGTTCGGAGGCCCTTCTTCTTCTTCTTGTCCTTTTTGGGCGAGTCCTCGGTGGACACCTCCTTTGATGGTGAGCCCTGTATTAAAAAAAATATCAACTCATACTTAATTTTAATACTTGATAATGATCGTTTTACCGGGTTTCCCAAACTATGTTTGAGCGGCTTTCGCCGCGGCATTTAATTTGATTTTTATTTTGACGTTTCGGCCACTTTTCAATAGCCGTGATCTCTAAAGACAAAGGTGTCAAGTGTCAATAAGAAAACTCGAAGTTATTATTTAGACTACCCGCAAGTTGGTTTACTATTTACTCTATGGGAGACTAATCTATCACCGCTTTGCAATATGTGGCCTTAATAGAAGAAGTAAAGAAACTCTTCAGCAACACGCCTAGGTCTAAAACTTTGTACTGGGACACACAGTAAAAGTGAAACTTCAACGGACAAGTGGAAAAACGAATCGCAACAAAATTTTAACTGGAATATTTACGATCAGATTATTGATGTATTAATCCGAAGCCCCTTCTAACATCGCACCACTCGCCGGCGATTGGGAGTTCATCCATACTTCCTAGACACTTGGAAGTCCTCCACGGTACCCAGGGGACGCTCCTTCATGCCTATGTCTCCAAGTTATGGAATGAACTCCCTTCGGCGGTTTCCCCAAAGCACTCAATATGGGGCAACGCATCGGCTCCCCTTGTTGCAGATGTCCACGGGTAAAGGTCACCGATCACCAGGTGGTCCGTTTGCCAGTTTGCCTATTAGAAAAGCTGACAGTAGTCATGAAAATATAAAATAAAAAACATCACCAACCTCTTTACTGCTGTGCGAAAAGGTGCTCTGGTGGGCATCAGAGTGATCACCATTCACTGTATGCTCGCCTGAAAACAAACACCCATACAAATAAGTCCTGCATAATATTATACTGCGTAAAAACTAACTACATACCTAAAATATAACTATCTTCACCACTTTAACCGACTTTAAAGAAATTTCGTACATAGACACTGGCTGCATGGAAGCCTAAATATTTTATGATTATAAAACAATGTGTCTAATACTTTTTAAGTCAGTTGCTATTGAACTGTTGATGTAAAATTTTATTTGGTATTCAATTAATACAAACTATCGTCAAACGAAGTGCTGCTTTATTTTCATATATGTACGCGCATTACACCAGCTAAAATACAGTCTACTGAAATATAACTTTTAAACATGGTTTGGTGGACATTAACATTTGGACCACTAGCACTTAGTGCCATAGTTGGCACCCCGAGTGCCATAGTTAGCACCCAAGTGCCATAGTTGGCACCCTGTCAATTTATTCAAGATATTAAAAATCGTAACAACAATAAATGCAATGTTATTGTTGTTACGATTTTACATACGAAATAAAAAGAATTAAAATTTTGAATAAATTGACATAGTGCCAAAAATGGCATAATGGTGAATTGACAAGCGAGTGTCACATGACATTATATCTCTAAGTTTATTAAGTATTTCTCAGTTTGATATTACTTAATGAAAAAATAACTTACCAGCTTCGATTATATACACATGCCGTCGTCCCAAAAACCATCCAAAAGCTTCAATATGCGTGCGAGTGCAGTGAAAATAAAGCTTAAAAAGGCCGCAAAAGAAATGACAAAACAATAATATAACTCAGAACAACGATTAAAGGCATATAAACCGTATTTAAATAGCTGCGAAATATATCCGAACTACTTTCACACATGAAGTTTACAGTGTGTTAGAAAGAGATGGATATAAAGCCGTATGTTCGTCATTTACAAGGGCATTTTATAAAACAAGATGTACCTGTCTTTTTACGAGATAAAGTCGTTGAATAAACTTGTTTGTTAAAACATTTTATACTTTATGTCTAACTTCAGATGTTACACTGGACTAAGCTATTTAAACATCATGAAATAGTATTGTTGCAAATGTATATGTTGTACCAAAATAATATATATAAATCAGTCTAGCTATAAATATGTAACACCCAAATTAAACTATACTTACTTCGCAAACAGAGATCATAAGTCAGTATTTTAAATTGGGTAGTAGGTATAGTCAAAATAAAATGGTCGAAAAATGTTCATTTATAACTGTAACTCATCCAAAACAAAGACTTTTTGTTTCACTCACACTCGTTTATAATTTAATACTTTACATGAATAAAACATCTGTTCCTCGATTGTTACATAAACACGGTTTTTATAACTTTAGTCATTGTTGCTAATTTGTCGATAGGCCAAGAATTATAAAGTTTTCTAATGTAGAAAACTATACGTTCTTGTCGAGGCATTATGTCATTAATAGATAAATAAAAAAAAACACATAAAACACAAAACACTTTATTTACAAACACATCGAAACACTTGTAACGAAACAATCGCAGTGAAGACTTGATCTACCAGACTTGTTGTCATAAGGCATTCAGAATAACCTAGTATCAGAATAATCGAATTTATGAAGGAAACCAATTTTGGTACGTCTTTAAATACAGACTTGACACGACACTATACGATCATTGTAACTGTAATGTGTGTACTACATCTGGAATAATGTTAGTGAGCGTATCATGCAGATGTGCAGGGGTTAACTTGAGACCTGAGCGGAATGCGCGCTCCCCTCCCGACCCCCGCCTTCTTACCGCTCTCGCCATCGACGCTTCAGTATTTCATGCTTACACCATCCGAGCGAAGTCTCAAGTTAACTCTTACGGGTTATAGTTAAGGGTTTAATGCGATATTTGTGATGCGAAGTTGTTGTTAATTGTTAATGTACACTTGTACAGTCCGCGTCTTATAGAAAGAAGCGGCGAAGATGGTCAAACAGACAAGAACATCGAAAGTGATCATTAATATCGAATATAGATAGATAGATAGATAGATAGATAACTCTTTATTGTACACCAATACAAACATGAACTTAAGACTAAAATTATATCTAGTTATGTACAAAGGGCGGTCTTATCGCTAAAAAGCGATCTCTTCCAGACAACCCCAATACGAATATATTCATTAATAGTTCTAATCAGCCTTCTTGTCCAAAAATATCGGAACGCGAACAACGTCAAATATATGAGTTCATTCAAACCATCATTATTATGTTAACAACCACCTCGACAAAGGTAACTTAACAGCCAATTATCCAAAACTACGGCATCATTATTATGTTAATAACCACAACGCCAAAAGTAACTAAGCAGTCAAAGTATGCAAAAGTGCGGTACACTCTAGAAAAATGAACTCCATTCTAAGTGTCAAATCGATGATTTCATACTAAATCAAAGCTCAAATAGTATTATTACTGTTATGAAAAAAATCATTCCATCTTGGCCGCTCCTTTCTATAAGACGCTGACTGTACAGGTTAATTAGCATCGAGAGGTTTTTAGGTTTGTAGTAAAATTTGTACATTTACAGGACTAACAAACTTGAAATTAACATTTCCTTGTAATTCAGTACTATAAATTATATTCAATATTAATATTTACCATTTTAATATCAAAAATATATATAGTTATTAGTTTATGTGCTGACAGTACACTACTAAAAACGCAAAGACATCTCGAAGCTAATTTATCTGTAAATATGTATATACGTAACAATCAATAACGGCATTATTTGTAATGCTATAAACAAGATACATTTGGCCACACTCACTAATATTATCCCAGGTGGAGCACGAACAAAAGACAATGACGGAACTAGTATGGCAGTGGGCGCGTACGGCGCAAGCGGATAGTGCCAGTTCTAATCGCATTGGATTGATCGATTGGCAATCGCGAATCCGTATAACTGAGGTCTGGATAATCAAGTCTCGATTATATTAACAAGCAATGTAGCAGTGCTGTTAATCTTGAATCAATTTATTAAGTGCATTTTAAATATAAAGGTAATATTTGAAAGCCTTTTCTAGTACAATATTAATGAATAATGCTTAAACCGACTTTTATAATATCAAGGAAATGACGCTAAGCGGTGTTTTAGAGACTTAAGTTATTACGAACAGGTATATATGTCGCGAATTTGGTCAGCCTAAAGTTTTTTTTTCATCCGTGTTAGAATGGAGAAAGATTACTAACCCCTGGGTGCCGGGCGGCGTATGGTAAGGAGCGACATGCAATCCACGACCTGGTGGAAGGAGGGCACTTGCCCTTCTATGTAACAACCATCTTTAGTCTACACTCTAAGAGTATGTCGCCATAACAACCTTGAGGTGTGTTTCGGCATTAATTGCCAGATTCCAGCCTCCCTTTCGAGAATTGCAGTAAATGGCAACTTTACGGTGTTGCAAATGTCCATAGGCGATGGTAACCGATTTCCATCAGGTTGGCCATCTGCTTGTCTGCTGACCTCATGCAGTTAAAGAACCAGGAGCCCGCAGGAATTTGAATTATTTTCCCGCTGCTGCATGAATAGCGGTATCTCATCTATCCCTAAGAACCCTAACGATTTTCTAACAAGGGCTTGTGAATCAAGTATTGTTATTCGTTTACCTTACCGAACAACAACTATAGCGTCAGTTTGCACATTAATATTGTTCTAGAAAGCTTTCTTCGTGTTAAACTTCACATACAAACACAACCTGGTGAACGAGTGAGTTAATTAAAGTGTGAGCGAGTGACAAACACTTGTAATAAGCACGTGTCAACATGAACCACATAATACAGGACACAAGACGGACGACAAGGCAAGCTTTTCATGTTGAACTTTTCACTTAAACTTCATTCGTATCGAACGAGTGAGTGAATATTATTGACTTCGAGTGAAAAACAATCAACGAGTGAGTGAATTTAAGTTTGAGTGAAAATCTACCACCTCCAATAAACACGTCCCAACATAAACCACATTAATAGACAACCACAAAACATACAAAAAAGCTTTATTAATAGAAAATACATGCATGAAAAAATAAAATGAATTAATCCTAAAAAAATTACACGACCATTCTCATACTAAAATCATTTACGGCCATTAGAAAAAATAATTTTGTTCAACGAGAAATAATACACGTTTTTTGAACCAAAATCGAGTCAATTGGAATCAGTCAATGACTCGAATAATGACTTGGTTATTTTTTATAATGAGTACTGAAATATTCGAATACTAGCAACAATCGAAATCACTAGAAATAATGCAGTCAGCCAGATAGCCGTATTAGATGAGGTATCACGAGTTGCAAGATTGTTTATTTAGGTGTCTTTTTTACTGCTAGAACATTAACGATGCTAACGACCCACCGGGTGGAAAATGGTCATGGCGTTATGGACATTCGCCACAATAGTGTTACCAATGTAAATCTATTATATTATACAATTATGTAATATTCCAATTAGGCCTCACACTCACAAAAGCTTTGGCGGACCACTCACAAAACTTCAGCGGGCCACTCACAAAGGCTTCGGCGTGCCACTCACAAAAGTTCAGCGGGCTGCAAGTTGAGTATAGCCGATCTACACTATCCTTTATGATATAATTAGATGTAGGCAATTAAATCCATATATAAAATATTAAAGACTAAAATCAAACCTAGCATCATCCAGTTCGCTAGGATCAAAACTTTCAGACATGCGAAACTTCGAAATAATTTTATAAAACAATGTATGCTCATAAGGAGGCCAACTAGAGTACAATCTTTTCTTTTCTTTCCTATGTAATCCATACAGTTTAATTTCTTCTAATTCTCTTGCGTTATTATTAAATTCAATATTCTTGAAGTCTTTTGAAGTTGTAGGTGCGATGTCTATTAAAACACTTTTGCGACGTGATTTCTTTGTTGCATAGAAATCAGTAAAATTATCATCTTCTTTGTTAGTATTATCAAAATTATTTGGAGCCTCAAAATTGGCTAATAGGGATCTATTCGTTGAATTAATATCACGAAAATTTCTATCAAACACAGCTGCTTTGACTTCTGAATTGGTATTGTTTTCACATAAATTAAATTTGGTAACTTCATCCAATGCATCACCGACTTCATCAGATAAGGAATATAAAGCAAAATTTGCATGTTTATTATCAATACATGTATCGTCTATAAAAATAATACAATTTCCTGTAATAACTTCATCAGAATAATCCATTGTTGTAACACCATTATTAAAGCCTGGCAAGTCTTTAAATTTTGTTTCTAAAGAACCATCAGGACTTAATGTGTTTACATTATCAACAGCCATTTTGCTCGTTTCATTAGCATCAGATCGTTCGTAATTAAAACCAAATTTTTGTTCAAAGTCACTATTGTTTTCTTTTTTAGCATTGAGTTTAAGGTATCCTTGCAAGCTGTCTTCAATATCTAAGGCAACAAAACTAGGTAAAGTATCATCAATGCATTTTACTTTAGTTTTACGCTGATTACTTTTTTCCAAGTTGTCAACCATGCTATTATCAAACGATAGCCAATATTTTACACCACCCGTATGTTCAGTTTGATTCATAGATATGACTGGAGCTTTTTTTAGGAAAGGTGAGTCAATTTCTTGACTTATATTGAGCTTATTATCATGGTTTTTGCACGGTTCATTATGTTTGTTATGTCTGCACTTCAAGTTTAAATATGCCGAAGAATTACCTTTTCCCCTCTTTGTCTTTTTATAAATGACCCTATGATCGGAATCTTTGAAAGTGTGTTTGCTACCTTTGTTAACAGCAAGCGCCGTCTGTTTTTGTTTTCTAAGGTATGTGAAAGGTATTTTAGCATCTTCATTTAGAATTTCCATATGCGTATTGTTATCTAAAGTCATATCATCATTATGTTTTATTGAATAAAAATCAGTATCGCTTACTATACAGTCTTGAATTTGTTCTATACATGTAATATTATAATCATTTACGACAGTTTTTTCAGTATATTTCACATTTTTATTATCAAAACATTTAACAGATTTATTATTATTGAAATTTTCAGTTTTTGAGCAACATGTATTAGTTATATTGATACCCTTTATGTCTTTATCAATATTTTTAAAGGCAGTGTCTTCAATCTCATTAGCTTTTACTATTTTATTTCCTAATACACTAGTACCACTACTGTTATTAGTACTATAAAAAGTGTCATCACTCGAACTAGCGCTTTTTTTAATAGGGGATTCACCACAAACATCCAAGTCTCTTACTCCTTCCTTATAAGGAGAAGAGCATCTACTGAAAGCATTACTATAATCAACGAAGGCTGTGTTCATATCGTCTTTAGAATCTATAAATACATTTTGAAATAAATTTTCGTTAAACGTAACATCTCGTGTTAAGTCAAATGAATTGCATTGTGTACAGCTCGTACTACAGTTCACCGTTATAATACTATCAACACATTCCGATCCAACCTCATTATTAACATCGACAAACCGAACTTTTGCTTTATTAAAATCAACACTTACTAATTCTGTACATGCATTTTCTGATGGATTATCAAAGTTACTATGGTTTCCTTGAGAAAAATCGCTTAATGTATCTGTAAGTTTTATATTAATTTTTTCTCTTATCTCCTTTGTCAACTCCAACCGGTCTTTAGCTTTTACTACATTAATATTAGCGTCAGGATTATCACAATACTCTGAGACATGTACCCCGTTTTCAAATTTAGTTACATTTTCAGTTAACAATGTATTGCTTTCATCTTGACCATCATTTATTTTAAATTGCACTTTACATGGCACTGCTTTATTATCATTTGTAATAATAATATATTCAGTATTATTAGGATGCTCTTCAAAGCTTGTATCCCACAAATCGAATGCAGTATACATAATATCAGCGCTATCCACAACAGTTATTACTTTTTTATCTCTTTTAACCTTCTGTTTACTAGTAGCTATATAGACTGCTCTATCGAAAATATAATAAATAACTCCTTCTATAATTTTATTTAAAAAAGAAATATCATTGTCGCTTGATTCGGTTAGAATTGTATCACTTAAGTAAACATTTTTCTCTACATCTCGAATAAGCTCTAACATAGAGAAAGTGTCTGATATTTCATGCTTTGTATCAATAAAGGGATTAGCATCTTTTAAATCAGTTTGTTTCACTGTAATTTCAGTATTGTCGTGAATTATACCTTTTTGTGAAACGTTGTCTGTTGTATTGTCGGGGTTTTTTTTTTCATCGTCTACTTTATATGGATCTGTAAGTTTGGTTGCCTTACTAGGTTTTTTAGCAGATTCTTTTATATTGAAATAGTCTAGATCTTGCTGTGTTTCGAATAATACGTCTCTGTCAAAATTACAATACTTATAATTATTAAAATCCAATACATCTGAGACGACATTAATTTGATTAATTATACTGACCAGAATATCCGTGGCAATTTCATATTTTTCAAACTCTAAGGTTGAATCAAAACTTCGTATTTCTGCGTTTGAACTTAACTCAAAATTAGACATTTTTATTGTCTGAGTCAATTCCAAACTTACTCTATTTAATAATGTTAACATGATATCAGTTACTGCTTCATATTTTTCAAACTCTGCGGTAGAATCACAACTCATAATCTCCGTATTGGAACTTAAGTCACTGAAACATGGCAACGGCATAACAAAAGATATTTCTTTATTACCTTTATTAGCATGATCTGTAACTGGATTCGGTTTTATAATACGACTGTTTTGAGGTTTTTCTAAATCGGCTACAGGGTTGAACACATTTCGCCCTAAATTGTCAGAGGGTTTTGTATTTCTTACATCAGTATCATTTTTAATAACGACTTGGTCATATAAAATATTAACTACATTCTCATAGACACTATCTATAAATTTATGTTGCTGATTTTCAGTAACATTATCTTCATACAGTTCAAGCGCTGTTTGTACTGGAACTGTGTTGTTATTTACTTCTAAGTCGATAGAAAAACCATCTGAATTTTCATCAGTAACAAAATAATTATCTTTATTCAGACACTCAGATTTTAGCATGTCAGCGGTTACTTTAGTACCATTGCCAGTTAACTCTGTTTTGAGATCTGCTATGCTTATAGCTTTACCAATAATATCTGTAAGAATTAGATATGAAACTGCATCATCTTCAGCATTTTTAGAAAGTCTATTTTGTTGCCGGGGTGTTCCAATTTCCGTGACGGTTTTATCACAGATCACTTTAGTTGCCAAGTTGGCATTAGAAGCGATATCGAAGCCAGGTGTAACAATTTCTGTCTCTAATATATCTTTTAAGTTGTCATTCTCCTCACGAGATTTAATATTTTCAGTAACTTTATCATTTATTACTGAAACATTCTCATTAGATAAAAACACATCTAGATATGCTCTTGTATCGTCATCAGCATCGTGTTTTATCTCAATTACATTGGCAGGTTCATCGCTATACTTATTATCCGTAAATAAAGAACCAGATTCTTTATTCTTAGCTTCAACTTGTGTAACAGATTCGTCACTATAAGAACTTTTTGACTCTTCCAAAATAGGTTCAAGTATATTAGCTATTAATTTATGAGATTTCTTCGGACTCTCATTTTTGTAATCATCACAATAGCAATTAATGGGTACAGAATAGTCTCTTATATCTTTCTCTACCAATTCCTTGACAGGACTCTCGTAACATTCCTCTAAATCTATAAAACTATGATACTCACCGTCGGTTGACTCGAGACTCCTATCAATGCCACCTTCTATTGATGGCTTTATTTTTTGAATATTATCTTGGCTGAAATTAGGATTATCAGTATTATAATCAGCGTCTTTTTGAATAGGTACATCACCAACATTATTAACCAGTGTATCAATTTTTTTTACAGCAAAAATTGAATTTAATTCCTTAGCTTGAACGATTTCTGAATTTGGTCCATTATTTATATCAGCTGTTTTAATTTCAATATCACCAACAGTATGTTTCTCAGAAGAATAACTGTTCCCATCATCTAAATAATTATCTTCACTAAACTCCTGACTGTCAACAAACTCATCATCCTTGATAATTTTGAACACCGGCACTTCTGACGTATTCACTTTAACCAATTCAAACTTTTTGTTTCTAAATTCTTCATCGCACTTTAAAGGTATATTATCAGCGGAATAATAAACTGACATAACCTTTTCGCTGAGACGAGGTGTATCGCTTTTAGATAATTCCCAAACATAAGAATTATTTTCCGCTCCACAAGACTTACATTTTGGGAGATGAAAGTGAAAGGGTTTGGGATTTTGAATCTGAGAATTTATAAAACCACCATGCGAATAAGTTCTGTATAATTTTTTAGAATTAGAACTTTTCCTTGGTAAAGATCTAGTCCTAAGATTGTACTCAAATTTGGATATGCCATCCCATTCTATTGAAGGAATTGATTGAAGGCTGGAGCGGCGGCTCGTATCCTCTTTTTTGTTTATGTCATTTTGTGCTAGTTTAATTTTGCTTGTAATGGGTTTAGAATTATCATAATTACAATCACAATATTTTATCTCTTTGGAAATAACTCCTTTAGCTGCAGTAACATCTTTGCTGTTATCTATGTCCAGATGCAATTTAGTAACTTTACTATTCAAATTAGTTTCGCCGCGAACTTTGACTTTATCATGTGCAACATCTAATGTAAGATTTTCGTAATTTAGGCATGTAGACAATTTATTATTATAGTCACTTAAATTAGATTCTAAATTATTATTACTATTAACAAGTATGTTAGTGTTTTGTACGGGATTTATTAATTCAGTTTTGACATTATCGTGGCTAAAATCTTTAAAATCCTTATCAGTACCATAGTTAGTATTATTTTTTCCATTATATTTAAAATTCAAATTTACTTTACATTTCCTATGTTTTTTTTCAGTGCCATATACTTTAACGATATTATCAAAATTTTTAGTACGAGAATAGTCGTGTACGCTTCTGTTATTAACATTAATAGCTTCTTTTGTCGCCTCCTCTTTACCTGTAAGCGGATTAGCAAGCGTATTAGTCTATGTGCGTAGCTTTGATAGTGCTTCTAGATAGACGTCATGTAAAAGGTTAGAGAGTATCAATTGTGATGAGAGTCATCCGACAATTTTTACATGTTATAATAACATACGAATGCTACCTCGTTCTTAGATAACATCTATTTTGCAGGGGTTAAATTAACACATAGCATGGATGAAGCATTAAATTTAATACCAGCTTTAATGGTATTCACTTATGTTTGATACATTTGATAGAGATTTCAAAATAATATCTGCTAAATATATGATTTCGCAGTATTTTGGAATATCATCAGTAACTATTATTAGAACTGCATTTGCTTTTCAAAAAAACAATTAACAATATAGCAAAAATTGTTTTGAGAATAGTTTCCCGTTTGTAAATTAGCCAGAGTTTATAAGTATAATTTGAATAATATTTTTAAGAGCAGGTATTTATAGAACAAAACTTGCGTGAGAGTAAAAATATTTGGTCACGCGCTATATGATGAGAAGCTAATGTCATTAGCTAGCTTAATAGCTTATTAGCTATTAATAAAGTTGGCTTTTTGAACAAGTCTCAATCTGTTCCATAATTTAGTATTTGTATATTTCGAAATATTTAAGGAATCTTTTTGTCTATATCCATAGTCTATTCTATTTGATAACATGGAATAACACAACTAGATTATATTTAAACATGAATACAGATTCTAGGAGACAAAATATTCATGGTACTATTTAAGCAATACATCATAATGAGAAAGTCTGTAAAAGACCTCGCAAAATTAATACATTTTATGATGTGATGATGATAAAGGGTCGGTTTACAAATTGCCGATAATATTATAGCGTAAATATATAGTGAAATAAATGAAAATTGCAAAAAATGTACATGAATATTTAGATAGACGTAGATATTGATAATAAGTAGCAGCATTTCACTGATATGGTAGATTTAGTAAAAGCGTTTTGCAATGTAAGGAATATTATTATACATGATATAAAAAGTAACGATGACAACACTGATATCATGATCATTGATGTAACGAAGATATTAAACAAGACAGACAACACAGTATACAAAAACCTGCTCCAACACAAAGATACAAAAATTTCTATAAATTTATCTATATTACGTCTAGCGACCAATGATACACTCCTGCGAACCCAACCGACAAAAACCTGTTCCCATACGATAAAAATGTGATCTAAGTAACACTAGCTACCAATAACAGATGACTCTGTAGACGAAACATGTAATAATGATAAAGATGATGACCGAAATAGCCGACACGAAGAAAAAAAAACACGATAACACAACACACAAACCAGCTCCAAAATGAATAAATACATTTAGAATACTGTACCAATATAATCTATATGATTCTAGCCACAAATTATTGACTCACAATAAAGCGAAACGACCACACTAGACACCACAATATCCCTTGACCCAAAATTAACAAAGCAAACTTCAATCATTCAGTAACTTTCACTGCATAAAGAGTATAATTTTTAATCTTTCGCTATTGACACATTCTCCACGCCATCAAAAAATCGACACTTCACGACTTCTCATAAATCCCTTCTCAATAACAGCCAAATAATATGACAGCAAGCCTTTATAATATAAATTTATCATGACTCACACCAATACCACCTTAATCTTCTCTTGAAAATCCACTTATGTAATCCATATTGTATTTATAATTGTTAAACTATTATCCCAAACCACAGGCACTTGTCTTACGCACATTTCCTATCTCTCCTTTTTGTTACTATCATTTGACCCATATCAGATTTTATATAATAGAATATTCCTTATTGCACATTCTATGCGCACTCATGTCCCACATCTTCCCTATCTCTCTTTTTTGTCAAAGATTTTATTCTTCTATTACTTCATCTATTCCACCCACCATCTCCCATACATTCTTTCTCAAAATTCCTCAGTTTCGAATGCAACATTCAAAAATCTCCTCATGTGCTCGTATTATCATTGTATAATGATCAAACCGCTGTTCCATCACACTCTCAATCATGCCCCACACCTTCCCTATCTCACCTCTAGCGAACCCGTGCTGTATGACACCGTGCTGCACCCGCACAACGACTGGGGTCGGTGACGTCACATCCGAGGGTATAGGTGACATCACGCTCGAAGTGACAGGCGAGACGGGCGAGTCGTAGAACACCTCGTCGTCAGACAAGAGGTTCGGATCGCGGCCGGTCTCTTTAAATACAGTATTATCATTATAGTAACTCAAGTCACCCAAGGATTCAGGAAATGTAAAAGAGATGATACCGAATGAGCAAATTCTACTCTGAAAGAGTTAGAGAACACTTCGTAGTTGTTTAACAGGTTATGCCGAGTGATTATTGTCTTGGCTCGAGAGGGTTCAGGGTATATAGGGAGGTGATATTGAATGAACAAGTTGTAATATGAAAGAGAGAACACTTCCTAGGTGATTAACAGGTTCGAATTGCGGCCGGCCTCCTTAAATACAGCAGTATCATTACAACACGTAACACGGGTCACTCTAGTTGAAGAAATTCAGGCAATATATAGAGAAGATACAGAATAAGCAAGTTCTACTCTGAAAGAGAGAACACTTCGTCGTCGACTAAGATTTAAATCAAGGACATTCTCTTTAATTATGATAATTTTGTTAGGCCTATTGATTATTGTCCTGACTTGCTAGGATTCAAAGAATTTAGAGATATAACATGTACGTAATCTTATGAGTAGCTCAGTTATAATAGACTGTCGTTTAGGATTACGGAGTGTGGGCTGCTTCAAACAAGACTCGCAAAATCATCTTGTTCAGCTGACACCTCATTCCATAGAGGAATTTAAAGTTTATATACTTACAAGTAAATTGTATCTTATTGTGATAAGTCTGTATCTATATGATCTGTACTAAGTTTTGTACTAGAAATATGTGTAGGACTAGAGGCCCATCACGGCTGCGCATGGGTGGACATTTTTTAAACATTTTGCGGATAAACGTGTAAATATAGCCTATGTTACTCGGGGAAAATGTAGCATTCTAATGGTGAAAGCATTTTTGAAATTGGTCCAGTAGGTTTAGAGTTTATTCGTTATAAAATTTTCGCGTCGCGGTGTTTGTTACCAAACTCCTCGGAAACGGCTGAATCGATTTGTATGAAATTTGGTGTGCATATCGAGTAGGTCTGAGAATCGGCCAACATCTATTTGTCATACGGCTAAATGATAAATATATTTTTGTCAAATTTCTTATTCATATTTTTTCATGATTTGGTATTAGAAATACATACAACCCTAAATTTTCACCCTTCTATCGCCAACCCCTATTTTTTAATAGCGATATTAATACTGTAATAATTTAACTTACTTACAATTACTAAAAATAATTTAAAAGGCGAAACAACGTTCGCCGGGTCAACTGGTATTACAAAGATTTATGATTTTGAATCAACAAGTTTTTCTTTAAGAGTATTATTAGTATTGGAATCTAAACATATAAAGGATATCGCAGTTATAGTGAAGTGCTAAACGCACGATAACACTTTGTGACTGAGCCTCTATATACCAAATACCATAAATTATTAACGTTCAATACAGATTTTGAAGCAATACAATGACTTTGGTTATAAGAAGTTGCTTAATAAAACTACGTTTTAACGGTTTTAAGCGCTGTAATTTATTTTATTTTGGTTTATCCGACGTTTCGGCCGCTTTTCAGTGGCCGTGGTCACGGAAGACAAAGATGACATTTGTCTAACGTGTATTGTCAAAGTTTTTATTCAGCCTACCGCCAACTTGTTCATTTTCATTATTTAGTTTTAATTTTGTTTATGGATATTATTTACTCTATGGGAGCCTAATCTAATTTTACCACCGCTTCACAACATATTGTGAAGTGCGTTCGTTGAACGAAACACAAACCAACCCGACTGATCATTTATTTTATTTTTTCCTTCCACCCATTTTAATATTAAATAAAAATATTAGAACTAGGCATGTTTGCTGAAGAGTTTCTTGCGCCGCTTCTTCTCTTCAGCCACAACATGTTGTGAAGCGGTGGTAAATTAGATTAGGCTCCCATAGAGTAAATAATATCCATAAACAAAATTAAAACTAAATAATGAAAATGAACAAGTTGGCGGTAGGCTGAATAAAAACTTTGACAATACACGTTAGACAAGCGACCGAAACGTCGGATAAACCAAAATAAAATAAATTACCGTGCTTAAAACCGTTAAAACGTAGTTTTATTATGCGTACAAGTCGCGAAAACTTAAGAAAATATTATAACAAGTTGCTGTTTATATTTAAATTCGAAGACAATTTTTACTAGACACAGCACCATTACTCTTTCAAATCACCCAACGTCACACGCTCGTCAACAATATCATACCTAAATGAAAATACGTGACATTGACATCCGCCAGTCACACAGAGGTTGTCAGTTTGACATATGTCAGATTGACTGCCAGTCTATACGTCACGCAGACGAACTTAATCATCTGTGATACGTCAGTAACGAAATCTCAAATTTAACCACCACCTAAAACGCCCTCCTCACCTCTAGGGACGCCATGCTGTACCCTGACGACAATAGGTCCTGGTGACGTCACAGACGCGGAAGAATCGACGAAAGCCTCAGACTCCGATAGCAAGTTGGGGTCCAAAGGAAGACCTTGAGTGGATAGAGATTGACAATGCGAAAAGGAAAAGTCAAGTAAGAAAGTATATACCAGAAAAATCACAATACTCAGTGTTCGTCAAGACTTTATGTGAGGCATAGTAAAAAGAAGTACTTTATGTGAGGCATAGTAAAAAGAAGTAGTTAATTTTAATAAAAGTCTGATAATTTGATTTACAAAAGGAACATTTTTAAAAGCACAGATTGATGAAACATAGAGTATTTATATTTGTCAAACGTCAGATGTCAAATGTGACACTTGACATCTAACAGCGTTATTTATTAGTAGTAATCTGTGACCATTCTATACCATAAACCAAAATGCAAGTTATTTTATTTGCTTATTTTTTTAAATAGCAAACACCTGCTAATTTAGTTCGAAGTTTTATTTTTAAGCGCATTAAAAATAAAGTTCTTGCAACAATAACAAGTATGACGTTAGTCAAGTCACACTTGTTTTTGTTACACAACAGGATTAATGTAATTACTCGGGCTCCATCTGGGATAATGTATTATGTATATTACATAACACTACACACACACATACATATATACACTAATTTAGCTATTTTTTAACTATGTTATTTTTAACGCTATAAATAAGACGCATTTGGCACTAGTCAATAACTGTAACATTATCCCAGATGGAGGCCGAGAATTGCAGTGTAAATGCGTTCAGTTACACCAAGAGTTTAATACATACATGCTGTGTTAAACTAGTAAGTATTTCACATAAACCACTTTGGGGCACATAAATCCAAAGGTGTCATTGTCGAATTAGAATAATAATATAGACATAACTTAATCAATTTTACTAAAACTGTCTCCTGTTTTCTTTCACCTCCTCCCAATATGTCTTCTTCCATATTCCTCTTTATTGGCATATATCCTGTCACACCTCAATTCATCATGCCACCCTTCACACAATCATCCGCCTCTTTTTGCTTTACCATTACCCATCAATCTTACATTTTAACATTTTTTTGTCACATGACTTACATTCTTTCTCGTCATTACATGCCCATAGTTACTTAAGTGTTCTTCCTCTCAATTTTTGTGTCACGGGTGCAACTTTTCAAAGATCCCCTTAGGTACTCATTTCTCAACTTATCCATCTTAAAACACCACACAACCATCGAAACATTCTCGGCTGAGTGGAGACGTTTTGGATTATCTATATTATTATGAACAAATATTTTATTGTTTTTTGCTGACTATACGATCAAAGACACATTTGCTTTTATGAACCTGTAAATATTATTTAATTTCAAAAAAAATCTACAAAAACTAACCTCTAGACAGGTCCGCGTGCGCTCTCTCAGCATTCAAGAAATCGGTCGTATCGACTAAAAGAGATTGTTGTATAAGGTAAAAAAAAATCTATCATATAAAACACTATAAAGAAAATAGCATGCCAAAATATATATATGCATTCAACGTGTTTAAACAATTGAAAAAAATAAACATCGATTTACACCATGTATAGTACGAGCGAAACTTAAATGCGTCTCTGAAGTTAATAAACGTCATAACGCAGTACACGGTTGTAAGGTTCACAGACGGAACTGAGAGGGGAGAGTGCTACTTTCTCATTCACCCGCTTTCTGAACTAGCATGCCATCTCTTTTATACCACGCAGTCAGGTGTGTAATAAGCTGAGGTTTCACAAACTCAAGGACCTAGCTTCACTTCAGACGCATTAAAGTTTAGCGCGTACTGTGAGAATAAAAAGAATGACAATTATCTCTCTTTATATGACATTTTATTATTTAAAAACACATTTTAGACCACATCACTGAAAATTTTAAAATCTCCATTGATTTAAATTTAAATTTTATATTTAAACAAGATATTAGAATTAAATCAATTAAGAGTCCAACACAGGACAACATATAGAGCATTTACCGCCATTTTATCGGGACATTTGGACCTAAGTATATTTTTGCTTGTACAAGTCTTTCAATCTATTATTTTGTTTAATAATAGTTTGAAACACCTGTACAAACAAAAATATACTTAGGTCCGAATGTGACGATAAAATGGCGGTAAAGGCTCTATAACACTGCCAACATCTAAGTGACAAAGTGGAACTAAACATCAACGCAAGGTACAGTACTGAGATTATCATTCCTCATACACTCCTTTGATCAAAATGCATACATGTGTGTATACCAATGTTTGTATTTTATTTTTAAAAGATTTATCAAAAATGTAAAAAAGTAAGAATCTTTTTGAGACGTGAGTTTTGATTTAAATTCCAAACAATGGAAGGATTCTAAATGTGAATTATTAATTCCGAACCTGATTCAAATTTAGAATCGTAAAAATAATGAGCGAGTCAAAGACAACAAACGACTTGTGACATGTGCAAATCTTCAAAGGAAAAATTGCTAGTAAAAAAAAACTACAATAAATCAAAACAAACAAATAGCATTCTCAAACGCAGCCAATGTATAAATGCACAAATCAGTGGCTATTATTATGATTTTCAACAGTTTCGTTAGCATATTTCTAAACACTGTTTGGATCCCATAGAGTGCGTTCCACTAGACGATCACAACACTAAAATGCTTCGTCAGCCGTTTCACATAACGACCGAATGTCGTCATAGTTTTCGCTCCCAACGAAACATCTCAAGGGGTGGGTCGACGTGGGGGTCGAGAAATTTGGCGCAATTTTCAAAACTTAAAGATGACTACAGAAAAAAAATCCTTTCGGAATCCGAAAAGATGTACAAATTAATCAGACTATACCAAACTTCGAATTTTTGAAGTCTTAGAAACCTATTCTGATTACCGCTAACAGGATTTGTTTTGTGATTAAAATTGAAATATTTATTTACACATTGGATTTATCCAGTTCCATTTACGAGCGACATAGTCCTAAACTTAAGTGGAATGAATTATGGAGCGTTTTGTGCACTGTAGTACAAGCGTTTTATGATGTAAACATTGCAAATGGCGACATGGAAAATAAATTAAGTGCTTAATATTTATGTTAATTTAATTTAAAATTTCATTTCATTCATTTTGTACACCACTATGTGGTAGAATTTACTGTGCATCTACAACCGTGTAACACTTGTATCAACTACATTCTTGCAAATAAAGATATTGATCGATTGATTAAACAATTATGTTATAATTTGTAAGACTTCAATAATGATTAGTTAACTATATTGTGTTATAATTATTATTAGTTAATCGCGATCGCGAGCGTGGTGGTTGTGAGCGCGCAGTGGAACATACCCATAGTGACAAAACTAGTGATGGGCGATGTCGAGATAATCAAACAACAATTGAATCTCTCATCTACTATTTTGTTTTAAATTTATTATATCTACTTTGTTTGCATAATTTATAGCCTACGGTTGTGTAACTAATTTGAGACCGTGCAAAAAAAACCCCCAAAAATTATGACACAATATTTTTTATAATTTGTAAGACTTCAATAATGATTAGTTAACTATATTGTTTCATAATTATTATTAGTTAATCGCGATCGCGAGCGTGGTGGTTGTGAGCGGTCAGTGGAACATACCCATAGTGACAAAACTAGTGATGGGCGATGTCGAGATATCCAAACAACAATCGAATCTGTCATCTACTATTTTGTTTTAAATTTATTATATCTACTTTGTTTGCATAATTTATAGCCTACAGTTGTCTTTAACTAATTTGAGACCGTGCAAAAAAAAACCCAAAAATTATGACAAAATATTTTTTATAATTTGTAAGACTTCAATAATGATTAGTTAACTATATTGTTTCATAATTATTATTAGTTAATCGCGATCGCGAGCGTGGTGGTTGTGAGCGGTCAGTGGAACATACCCATAGTGACAAAACTAGTGATGGGCGATGTCGAGATATCCAAACAACAATCGAATCTGTCATCTACTATTTTGTTTTAAATTTATTATATCTACTTTGTTTGCATAATTTATAGCCTACAGTTGTCTTTAACTAATTTGAGACCGTGCAAAAAAAACCCAAAAATTATGACAAAATATTTTTTATAATTTGTAAGACTTCAATAATGATTAGTTAACTATATTGTTTCATAATTATTATTAGTTAATCGCGATCGCGAGCGTGGTGGTTGTGAGCGGTCAGTGGAACATACCCATAGTGACAAAACTAGTGATGGGCGATGTCGAGATATCCAAACAACAATCGAATCTGTCATCTACTATTTTGTTTTAAATTTATTATATCTACTTTGTTTGCATAATTTATAGCCTACGGTTGTGTAACTAATTTGAGACCGTGCAAAAAAAACCCCCAAAAATTATGACACAATATTTTTTATAATTTGTAAGACTTCAATAATGATTAGTTAACTATATTGTTTCATAATTATTATTAGTTAATCGCGATCGCGAGCGTGGTGGTTGTGAGCGGTCAGTGGAACATACCCATAGTGACAACTAGTGATGGGCGATGTCGAGATATCCAAACAACAATCGAATCTCTCATCTACTATTTTGTTTTAAATTTATTATATCTACTTTGTTTGCATAATTTATAGCCTACAGTTGTCTTTAACTAATTTGAGACCGTGCAAAAAAAAACCCAAAAATTATGACAAAATATTTTTTTATTGCAGGAGTTCAGCAGACAGGCAGACGGCCCAATTGATGGTAAGTGGTTACCATCGCCTATGGACATTTGCAACACCAAGGGTGCTACAAATGCTCTAATCGCATGCATATATACTTATGCCAGTACTCACCGTCACTAAGCACGACCTCTGGTTGGCTGCGGACTGGCGCCTGCTTAGTCTCTATTCTTAAGACACGATGCTCTGCGAATATCCAAATGTGCTATATGAGTCAATATGTTACGAGTTACGCAGGACTCAAGATAAAATGCCGTTGGAATGGGGATTGTTCACAAAAAATTACCCTCTGATTTTATATTTTTATTACGTAAAATAGGGTATTTTAAGATACTAATTTGAATATTTTTATATTTTAAGCGTTAGTTTTTTTGTAATTCGATTTTAAAGTTATTTCTCCGATGACGTCATAAGGGACAAGTTTACATTGATTTCTTTGCCTAGAAAACAAAAATAATAAAAGTAGTTTTATCTATATATAATCATAGTAATCTGTGCTACTATTTAAATGTCACTGTCTCACACTCTCATTACGTATCGTGATCATTTTAGTATTTTTTGTCGCTAGGCTTATAATTTTTCGTGTTCAATCATTATTATTTTTTATAGTTATCGTTAAATTTTTTTAAGTGGTCTTTAGGGAAAATCCATGTTACAGAACTTAAATCAAATAGTGTACAGCTAGATTTTTTTTTATACCTGAAGCAGGCAAAAGGCAGACGGCCCACCTGATTGGATTTAGTAAGGTCAAATAAAGGTCAAACGCATTTCTTACAAAATACAAGAAGATCGTACGTTTTTTGGAATTTTAACTAGATAGAAATGATAAGAGACTATTCCTCGAAATGGCTTTTCAAATAGCTAGATTGAAAAAAAGTGACAAATCCCAATTGCTATAGAGTTTATTAGAACTATACAAACACGTATAAAACAGGTACAAATATGACTGGGCACAGCCAGTACAAACTGCACGATTCCATAACACGCGCAAAGTCCGTCCTTATATCACTTGTCGAATCTACGTCTTGCTCGTATCGTTATCCTCGCTTGACTGCCCTACCACTCAGTTCGGGCATTGTTTTATATTAACTATACAATACAAAAAATCGACCGCGTGCTCTGGGGTTTCCGAGAAACAGTAATTTGCACACCTGGCTAATTATTCGTGCGAACCACTAACAAAGTCGAAAACAATAGGCTATTGTCTAATTGCAAAATATAAATACGAAGTAAACAAAAGAACTCTGAGTGCGAGAGGAGCATAAACCAGGTGCGCGTTTCTTTGTCGGTATGTAACAATATTATTATCTTTACATAGTACAAAACAAAGTCACTACGCTTCTGTCTGTCTGTATATCCGCTAAGTCCTCCGAAACCACGCGACGGATTTTTAAACGGTGTACACTGACAGGTAGTTGCATTATTGTATATATAAAAAACCTAATAAGGGAAATTCCAGTTTAAAATATAATAAATATATAGAGGGTATGAGTAGGAAAATCCAACTTTTAGAATTTTTGTTTGTCTGTCCGTGTGTGTATGTTAGAATGTCACGTGAAATCTGCTTTACTCTGATTTTTAATTAGCTTCACTAAAATGACAGGTGCATTGACTTTTTTTACATTTTGCAAACGTGGAGCATACTGTTGTAGTATGGCAATCAAATTCAAAGGGGTAATAAGACACCTGCAAAGGACTAGTGTCAGCTCGCAACAATACTTTTTATCCCTACAAAGATGGATCTGTGGTCGCGTTTTTTTATTCCGCTGTTGCGATCCACTAACAAACACGTCGCGATGGCAACGCGGACGAAGTTTCGCTATCGCATATAATACGGTCGGCGTAACTTGGCAAATGTGAACATAGGCTCTGCGAACTTAAGAGCATGTACACTCGTGTGATGGGTGGGCTTACAACTCATCAGTGAATACAATTGGTCGCCTTTTATCCCTGTATTTTTTTCATTGCTTTGTACTAGTAAGTCACTGTATTTTCTTCACGAGTTGACATGCGCTAAAGTTCGCAGCGCCTATGTTCACATTCGCCAAGTTACACCGGCCGTATTATAACAGAGATGAATAATTTGGTAATGTTAAATTTTCATACCGTCACGGCTCTCCTCCTCGGTCTCGGACGGCGCCGAAGCCGGGGACGTGATCTGAGCGGCGCTGATGGCCTCCGACTCCGACAGGTCGGTGTCGTCTGGAAATCATAACAGACATACATTAGTTCGTGTATTATAACTATAGAGGATATCTAGGAAGTACAGATGGCAGCACGACAGCGTACACAAAAAAACATAGCACGGATACAAAATTGGAATCCATTTTAGAATCCGTCAATTGGATATTTTAAATCAAGTTTAACGTATTATTACACTATAGAGAAAATGTAATAGTAAGTGTATAGAGAATGTAAAATCTATATAGATGGTGAGACAATAGCCTACAAAACAGATACAGCTTAGATAGAAAATTAGAATCAATTTTAGAATCCGTCAATTGGATGGGTGACATATTTTAAAATAACTTTAATGTACTATTATTCTGTGGGGAATATGTTAGATTAAGTATAATATAAGAACTGTGTTCGAACATCAGATGGCAGCACAATAGCCTACCCAAGAAACACAGCATGGATACAAAACTAGAATCATTTTAGAATCTGTCAATTGGATAGGTGACATATTTTATTAAAGTTTAACGCATTATTACACTATAAGGAATATGTAAGAGTAAGTGTTTAGAGAATGTGTAAAAACTATATAGTTGGTGACACAATAGACTACACAACAAACACAGAACGGATACATAACAAGATTCAATTTTAGAATCCGTTAATTGTATAAGCGACATATTTTAAATAAAGTTTAATGTATTATTACAAAACAAGAAATGTTTAAAAGTAAGTAGAGATGGTCGTTTTTGTAAAAACGTTTTTGAGCAACGATGCCAGTAGACGATGCCGATATATTAAAAACGGATGCCCGCAATATCCGATGCGAACTTCACCGAATGCGAGCGAGCGAGAGACACCGTTAACCACGCCACGGAAAACGCAACGATGACAAACCGAAGACTCGACCTATCGCTCGCTCGCTCACTCTCGGGTGCTCTCGGTACGATCGGTGGTTGTGCAAGGCAAACAATCAACGTAATACAACACTAGGAGCGTGCGTAACTGTTAGAAAATTTTATAATAATATAGGTACTTATTTATTATAGAAATATACCGTTCGAGGTGCAGTATTATTATAACTTCTGTGCCATGCGATCAGATATTCTCCAAAGCCATATTTTGAATGAACGAAGAACTCGTCTTACAAGTTCCAAATTTGGTTTTTCTTAATGTAAACTCTAATTTTGTTAAAAATAAAGACTAATATTAATTAACTTATGTTTATTTTTAACTTCCACACTTTTAAAACAATATACCAGTAGAAGTCGTAATGTTGAATATCGTATCTAAATAATTAACGTAACTACTAGACAACAGGCATCTAATGTTATACGCAGAATTGCAGATACTTTAGCCGGCAACTAATTTTGGCAAATCGTATCGATGCCAGAAATAACGATGCCGGCATCGGATGCGGTTTACAATTAACGATGCGCATCGGATGACAAAATTTAACGAAAACGCCCATCGCTAAAAGTAAGTGTATAGAGAATGTATAAAAACTATATAGATAGTGACACAATAGCCTACCCAAGAGACATGGCAAGGATACAAAATAAGGTTCAATCTTAGAATCCGTCAATTGTTTACAATTTAAAATCAGAATGCATATCAAAAATGAATTTTGCTCGTTTTCGCAAGTTTCATTGCCCAGCTGTTATCCTACGAGGTCAATGCTCTTTTGTCCGTCATCTGCACGAGAAACAAGAGTAAACTCACAGTCGTTGCCGCGCCTCTTGTTCTCAACGGCGCGCAGGTACTCGTCGAGCTCCGTTAGGATAGTGAATAAAGGCTTTATTATATTCACTGTCCCAGCAATCTCTTTAGTTCGGGAGCCTTATTTAGTGCAACATGGCACACACATACATATACTCATGTAGACACAGCCACTAGTTTTCCACATATACGCTCGGAGGTCAATGCCCTTTTGTCCGTCACCGGAACGAGAAACAAGAGTAAGCTCACAGTCGTTGCCGCGCCTCTTGTTTTCAACGGCGCTGTGCACTCGTCGGGCTCCATTAGGATTGTGAATAAATGTTTTATTATATTCACTATCCCAGCAATCTCTTTAGTTCGGGAGCTTTATTTAGTGCAACCTGGCACACACATACATATACTTATGCAAACACAGCCACTAGTTTTCCACACATACGCTCGAAGGTCAATGCCCTTTTGTCCGTCACCTAAACGAGAAACAAGAGTAAACTTACAGTCGTTGCCGCGTCTCTTGTTCTCAACGGCGCGCTTGTACTCGTCGAGCTCGGTGTCGGTGACGTGGTCGAACGGGTTGCGCGCGTAGGGGGCGCTGTACATGGTCGCGTTGTGCTGGTAGCCGCGCTGGATAATACCCTTGGAAGCTGCACCCATCAGCACCTGACACGAAATAAATAAATAAAATCGACAAACAAACTTTTGGTAGCTGGATCTTTTATCTGTGCAGGAACGGAGAAAGAATACAATTTCCTGGTGGTACCCACAGCCAGGTGGTAGGGTATTTGCCCGTCTGGATAGCTACCACCACTGGTCTAGAGTATGCCGCCGTAGCAACATTGAGTTGTGTTCCGGCATTAGTGACCAGGTTCCGGTCTCCCTCAAGAGAGCAGCAGCGCATTTGTAGCACCTTTGGTGTTGCAAATGTCCATAGACACTGGTAACCGTTTTTCGCCAGTGGGCAGTCTGTCTGTCTGCTGAACTCATGCAAAAAAAAAGTGCGATACCAAAATAGTTTTCTAAGGGTGTTATTTAAAACAAAACATTTTTTTTATTTGATTGACTTTTACTGAAAATAAATTTAATAAAAAAAAACCTTTTTGTAAGACCTTATTAAAGAATATTTTTTCCTTTTTATTGTTTTTGTGAATAGCGCACGACGTTATAATTTTCTTTTACTAAGGACCTCATAAGAAATATGACATATTTTATTACATTTTATTTTTGTTTATTTTATTTTCTTTGTTAATACGCTTATTACTTTTACGCTTAAAAGGTTACAATTAATTTTATCTAGGGACCATATAAAAAAAATCCTTTTTACTGTCTTTGTTAATAGCGCATGGCGTAAACAAGAATATAACGACGACTCACCACATGGTCTCCGGTGTGGGTGTTGGCGGCGTCTTCGCCGACCACCTTACTGGCCTCGTCCCAAGTGACTCCCTCCAGGATATGAGACTGGGGACCAGCGGATATCTTGTCCGCGCGACGGTACTCCTTGATCTATACGAAACAACCATTTGTAGAAGAGGTAACTTACTGAAGAATCTTCTTCATCTTACATACACATATAACTTCACGCCAGGTCCTTTGCGGGGTAGGCATGAACAACAGAGCGCCGTACAGGCTTATTCTTACACACCTCACTTGCTTCTTTGACATTCATAGCTCTTGTCATACACGCTCGTCTGTTCTGAAGGCTCCTGACATCGCCTTCTGCTAATACACGATCAATTCGATCATGGAAGGTGTGTCGTGGCCTTCCGCGATTCCTGCATCCATCCACTTTTGCATTGTATATCTCTTTAGTCATTCTTTCATCATATATTCTTTCCACCGGAGCATTCCTTTCCTTAGCTTCACCCCGACACTCTTTCAGACCAACTCTCTTTCTTATTTTATTCATCTTACATATAAAAATGTATGTATGTCTGTATGTCCTTTATAGAATCGTAAACTGTGCATGTGCCAGAGAAGGTCTCTGAGTTGGTTCACAATTGGACCCGATAGGTGGCGCTGCTGTCGGCATATCGATTGAAGCTTTTCCGGGCAAGACGACATCCGCTGGGACAGCTAGTTATTTATAAGTCTTCTGTTCGTGCGTATGTCACTGAGCATCTTCAAAACGGTTGGACCGATTTTGATGAAATTTTTTGTATGTGTGTGTTCCGAGTGGATTCGAAAAAGATTCACAATTAAACCCGGAAGGTGGCGTTAAAATCGGTTTTATGATTTTTATTTTTCAGTACAGGACAATATCTGTCGGACGGAAAAATTATATAAATAAAATTGAAAAAGAATTACCAAGTTTTTTTTGAAAACTTTTACTATCACCAAGTTTTGACAGATTATAACCTTTGATGTACCAAAAAACCCAAGATACACAGTCAGCGTCCCAAAAACGTCGCAAAATAGCGATCTGTATTCTATATAATCACTTCTTTATCGGCGTTGGAAAAAAAATGTACCGTCACATTTTTCGGTTATGCGTCATATTCTTTCCGTTACGCGCCATCTTTTTCTTGCCTCTACCACGGTCAATTCAACCGCGGTAGGGGCTTTATTTATTTCACCAATTTCTGCAAAGTCGCATATAGTATAGATCATTTTTCGAAAAATAAGGTCATCAAGAAGTTTCACTTCTTACGTGTGCACAATTTTTTTTGGTATATTTTTCTGTTTTGACAATCTACGATAGTTTTTGAAATAAAATTTGTAAGAAACTGTGTACCTTTGGTTTTTTGTATGTTGCACATGATTTTTTTTAAATTTGTAGTGATAAACATTATGAAAAGAAAATTTTGACCTGGTTTTCTAACACATTGTGTTCAAACGAACTTTGCTATGAAGTAAGATTAGATATCATACCTGTTGTTGAAGCTGCTTGAACTCCTTAGGGTTAGTGTTCTTGGGCACAAACTGCAACGTATCGATCTTGACCGGAGTGCTGGAGTGCGCCGGGGATCCATCTTGAACCCACTGTTGTACACCATTGCACATTTCCAATCCATTTATAGTCGTTTCATCCATAGAGCAGTTGTATTTTCGATTAGTTTCATATTTTTCGATAGTTTTTTTTTATTTTCGATCGATTTCATATTTTTCGATCCAAAAGAAGACATATTTTCCATTGGTTTCGTGTGGTTTAACCCAAAATTAAATCATATTTTCGATCGACATCGTATTACAGGATTCATAAAGCCGACGCATTTGTATTTTCGAACGATTTCGTTTTTTTCGATCCAAAATTAGGATTCAGGTATCGTATCAGATTATTCAATGTTTTTCGTTGGGATCGTGGCATCGGAGTTTGCGTGTAGGTGAAAAGAAAAAAAAAGATAAAATTAGTAAAAATGTTGCCAGACAAAGCGCAATTTTAAATTTTATGTATTAAAATATTCAGGAGAAACGCTTGAAATTCCGCCAAATTTGTAGTTAGTTCGTTATAGGAATGGGTAAGGTGTAGTGGCATTCATCGTAACAGTAAGAAAGAAAAATGTGCAAAAATAGGAGAAAATAGTTTTCAAGAATAAAAAAAGAAATAAAATAGATATTTCATACATTCATAGACAATTCGAAACATTTTTCTAATACCTGGTTACATCGAGCGTGTACAGTACAAGGAGCGTCTTTTTTATCACTTTACTTGCAAATTCAGAAGCAAAAAATACAAGACACTTGAATGCTAGTTCCCATGCAGAAAGCTTCCATTTTAAGCAATGCTATCTTATCATGCTAAGAATACGAACGTCGAAAATTCTAAAATGGAACGCGCTTTGCTCATTCAATTTGACATTTCTTCATCCCAGTTTAAATCAATCTGGAATATTCTATATTTCATTCGTTTATTCAATATTAGCGATGGATAACCAATTGAATTTTGAAAAACGGTCATCTGACGGTTAAGCCTTTGCTTGTCAGTTTTTTCCAACGGCCATTAGCATCTGGCGAGTTGATGAACTTAGTCATGCATATTTTATGAGCAACAGTTATTTAGTTGTTTTTTTTACAATGGCTACCCATCTCTATTTGGAACCATTCACATTAAATAAAAAGATCTCGTGGTAACAAAAGAAAAAGGATTTGCAATAAAAAAAATGGAGAAAATATAGGTCGTGCTGGGATATGGGATTTTAAAGTTGGCAACATTTTTCATTTATTTTTGTTTTAACTGATTTATTTATTCCTTTGACCTACACTGTACAAACTCGATGTGTATTGAATATATTTTTTTAAATGAATAAAATTATTTAAAAAAGATTAGAATACTGTTACTACATCAATACATGTAAAATTGAATGAGATTTTTTACTTTGAATAATTTTATTCATTTCCAACCAGGGATATAATATGAGATGCTTTTAAAAACTTTATTCACAATAATTGTTCGAAGTTAATAAATTGTTAGACATATACACAATACATACAAAAAATCTTGATAGTTTTTGATACCAATTAAATAATATAAATAAAGAGATGAAGAGAGAAAGAAGAGTAATGGTGAAGATATATGATCAGACATATTGATGACGTACGTTCACATTGATCGACAAAAGGCCAGTTTGCCAGACCATGTCATTGTACAGTCAGACACCAAAGCGTGTGCGTTCAAGTAATTTTATAACCCTCCTAAATGTCAGCGTTTCGATAGTTGGAACCGTTACTTTTTAGCCATCTAAATGTCGGAATCAGTCCTGCCATGGTACAATCCCGAATTTTCCCATTGTTTACGTCTCGTGTGAAATATAATGAAGAATTCTACTGAAAAGTGGATTTACAAGCTTTTATTTAACTTGCAATGGATGTATGTATTTTTGTAAGTTCGGGTGGAATCTTGCAAGTTAAATTTAACCAACTTCCCGGTTTTGGATTGAGCTGAAATTTTGCACGCATATGTATATTGTGTGACAATGCAATAATATGGATTCCGAAGGTGGCCATAGGAACTCCTATACTAAACGAGATAGACCCGTCTTGTTTGGGCTCGTTGTATTTTTACATGCCGACAAAAAAAGAATGCACATCTGCCTGCCATAAATCTGGTTTAAAGTTTAAACCTTACCCGCATTGGACTTCTTTTGTTTACTTTGTGTTTAAAATTTGTTATTAAGAAAAACATACTATTGTTATTGTACTTGTTGTTATGGCAGTCATTAGGCAGGTGTGTCGAACTGAATTCTTAGAAA
Organism: Dendrolimus punctatus; assembly: GCA_012273795.1. Classification (NCBI taxonomy): domain Eukaryota; kingdom Metazoa; phylum Arthropoda; class Insecta; order Lepidoptera; family Lasiocampidae; genus Dendrolimus; species Dendrolimus punctatus. The sequence goes on from CM022555.1 coordinate 9,243,182, forward strand.
TTATTGTTTAACGTCGAGGCATATTGTATTTATACCGGATAAAAGGAATGCCCGAACAGAGGGGAGGGGCAGTCGAGCGAAGACTACGATACGAGCAAGACGTACATTCGACAAGCTATATAGTGACGGAATTTGCGCGTATTATTGAATTGTGCAGTTTGTACTGGTTGCGTCCAGTTATATTTGTACCTGTGTACGTGTTTGTATAGTTCTAATAAATTCTATAGTAATTCCAACGACATTAGTTCGAGTCCTGTAGCTCGTAACACTATCTACCATCCCGTTGTTTAGGGTGTATTTTTATTTCTAGATCAAAAGATGACGGATGGCAAGCGGTTACCATTCCCTGTGGGCATTTGCAACACCAAAGGTGCTGCCATTGTGGATGCCAGTCTTGAAGGGAGGACTGGAACCTGGCTACTGATGCCGGAATACAACTCAAGGTTGTTATGGCGGCAGATTTAAATTACTTATTAATCTTCTGATATTAGATGGTATAATATTAATGAGGTATTTCTTCTTAAATACCTTATTAACAAAAAAAACAGTCTATGGGACTTCTTTCGTGGCGCGGACTCTACCTATGTCTTTTATTAATTAATCAAAAATAGAGTAATTAATAAAAAAAATAAGAAACTTTACTAAGAGCAATACAAGACATTAGGACTATTCAGTATGGTGTCTTACAAACCGCGAAATTTCAAAACAAAACTTGCGAGAAAAATTATTACTAACAACACCACTATCCTACTCCCCCTTATGAGTAAAGTGAGAAGAAAAAGAGAAATGGCATTTAGGAACAAAAAATATTACCTCTTCGTTGTTAGCGTCGACCCACTGCAACATTATTATTCATTAGTAAAAAAAAACACAAAACAAAAGGAAAAAAACACAGCTTAGTAATTAAGTGTTAGTACCAAAAAAATATTATAGTCGTCAAAAATTACAAGTACTTTTAAGTTATTGCATAGCTTTTATCGCGGGCTTCGAGCGCGGCGACCGGATCAAGAAATTCCGTAACGAAAATGAACCTAACACCTCCCACTCCGCCTACCATGCGCGGTGACGGGGGCCTGAGGCGGGCGCGGGAGCGGAGGCGTGCGGTGGCCACAGTGAGCCGCGAGCTCTCGTAGCGTTTCGAGGTGTGTCAGGTATTGCAAATTATGGACGACGAGCTGCTCCGAAATCGGACGAATACGTAAGCAGCTGTTTGTTAGAAAGTATATAGGTATCTATCATATCTTTATAATGCCACACTCACGGCATATGCGCCCCGTAAGTATACATGTAGGTATATATGTATACATAGGTGATTTTTTTTCTTATCGGTCACCACGCTCAAAAAGTGTAACTTCAATTAATATCAAAGAAAAAAAATACTGCATAAATAAAAAATTGTGTGTGTACTTATGTACACGCGTTAGAAGTTATACTTCTTTGGAGTATCAAGATAACAATCTTTTCAAAAAATGTATCTTTTGCCTTATTCTACGTTTGTAGAAAAAACGACACTAACAATAGAAAAAGTAAAATGTTGACTATAGCTAACTTCAGGGTGTCGGTTGACTATAGCTAACTTCAGGGTGTCGGTTGACTATAGCTAACTTCAGGGTGTCGGTTTTCCGTGACAGTGTGTCCGCGCGCATCGTAAAATTAATAAACTTCAAACTAAAATGTTGGCTATAGCTAACTTCAGGGTGTTGGTTTTTCGTGTGACGGTGTACGCGCGCATCGTAAAAATTTACTCTCATAACGCGCCTAAAGAAGTATAACTTCAATAAATAAATAAATAATTATAATTGCAAAAGTTGATAAGAAAATGCTATGCAACAGCTTAATTGTGATAACAAAGTATCAATTAACAAATAGTATTAGGGCTTGATTGAACAATGAAAACGGTATCAAAAACTATAATTAATTATTATTTTAATTAATTAAATTAATTTATTTTAAAAGCATCCCATTGGATAGTTAGAGCGTTTAAAGAAATACAATAAATTTTATGATTTTTGTTTATTTATATTTCTAATATATAATCTATGATCACTAAATGATTTTTCGGAAATATATACTTTCTATATATAAGCATTAGTGTTCAATATCGAAGGTTATCAATGAGTATCTCTTTATAACAAGTGCGTAGAGTATTCAGGACACCAATTAGTTATATAATTTCACAAAAACCTATTATACACAGGTTAATAAGAGAAATTTAGTTCACATAATATATGATAGTCGATTTTCTAATTTCTTAGAAACTAAATACTATTTTTCGATGATTTATTCTTTGACAAAAAAAAGCCAAAGTATCTCAAAGTTGACATAGATACCACTTTAGGCTTAAGAGATATAGAACGTGTTAATAATTTTTGAACTCGTAAAAGCCTACAGAAAAATGGTGTGCAATAACAGCGTATATTTTTCTTCAATATTCTAGATATAAACCATAGGTTCCCAAAGCGAGCGTTTCTGTCTCCCAATGGGGTATGGGGACAGCATCGTAAGAAATTAACAGGATTTGTACAAAAAAATGTTTCTGAGGATGTTTTAGAACTTAATATGTATGTAATATAAAAATAATTTGTTATGTCTTCAAAAATTTAAGTTTAGTTTTTAATCATTTGCGACTAAACTTCTATTTCTGCCACTGGAGGCGCTGATGCGCAGACCAGCAGCCAAAAGGCATGAAGTATTACAATTATACAATTTTGTTTAATATAGTGTAATTGTAAAAAATAAATAAATAATAACAATTACTGCAAAAAATTTCGACAATGATGCCATAATCACAAAATAATTTAAATATTTGGAACCCGTGGCGAATATAGCCTGTGTTCTCTATGGTTCACCGCTCTCTGGAACGTAGATGCTCCAGGTTCAATTGCTGATATGGTAAACATATAACCCACAACACAAGCGTTTATAGCATTTAAGTTACTAGTATTTTAATTTACAACCGAAATTTACTGTTAAAGTTATTATCATAAATAATTATTATTATAATATAATTCAGTGAGGCGCTATTCCAAGAAAAGTTTGGGAACCCATGGTTAGTCTTGGCAACATTCATAAATCAAATCTAGCCCCTAAATGCTTCTTAATCAATAATAAATATCCCTTTTACTATCAAAATAAATGCCATTACCCATTAGCCCAAAAATATGTAAAAAGCATTATCATCAAAAAAAAAATAGAAACTGGAATGTCGTATCAAAATAGGCATCGAATTTTCTCTCAGTTACACAAAAAAAATCTTGAAAGTCTATAATACTTTGCCTTCAAGGTCCAATTTTGAAAGAAAAAAATATATATTAAAAGACTCAAAAATCTTCATCATCGGAAACTCCCCAAATATGTTCAAATTTAGAGGTTCTTAACCTTTTAAGACTGAACCACCGCAAATTTATTGCCGAACTGTCAGACACGGCTAATTGGAAGCACCACAAATTTGTGATCAAATCTAAAGGCTTAGCGACAACTTGGCTATGTCGCCTTAATAATTATCAATCAACATATCGAGGGCTTCGTAACAAATATTATATTATATTCGCAAAAACGCCATTTATTTGTTGTTTACTAAAATCTTTACATTTTACAATTTAGAAAGTCTTACCAGTATTAGGTACACTTGCACCTACATAGAAGGGTATTTCAAATATCAGCTAAAGATGTGTAACTCAGTAGTGATTGATTTAAAAGATGTATAATCTTTCAAAATTCGAAATCACTCTTTAAATCTTTGGTTTGGAAAATACATCTTTAACTCACTACGTTAAGATTGATTTTAGTCACATGGAATGATGAAAACTAACAAATCAGATACTTAGATGTAGTATGAGACAATAGATACAGGATATTGTGAATTGAAAAGAGATAACATGCGCACTCTAAGAAATACAATGATGATACACAGTAAATTAAACTCTGTGGCGTTACTGTAAAGCTTAAAACCGGTCGACTCAATAAATTATATCATTCGAAACCAAAGATTTAAAAGAGTTAAAGATTTAAAGGAGTGATTTGCATCTTTTATGGAAAAAGATTTATCAATCACTGATACAATCAACTTGTAGCCGCAGACGTCCGATCACCACGGCGGCCGCTCACAAATGATCGGCAAGCGCGTAGCGCGCTGCCCCTGCCGGGCCCCCAGTGTTTCCCCCCGCGCATACCTCGCCTCGCCTCACCGCGACACGTGTCAACTCTCGAGTGCGCGTATTATTATTATTAAATATTATATTTTGTTTAGCAGCTAAATGTGTGCTCTATTGGAAAATATTAATCGGTATTTTTACCAAATAAATATGCATTCCTGAACTGCAATTCAAACACACAACATTGTTTCACTTCTACCTGAAGACCTCCAAAAACTAATTTTGTTTTATTCACAATTTTGTCCATTGTGTAAAACTGCACTTTTGTCTGTACGCCCATTTGTTAGGAAGCCCTCGATATATTGAAATTAGGTGGCGTGTGTGTGGGTGATGTGTATTTATAATTTTATTTGGTAGAGTCCGATAAGGGCTCTACCAAAATGATGCTGCACCAGCCTATATCAAATAAATTATTACCACAAACCGACGTGAAAAGGAAAAAAAATATAGGCAAGTGTGAGTCCAGAAGTGGGATGTTTACTGATGGCCGACTCTTGTATCTCACCAACCGGTCATTTGCCTGACTACGGGTTAAAATTTAATATAAGCTCCTTACACAAGCTATGTCACACAAGTTATGCTTGAATGAATAGTCAAATATAGGATATTTTACTAGTGCATGTATACTGAGAGAAAAATCAATGAGAAGTGTTAGTAAAAAAAAACTAAACGTTTTAATATAATAAAATAGTAAGAGCTTAACATCTATAAGAAAAAAAATTGTAAATATTTGACCTTTCATATTTGTGATGTTTTAATCAAAATATAAAAAAATATATTAATAATTTCACTTAGAGCAATGTCACCATTCTCTTGCCCCAAAAATACCCCCCAAAAACTGAGTAAACTTTGAGAACGATTTGCAAACAAATTCTTTAAAGCAATTTGAAAAAATATTATTCATTTAACATATGACATCAGACTTGTGCTTCGCAAATATCTTAAGAGTGCCGTTTCCCCAATCATTTCCCATCTCTTTCACTCGCTTGTGCTTAAACGTTTCCGTCTCACTCACTCGTTGCTTTAGTGCGAGTAGGACGGCAGTATAATATTTGTATACGAACGAAAGAGAGATATAATAAGGAATATAGTAGTCTATTTCAAAATGTGATATGAAAACAAATTTTATATTGATGACTATTTTAAATACTCTAAATATGTTACTAATTTTTTTTTATAATAATAGCTTTTGATGAGTAACTATCTGAAGTTCAAAAATCCAGCTACTAGCAGTTGAAAATCAATTATTGGCATATAACAGAATTAACGAGAGATGTTTAACCTTAACAGTCTGATATGGGCTTAATATAATAGACTGACGGTTTTAACTTTAACCACATAGTTAGACAGCTACGATAATCAATTGGTTAACATCATAGCCAGTTACTGATAGCTGCCCGTTAAGCCACAAATTTGACAGTTATTGTTGACAAGATGACTAGCCGTGGAACAGCCGCTAATTAGCCGGTTATTACAATAGCTACCCATCTTTAGAGAAAGCACATCTTAGCAAGTTACCAATGGTGTTTGTATGTGATGTTAGAAAGTTAGTTATTTGTTAACAAATTGCTCTCGTATTGACCGACAAAGACGACAGCTATTTTTATCAACAGCCTGTATATTGTATATTGTTTACAATACCTATCCCATCTATAGAAAAAAATATTAAATTAAAACAATATGACACCCATATTCTATGGACACTTTCTATGAAAAACACTGCAAGAACAGTATTGTTACTGTCACAGATGAAGTATACTTGACATTAGTATCCCTCAGTAAAAACTATTAATAGCTTGCTTATATTGTTTTTAACGGTTTCAAGCGCAGAATGTTATTTGATATTTATTTACACTCTGACGCTTTGAATACTGTTCAGTGGCCGCGATCACTTAAGACAAAGATGTCGAGTGTCAATTAATAATATTGAGGTTATTATTTGGTCTACCGCCAACTAGCTCATCTCAATTATTTTTTTCTCCGTATCGAGGGCATCATAACAAATGGGCGTACATTTTTTGTTGCTTACCATCTTTGCATGTTACAATTTAGAAAGTGTTACCAGTATCCAAGTGTACTTAAAAGAAGGCGATTCCAAATTTCAGCTTTTTATAATCAACTAGTTTTGTTTTATTCACAATGTTGTCCCTTGCGTAAAACTGCACGTCTGTCTGTACGCCCTTTTGTTATGAAGCCCTCGATTAATCCACAATCAGTCGCAACCCGACTTCAAATGGATGCCTTGTGCTTATTTATATTTTTATAAACGGGTGTGTTCTCCGTTGAGAACACTACTCTTTGTTTTATGGAGAACTAAGTCCTCTCTTGTAGCTTTTGAAGATTATTTATTTATTTTATGTTTATCATTATTAATTACATACCATATGGGAGCCTAATCTAATTTACTACCGTTTCACAAGATATCGTCGATTTTAGTAGTAATAGTTACCATAGGGTAAATAATAACCATAAACAAAAATTAAAACTAAAAATTTGGGAGTAGGCTGAAATATTAACTCTAAAATTATTAATTGACACTTGAAATCATTGTCATAAGCGATCGTAGCTACTGAAAAGTGGTCGAAACATCCAAATAATATAATAATATAATATATAAAAAATCTTCTTCTTCTTCTTCTCTTAAAAACTGTCAATTACTTTATATGAAAACAAGTCAAATATTACGTCTTGACAAGCAACGCCAAAATGGCGTCCATGTACCAGGCGAGAAAACAAAATGGCGTCCATGAACCAGCCGAAAAAACAAAATGGCCGCCTGTACAGTACGTTTAAAAACTCTTGCAGTGCCCTCCATACGTCCCTAACCGTCTTACTCCGCCTCGACCCTAAGATATTCTACCTTGGTGATCTTCTTGGGGTCCGGAGTGCCGGTCTCCAGGATCTCGACCTTCTGGTACACGTTCGGCGAGTTCAGCCACCTGGTCCTCTCGCCCTTGGTGCCTGTTCCCTTCTTCCATAGTCTGAAAGAAAAAGAATGAAATATCAATATGATAATTAAGTTATAATTAATTTAAAATATTATCCATGCAGGAACGGAGAAAAAAAAACTTTCTGCGTTGGGGCCGCCTGTCGTAAAAGGTGACAAAACAACCCATAGCCAGGTGGTAGGGTATCAGCTCGACTGGACGGCTACCACCCCTGGTCTAGAGTTGTGTTTCGGCATTAGTGACCAGGTTCCAGTCTCCCTTAAGAGAGCAGTTGTATCACCTTTGGTGTAGCAAATGTCCATAGGCGATGGTAATCGCTTTTCATCAAGTCTTTTCATAAACTCCTGTTATAAAGAAATCTTTTGCAACAAAAAATATAGTCAGGCCCAAATGTCGCTTACGTCAAAATGATTCACCGCCATTTTGTCGTAAGCGACATTCGCACAATATGGCTACTGATGATAAATACATTACCCCTGTTTGTAGAGTTCCTCCTCTTCGAGCAGGTAGCCGAGGGAGGAGACCGCGGGCGGCACTTCCACGTCGTTCTTCGGCCGGGGCACGTCGTTCTGGGGACGAATAAACACGGGAAATATTTATTTCTTCCTTTTTGTTTCGAATCGTTTTGGTTAATAATTTAAAGTGTAACTTCAGAGAATAGACTCAAAGATAATTATTTTTCTGTAACTTTTTTATTCATATAAATATAATTTGAATTAAGCCTTCATCCACATATCGAGGGCTTCATAGCTAATGGGTGTATGTGCAAAAATGCTATTTTTTTGTTGTTGACTAAAATCTATGAATGTTACAATTTAGAAACTTTCACCGGTATGCAAGTGTAGCTGAATAGAAAGTATTCCAAATGTCAGCCTTACACAATCAACTAGTTTCGTTTTATTCACAACTAGAGTTTACCCCGCGGCTGCGCCGCGGGTTAACCTCTAGTGCGTGTCTCTTGTTTAAAGAGCAAGTGCTACAGGTTATATTATATTACATTTTTATGTATTTGCCCACGGAAGATTCACTTTATTTTATATCGCTAATTATATATACCATCCCCCGTTTATCTGTCACAAAATAAATTACAAAACTTGACCAAAAAGGCCACAGTGACCGGCATGGCTAAAATGACGGAATAGGCAAAAACGACCAAAAAGGCCAAAATAATCAAAATGGTCAAAATTACCAAAGAGGCCAAAATGACCAAAAAGGCCAAAATGACCAAATAGGCCAAAATGACCAAATAGGCTAAAATGACCAAATAGGCCAAAATGACCAAAGAGGCCAAAATGACCAAAGAGGCCAAAATGACCAAAAAGGCCAAAATGACCAAATAGGTCAAAATGATCAAAAAGGCCAAAATTACCAAAAAGGCCAAAATGAAAATTATCCCTTGTCCATCCTCAGTATTTAATTTACATACGTGCCGAATTTCAGCCAAATCGGTCCAGTAGTTTTTCCGTAAAAGCATAACAAACAAACAGACAAATATCATTTTATCCCGGAAACTATCCCATTTTTCGGGATAAAAAGTATCCTATGTTCATCCTCGGTATCGAAAATATATATATACTGAGTTTCAGCCAAATCGGTCCAGTAGTTTTTACGTGAAAACGGAACAGACAGACAGACAGACAGAGTTACTTTCGCATTTATAATATTAATAGGGATAGGGATTTTGTCCCTCATGTAAAACTGCACTATTGTCTGTACGCCCATTTGTTATGAAGCCCTGGATATCATCAACATATTATAATTCAAAATATTCAATCTAAATTATACATTTACGGCCTTACTTATAATAATATCGTTAAGAAACGATTAGGCACCTCTTAAGTAAGAAAATCAGATTCAGACCCTAATCCATTAATATCTTTTTTTTTCACTTATAAACGTGCATTCCCTGGGCCTTACTTATAATAATCTCGTTAAGAAAGGATTAGCAATCTCTTAAATAAGAGTCTCTTAAGCTCTTAATCAATGCCTGTTTCAAATGAAACTTGCCATCTTGCCTCTTAGCAGTCACTTAAACTACCTCTCGATGTTAGTTATTGGTGACAGTTATTTATGAGTTACTTTACTATCACCTCTTATCCTTAAGAGGAGTTTATGGGTAAGATTTTCGTTAATCAGTTGCTGAGTAGTTTCTTAAAATTTAACAAACGATTATAAGTAAGGCCACCTGTTGTTAACCTAAGAGGAGCACAGGTAAATGAAATTTGAATGGTTAACGTAGGTGGTACCCAAAATATTCGACTAAAGAGGAGTTTATTGGTAAGATTTTCACTAATCAGTTGCTGAGTAGTTTCTACTGTTTCTAGTTTGCCTACCCCGCAAGGGACCTGGCGTGAAGTTATGTATGTATGTATGTATGTATGTATTAAGCACAATTGCCTTTGAAAGAATATCTCTCTGCGGCCTCTGTGATTGAGCGGGCTAAGCCTTTGCCGGCCTAACTCACTGCAACACAAAAGCTCCGGGTTCGATTCCCGGTATAGTAAATTTCAGAAACGTATTTACTCCGTTATTTACTATGGTCTGAGTGTGTGGGATCAGCCCCAGAGTAGTCTGTTGTACAATTTTATTTATTTTATTGGAACAACAAACAGCTACATTATTAAAATTAAACACAAAATTACAACATAAATGAAATATTAATCAATAATGCAGCCCACCGAGCTGACCACAGATTAAAATATAAATATATTATTAAAGCGATTTTGGTATTTTTGGTAATCGCTAGGCTTTAATATTAAATATGTATATACTTATTGATACAAGAGGAAAAGAAAAAGAAGAGCAAGGAGATAATAGGAATGGAATTAGTGTTAGTGTTTTGTAAACAAGGAATTTAAATTTAGAAGCTGAATTGGCAAATATGTCTATGTGTTCAAAGAGTTTATTATAAACTTCGTAGCGCCATATTTTTTGAATTCCTAAAAGACTTTGTTTCATGACACAAATACAAAATCACCATAATCGGTATCGGTCCAGGTGTAGGAGGATTGTAGAACCCGATGTCAACGCCACCTACCGGTTCTAATTGCGAATCTAAACCATCCGGGAACCCACTCAGAAACTCAAAAACAAAATCACCAAAATCGCTCCCGGTGATTGGGAGGATTCTAGAAACCGATCTCAGCGCCACCTACCGGTTCCAACAGTATAAAAAGTATCCTATCTTTGAAGTTGGATCAAACTGCACACGGTGTGCAAATTTGATTGAAATCGGTTCAGTAGTTTTGGATTTTATTGTTATCATCGTGACACAAGATTTTTATATATAAGATAATACCCATAACACAAGCGTAACTAGCTTAATTTGGAGATATACAATATGTGTGTTTGTCTGCCGATTATTTTATTAATTTCTTTTGTATCTATCTTAGCTATGTTGTATCTTCACAGTTTATACCGATGTGGGTAGTTTTAAAAGTGCCGCTGGCTTTCGGTCTCGCCGCCATTGCGTGGTGGCTAAGTTAGTCTCCGTGCGAAGAACATGTAACGATGCACTTGTACCATTAAAAAAAAAACATAGACATAGCCAATGACAGTACTAATGTCAAACTCTGTCACTGTCAAGAGTTTTAAAAATGGAACGCTGTGACGCCGGCTAAGTGGAGACTCGTTCGAAATTCAAAAATATCACATGTTACAATTCTTTTATAAATATTATTCCAGACTATTGAAAACTTCGTTTAACTTTATTAAATTAACTAAGTGTTCCCGCTGGGGTTAGTTCCTATCCATATATGTAAAAAATAATTGTTCTACTTCTTCAAACTAAATATAATTGAGCTGATTAGTTTTCTAACCGAGGACCCTGTGTCAAACCTAACGCCTATTCTTCGGTTTAGGCTACCCTTACTTCTGTAGGAAAATCTATACAACCAAGCCAATATACCAGACGTGGAGAGTTACCGATCGAGGTAATATAAGAGCTGAGGAACATCTAGACTCAAAGAGCTTTCAAGGCTTCAAGAGTCCACCGGTTTTCACGGAACAGATTAAATATACTACATAATTATCTTGTATAATTCATTGACCCATTAAAACTCTATGGCTAAGGAGGAAGATCTGACTATCCCCCCCCCCCCTCCCCCCACGTCACAACCAAGTGAACGTTTCACATCCCGTTCTTCAATATCTCATTGGACTTTATACACAAGCTGTGTGCTTGCTCCTTGGTGCGAGTGTACCATAATTCGAAGACCCGAAGACTTGTTGGTGCCGTGCACTCTCAGCAGCTGTCTAGCAGCACGGATAAAACTAGGTAGTTGAAACGCCAAGATGTTGAAAATAGGATAATTGGGCCAACGGCTCCGCGGTTGCGGTTGACCGTGCGGTTACCTTGACGAGTGGATTCCTGTATATGTATCCGGTGCGGAATCCGGCGTTGTCGAGCATCCGCATCAGCGCCTCGAACTCCTCGCCGCCGACGCGCCACTTGGCCGTGTCCGAGGGCGGCTTCCGCGACGACTCGTAGATCTACAGGGGGATGACGATGACAAGTGTCTAAATATATAGTCTAAAACTTCATGTAACGGCACTCGACTCAACGACAAACTCCCTAAAGCGTCGAAATAACCTGGCTTTGGTTCGTTTAGCTTGTCTTCCATACAACGACACGCTCTATATAACATTACACCCACTCCCAATAACGACAACATGTCTAATATTTACATTTTAAATAAACATATCACACACACATTTTATTACATACGATTTGCGATCGATCAGTTAAAGAATGACATTGAAATTCGAAATTAACTACAAACTAAGAAAAATTCTACATTTCGAAGTCGGTGGTGAGTAAATCACAAAAATGACTACACACCCATTAAAATATTACAAAATATAGTCATTTTAATTTTAATGGTCGCCTTGTGGAACGGCGCACGGACCATTTTGGGCGTTGTGAGATAATAAATGAACGCGCCCATAATCGTCTTATTCTTAATTTTTCTGACTGAAACTTCGTCAATCGTCAACTTTCAAAGACAAAATAATTGGGAATTTTCTGTCTAAGCACAAATCAGTAACGAGAGACTATAGCACATATTATCTTTCTTCAGTCCATTACTAGAGGAGTGTTTCCATCAGTTTTAATTATTAATGCTGCTTTATATATACCTGCTTCCTGGTATCCTCATCGATGAGACACAGCTCGTCCAGCGGCAGCGAGGCCAGCCTGAGCTGGACGTCGCAGGCCGCCGTCAGGTGCCTGGCCTGATGGAAAGCCTCCTCGAGGGTGGCTCCGCAGCACAGAGCCCCCCCGCTGGTGAGCATCAGCACCTTGGCCGAAGGGCCAAGGGCACGGACCAGCTTGTCGCGCTCCTCGTTGTCCAGGATACCTGAAAGCAAATTATTTTTATTGCATGAGTTTAATAGACAGGCAGCCGGCCTGATGGAAAGCAGTTACGTTTTCACAAAGACTAAACATAATATTATAAAATTGTAATTTTATAATATTATGTCTAGTCTATATATGCATATCCCTATTAATATTATAAATGCGAAAGTAACTCTGTCTGTCTGTCTGTCTGTCTGTCTGTCTGTCTGTCTGTCTGTCTGTTCCGTTTTCACGTAAAAACTACTGGACCGATTTGGCTGAAACTCAGTATATATATATTTTCGATACCGAGGATGAACATAGGATACTTTTTATCCCGAAAAATAGGATAGTTTCCGGGATAAAATGATATTTGTCTGTTTGTTTGTTATGCTTTTACGGAAAAACTACTGGACCGATTTGGCTGAAATTCGGTACGTATGTAAATTAAATATTGAGGATGGACAAGGGATAATTTTCATTTTGGCCTTTTTGGTAATTTTGGCCTATTTGGTCATTTTGGCCTTTTTGGTCATTTTGGCCTTTTTGGTCATTTTGGCCTTTTTGGTCATTTTGGCCTATTTGGTAATTTTTCCTTTTTGGTCATTTTGGCCTATTTGATCATTTTGGCCTTTTTGATCATTTTGACCTTTTTGGTCATTTTGGCCTATTTGGTCATTTTGGCCTATTTGATCATTTTGGCCTTTTTGATCATTTTTACCTTTTTGGTCATTTTGGCCTATTTGGTAATTTTGGCCTATTTGGTAATTTTGGCCTATTTGGTCATTTTGGCCTTTTTGGTCATTTTGGCCTTTTTGGTCATTTTGGCCTATTTGGTAATTTTTCCTTTTTGGTCATTTTGACCTTTTTGATCATTTTGACCTTTTTGGTCATTTTGGCATATTTGGTCATTTTGGCCTATTTGGTCATTTTGGCCTATTTGATCATTTTGGCCTTTTTGGTCATTTTGGCCTATTTGGTCATTTTGGCCTATTTGATCATTTTGGCCTTTTAATCATTTTGACCTTTTTGGTCATTTTGGCCTATTTGGTCATTTTGGCCTATTTGGTCATTTTGGTCTTTATGATCATTTTGGCCTATTTGGTCATTTTGACCTAATTGGTCATTTTGGCCTAATTGGTCATTTTGCATATTGTCATTTTGGCCTATTCGGTCATTTTGGCCTATTTGGTTATTTTGGCCTATTTGGTCATTTTGGCCTATTTGGTCATTTTGGCCTATTTGGTCATTTTGGCCTATTTGGTCATTTTGGCCTATTTGGTCATTTTGGCCTTTTTGGTCGTTTTTGCATATTCTGTCATTTTGGCCTATTCGGTCATTTTGGCTTTTTTGGTCATTTTGGCCTTTTTGGTCATTTTGGCCTATTTGGTCATTTTGGCCTATTTGGTCATTTTGGACTTTTTGATTATTTTGACCTTTTTGGTCATTTTGGGCTTTTTGGTCATTTTGGCCTATTTGGTCATTTTGGCCTTTTTGGTCATTTTGGCCTATTTGGTCACTGTTGCCTTTTCGGTCATTTTGGCAATGTCGTTCAGTTTGGCCTCTTTGGTCATTTTGATTATTTTGGCCATTTTGGTCGTTTTTGCCTACTCCGTCATTTTGGCCATGTCGGTCACTATGGTCTTTTGGTCATTTAGACCATTTTGGCTTTTTGGTCAAGTTTTGTAATTTATTTTGTTGACAGATAGACGGGGGATGGTATAATTAGCGATATAAAATGAAGTGTATCTTCCGTGGGCAAATACATAAAAAATGTAATATAATATAACCTTTAGCACTTGCTCTATAAACAAGAGACACGCACTAGAGGTTAACCCGCGGCGCAGCCGCGGGGTAAACTCTAGTATACATATAATTAACAAATTCGTGTTAGTTACACGTTTTCAACTCAAGAACGGCTGGACCGATTTTCATGACTTTTGTGTTTTTTGGAATTGTCTTCGTCCGGTATCCTATATCCTAACTTATAAATATTATAAACGCGAAAGTTTGTAACAATGTATGTTTGTTACACTTTCATGCAAAAACTACTGAATGGATTTTGATGAAACTTTACTGTAATATAGCTTACACATCGGAATAACAGACAGGCTATGATTTATGAAGATATAGTGTGAATTATCCAAAATATCACGATTGTCCATCACCACGCGGGCGAAGCTGCGGACGCAGCTAGTAGGATAATACATACATACATAACTTCACGCCAGGTCCCTTGCGGGGTAGGCACGAACAACAGAGCGCCATTTAGGCTTATTCTTACACACCTCACTTGCTTCTTTGACATTCATAGTTCTTGTCATGCACGCTCGTCTGTTCTTAAGGCTCCTGACATCACCTTCTGCTAGTACACGATCAATTTGATCATGGAAGGTGTGTCGTGGCCTTCCGCGACTAGGATAATAAGTATTAAAATACGATATACATTAATTAAAAAAAATTATCATAAGAAACATCAGTCACAATATTAGTCTAGCCATTCATTCATTTGTTATGATCTCTACTGGCCGATTGCGGCAATGATGGCTGCGTTTAAACTAATTTTTATTTGTCTGATTTATGTGGATTATTTTTGTATGTATTCAAGCGGGTCCCGGGATGGTTTAGATAGATTTTTATTTTTTAAGGGCAACATGACGTCTACCGGGTGCAGCTAGTAGTGTACCTAATATATAAAATTCTCGTGTCACAGTTTTCGTTGCCATACTCCTCCGAAACGGCTCGACCGATTTTGATGAAATTTTTTGTGCTTATCCGGTATCTATGAGAATCGGCCAACATCTATTTTTCATCCCCCTAAATGTTAGGGGTAGTCCACCCCTAATTTTTTTATTTTATTTTTTAGACAAAATTTTTAATTTCTATTTTTTTATGATACAACATACAAAAATACATACAACCCTAAATTTTGAACCTTCTACGATCAACCCCTATTTTTTAGGGCAGGACGACGTCTGCCGGGATATATATATATATATATATATATATATATATATATATATGTGTCGGAGGAAAGATATAAATCGGATATTTGTTGATTGGATTTATAACGCACAATATTATTTGTTTACATTTTACCTACTTTTAAAATTCTTAAGTCTATTTTATTTGATTTGCTAAATGTTTCTATAACTTAAAGATCGTTCTAACGTAATAAAAGTTATGAATATTGTAATTTAATAAACGACCAATCAGAGCAGAGCATATGGCTCGGAGCGGGGTCAGACGCCCTCTATTGGACTCTAATAGTATCTACTTGGGTAGACGGAGGAGTTTTTATGGCACATTTGGTTGGTGGCAACAGGTCGAGTTGGACCTTTGAGAATATTAAAGAAAGTAGAAGCTTGGAAGTATGAGCGGTGCCCTGAACCCGCTTTGTTTTAGTTTGGACCGAGCAGCGGGTTCAGGGCACCGCTCATACTTCCAACATCAATACTTTCTTTAAAATACTCCATGGTCCAACTCGACATATTGCCATCAACTAAATGTGCCACAAAAACTCCTCAGTCTACCCAAGTAGATACTACTCAAAGTATAGAGGGCGTCTGACCCCGCTCCGCCATATGCTCTGCTCTGATTGGTCGTTTATTAAATTACAATATTCATAACTTTTATTAGGTTAGAACGATCTTTAAGTTATAGAAACATTTAACAAATCAAATTAAATTAAATTAAGAATTTTAGAAGTAATTAAAATGTAAACAAATGATATTGTGAGTTATACATCCAGTCAACAATCTTTCCAATTATAGCTTCCCTCCGACATATATATATCATCGCAGCGGACACCGCACGACTGGTTGTGGCTGGCTGGCGCAGCGTTTGCGGGTCGTCGTCTCTACCTTAACGCAGGCAGAGCCGGTATGGGGCCTCGAGCTGACGCTCTTTGCCCCGGTTTGATTTCGCGGGGGGCAACTACCCCCCCCGGTGACGTGGTACGGGAGCCGCCAGACACATACCTGGCGCAGCGCAGGAGCGCAGATATTAATATTTGCTCCATCTCGCTCGCCCATCATCCGTCCCGCTCACACACTGTGCTATACATTGTACTAGCACTATAACTTGTTAATATTTGTACTTAAGGTTACCGTTTCCAAAATAAAACAGTTCACATCGGCACTCGAAAGTTAATTCTACTCTCTGCCATCTGAAGTATTATTTAACCTCAAGATCTGCTGCTGCCATATATACATATAGTGTACTGACCGTTGGGCACCCGATGGTAGGCGACGTCGCCGAGCAGCGCCGCCTCGTTGCAGAGCGGCAGCAGCCCGCGGCGCATGGCGGACACGGCCAGCGCGGACGGCGAGCGCACGTGCAGCACGCAGCGCACGTCCGGCCGCGCCGCGTGCACCGACGCGTGTAAAGAGAAACCTGCCGATACACCAATAATAAATATCAGCCCAAGGGCGAGGGGGCGGGTCGGGGCGGGGGGAAGGGGGGGGGGCTGGCGAAGCCTCAGCTTGATAGCGACACCTCGTACTGTACTCCGTGCTCGCCCCAGCCAGCACGGAGATTATCGAGGGCTTCATAACAAATGGGTGTATACACAAAAATGCCATATTTTTGTTGTTTATTAAAAACTATGCACGACGCAATTTAGAAAGTGTTACCAGTATGCAAATGTACTTAAAAGATTCTAAATTTCAGCCTTTTATAATCAACTGGTTTTGTTTTATTCACAATTTTGTCTCGTTATGTGAATCTGCACTTTTGTCTGTATGCTCATATGTTATGAAGCCATCGTCATCAAAGTCATTTATATATTATATATGTATCTAATATAAGAAAAATAAATCAATCAAGCACTCAATATATTGCTGTGTCGAAAGATCATTCAAAATTATTATCTTAATTATTATTAAACAAAAAAACATTTAAACCAAACAATATCTTTCTATAAAACATAAAGGAATTATTAAAATGATTTAGTCTCGAAGGACCACGGGAAGAATACAATATAAATAAGCAAAGTTTTCTTTTATTGCATTAGATTATTTATGGTTATCTTTCCAATATAATATCAACACTTTAAAAAAAAAGGAAATCTTTTCATATAAGCGGGCGTCCATAAATTACGTGAGGTGTTTAAGGGGGGGAGGGGGTCGAGTCAAATCTCATCTAATCTTACGTTGGAGAGAGGGGGGGGGGGTCTCGGCAAATATCACGCAATTTTTTTTCTGATTGAAACAAAAAAAAAAATACTATTTTGGTCCATTTAATGCAGATTGTAGATGCTTAAGAATTAATCTTAAGCGTTATCGTAATACGATTAAGATCATTTACTAATTCTTTCGAAAGAAAATAAATTCATTCATACTTCAACGTTATACATTTACTCACGGATTGTCACAAGACGAGCTAATGAGTTACTTTGTGCAAGTGCCAATGGCTTAGAGTGGCTAGATCAGAACGAAGTTGAAGGAGCAGATGATTTTACTGAAAACCATATGGACATGCTGGTTCCAATAGTCTCTCTTGAGACCGTGCATGATTCTCCATGGACTGAATTAGAGTAGGTATTCTTTTTTAATCACAGTAGTTACGATTTAATTATTCTATTGTTAAATTTTTATTACACTTATAATTAAACTCTCAGCAATATTGATTACTAGTCTTAACTAGTCGTAAATAAAAGCACGAAACAAAATTGTTTTTTTCTTTTTACAATAACAATCCAACGCGTTTACGTAAGAAACTCACATTTTGAAAAATCTCACGTGAGATTGGGGGATGGGGGAGGGGGTTCAATAAAATCTCACGACATCTCACCAGGGGGGGGAGGGAGGGGGGGGCAGAAAATTTAAAAAAACACCTCACGTAATTTATGGACGCTCCCTAATTAATTCATATATAAAATATTATTATTATTAAAGCAATCTAAATCTTTGAAAATAATCATTACCATGATCAGTGGAAGTGTTAAAGGACACATCCCCACACCACATATGTGTGTCAAAAGCTGTCAAACTTTGGAATATGCTGCCTCTTACTGTCAGAGAGGCCAAATCCTTACCAACATTTAGAAATTTACTCAGAAAACACTATTTTTCCATAAATAGCTATGTCTGATTAACACAATATAATCATGCTAATACATTTATTATAATAACATATATGTTTTGTAATATATTATTGTATATTATATTTATAACTATGTATATATGTATGTATTTGTATATTTATTTGTTAAATTAGTTTGAGTATTTATGTGTCCATTGCCTTTTTCCTGCACCACCTACATCGCCTGATTCAAATTTGTTTTTCATTTAGGTTGCCTGGAAGAGATCGCTTTGAGCAATAAGGCCGCCTATTGTATCGCCTAGAAAATATTGTAAATATTGTCTGTTTTGTAATTGTATGTTTTGGTGTGCAATAAAGAGTTATCTCTCTCTTATCTCTCTCACATATGGTAAGATATTACCATCGCCAATGGACATTTGGGAAACTAAGACAGCCAATGTATAGTTGGGGGGACCTGCACTTGTACACATACCTCATTTACCCAGGGGTTTTTAAAGCCAATATAGCGGACACAAACCTTCGACGTTCACCGGGAAGTTGGTGGTGCCCTGATCCTGAACGGCGCCCTGCATATCGACCTTCACCAGGGAGGAGGCGGTGACCTCGTGCGGGAGTAAGCCTCGCGGAGTCGTCAGCACGGACTCGACGGCGGTGTTGAGTCGAGCCGTGATCTGGCCGGTGATGCCGGCTGAAACAGATTCATACAAGACTAGAGGTCTCCCCGAGGCTACGTCGGGTAAAAATCCTAGTAATCTGGCTAGACTAATTATTATTATTATTTAGGTTTATGGCTTGGCAGCTAGGCCTTTAAGCCAGATCACAATACAGTTTCTTCACTTAAGTCTATGTGTAGCACAGCTGAACTGTAGGTAATCAGCTGGTGCCATTCAACGGAGTTCTTGTGACAACTCAAAAGGCCACATTTGACTATACAGTTCACATTTCTCACAAAACACATAATAATCACTACTCAAAAACTATCAATATCCTACAACTATTGTTCATTTTAGAGTAATTTTACACATTTTTAGAAAATAAAACTGCACAGCGCAACATCTCCCTTCAGTTCCCGCCAAAAACTGCAATCTAGACTAAAAAATGAGTGAAGGTGCATAAAAACACAACGAGCTGAAAATCAGTAAAATTGTTCAAAACATAATTATATTATCAAAATTTAAGTTCCCCATCATTCCCGTGTATGGGATTTTCTTTTTCGCGGTCAAAGGTAAAAAATGAGTTTTCGCGATTTTCAGCAAAATGGTAAGTTTTATCATAAAAGTAACCCAAACAAAAATTAAAACTGTAGATCATAAAATTATCTATAAATAATGTATCAATACGTTTTTTTCCGACGAGCCACCGTTTCTGAGATGTAACGATTCAAAAAGCTGTAAAATATATCGTTTGTTTGCTTCAATAATGTGGTATCTTGAAAAACCCAAATTTACAGTACGCCACTTTTAAAGTTTCAAAAAAAGATTTTACCCAAACATATTATACATTTTTTAATATTTTTTACAATTAAATTTAGTGTCAATTTACGAAACTTTTTGAAATACATGAGAAAGTTGTGATAATATGATAAATTTAGCAAAATATAGTGAGTGAGTGAAATAAGTGAGTATTGGGATATGTCACGTTATTGAAGCAAAGAAGCGATATAACAACTAGAGATGTGGGCTGACACATATATTAGCAGACAGGCAGGTCTGCTGAACTCAGGCAATAAGAATTAAATAAAAAACCTGGGGGCGATGCCAACACAACTGCAAGTCATCTGACTTGTGTTGGCACAGAGGTGAGGATAGAGTTAGTATAGAGGTGGTGGTAAAGTGTATCTGATTAGATAGGAGGGATCCGCTAAAGTGGATGTAATAAGAAGGCGAGATCCGCTAAGGGGACGTGTTTAGATAGGAGAGATCCGCTAAAGGGGATTTAATAAGAAGGAGAGATCCGCTAAAGGGGATGTAATAAAGAGATCGGCTAAAGGGGACGTGATAAGATAGGAGAGATCCGCTAAAGAGGATGTAATAAGAAGGAGAAATCCGCTAAAGGGGACGTGATTAGATAGGAGGGATCCGCTAAAGGGGATATGCTTAAAGGAGAAAACTGCTAAAGATAATGTGATTAGATAGGAGCTATCCGCTAAACGGGATGTAATAAAATAGGAGAGATCCGCTAAAGGAGGTGGGATAGTTGGGGGCGGGGGTTTGCTATAGGGCTAGGGCTAGGAAAAAGTGGGTCCCACCACACTGATATTCACACCGACAGTGCCGGCCCTAAGAGCTAAAATCTTGAGCTGGGGAATAATTGCTGCCTGTCTAGCTGTAACCACGTCAAAAATTTTGATAATCAGCCTCGAAAGAAACTAAATTTTTATCGAACTCACTAATTCGAATTTAAATTTCAGTTTGCTATATTTTATATGGTGAAAGGCATGACGTGTTACTGCGGCATAAGTCCCAGTAGAACAAAGAGAGCACAAGGCACCGCCTGCTTTCACCGCAGACGTTCGACAGAGATACTCACTCTGAGTCCACCCGAAGAGATCCACAAGTCGGTAGACTGCTGCGAGCTTGCAGCGGAGTATCTTCTCGCCCTTCTCGTAGCCCACGCCTTCAATGCCTCGAATGTCGTTTATGGGCAGTACGCAGCTGGGTCCCTGAAGACATATTCGATGGCAGTATAATTATTTGTTTACTCTCTTATTGACGAGCTAAATTCAGTGCTCTAGGAACAGACAAAGGGAGATCATTCCTAAGTTTAAGGCAATAAGGAGGCAAGTATCGCGTATTGTGCAGATAGTAGGTATAAAGAAAACCTAATTAATATTACAAAGTGAGAGAGTTTCTTTATTAAGCTTTCAGACCTTAAGTGGTCATCATACATACATACATACATACTTACATACATAACTAGGTAGGGTAGGCACGAAAAACAGCACCATTCAGGCTTATTCTTACACACCTCACTTGCTTCTTTGACATTCATGGCTCTTGTTCTGTTCTGAAGGCTCCTGACATAACCTTCTGCTAGTACACGATCAATTTGATGATGAAAGGTGTGTCGTGGCCTTCCGCGACTTCTACATCCATCCACTTTTGCATTGTATATCCGTTTAGTCATTCATTTAGTGGTCATCATGAAAAAATAAAATTACGTTTCATCGGTTTTGAGCGAGGTGTTAGGTGTTTTTATTACTCCGATGTTTCGGCCACTTTTCAGTAGCCTTGATAACGGAAACAAAGATAGTCAAGTGTCAAAGTGTATTGGTAAAATTTTGTTTAGCTTCCTGCCAACTTTTAGTTACTTAATTTTTGTTATTTACTTTATGCGAGAGTAATCTAATATACCGTCGTTTTGGAATATATTGTGGCTTGAAAAACAGAAGCGGCGCAAGAAACTCTCCAGCAACATACCTAGCTCTAATAATTATATGTAATACTGAAATGGGTGGTAGGTAAAATAATTGTCAATCAAGTTCGTCATTATGGTCATCATGAATTTTGCATTCTTCAAAATAATTTCAATTTTATCGTTGTGAGTACATCGCAGTCTACCGGCATCAACATGCGTGCTGTCATTCGTTTCTTTCGTGAAACTGCTTTCATCTCTATATTCCTAAAACACTTCAACATTCCTTTTTCAACTCTAAAAAATCAAATTTAAAAGTTTTTGTTCAAAATATAAGTTAGAATTTAAATTTACTTCCTAATCTTACATAGATTACGTTACGAAGTTACACTCGACATTATTGCTGTTAAGGAGAAGAAGCGGCAAGAAACTCCCCAGCAACACGTCTAGCTAAAAATTGTTTTCTTAATATTTCTTATTCCATGTATATCTCAAGCTCTTAGATAGGGTTTGCCTTCGGAGCGACTTCGCGTCTCTCTGCGTATTCCACCGACTATATAACGGAGTGTTCCGAGGACCTGTTCAGAATGGTGCCTTCGTCTCCCTTTTACGACCGCACCGCACGCCATCCGCTGGGCGTTCACCCCCACTTCCTTGAGCCACTTCGCTCTTGTACGCAACGGTTCTCTCTCTTGCGCACCGTGGAGATTTGGAACGAGCTCCCAGCCGTGGTTTCCCCACAGCGCTACGACATGGGGTTTTTTAAAAAGGGTGTCATAAAATTATTTCGATGCCGGCAGCGCGTTAGTGACATCTGGTATTGCAAGCGTCTATTGGCGACGGTAACCGCTTTCCATGAGGTGGGCCGCCTGCTGTACTCTAGCGATATAAAAAGCTCTTTTCATTTCTCTCTTCCTCTTGGCACTACATCCTCGAGTTTAACATGATGGACCGACCCTCAGGCTGCCGGTGTGCAGCCTCCCGCCGACCATCTCGCGGATCCTTTGCAGCAGCGGCGCGTCGTTGCCCTCGTGCATCTGTTGGTCGAGCACCCGCTCCAGCTCCTCGCGGAACAGCTTCGAGGACATGAGCGCCTCGACGCGCTTCCGACGCTCCATCTCGCGGACGTCCTGAGAACAATTTGAAAGGTCCAGTTAAAATCCGACCTAAAGAATCAATAAAACGTAAAACTTTTATTTTAATTATTTATTTGGCACACAAAACAAGAAACAGCTAAAGTTACATATTTCATATTAATTATAAATTACTCTAAACATGTGAGCACATAATGCACTATACATTGACAAGATATTTAGGGGTTAGTATGACTTATTATAATGTTAGTTTTACAGTGGTAAGGTAACAAAATTATTATGCAATTATGCCAGAAAAATTGGTGCAAATAATAGCCCGAATTTCACGTTTAAATTTACGACGGAGGAATTAAAAATATCAATGGATGTATTGCTTGCACATTCTTGTGATTGGTCTATAAAACTATGGGTAATTTAGAAAACAAGTATTGTGGTGACCGAGGGTTGAACTTTCTGGCAGCGTAAGCCGGACTCCAGACTTATAAAAAGGTAAAAGATTCTGGAAGTAAAAGACAAGGACCGATTCATTTAAGAGAGGGATTGATGATTGTGGACTAGAAGGTTCGGGAAGGAAAAGATAGAGATAGATAGATGTCTAGAAAGGGACAGACGGTAAATAAAACGATAACGAACAGAAGATAGAAATTATGGGTTCCAGAAGATTTCTCGGTAGGTATATAAGCAGCGTGAGGCGCGCCTAAGGGAGATTTCAATTGAAGACAAGGAATAGACAAGTGCGATATGAAAGAGTCGGAAGAGAGTTTAATAGAACACGGTGAGGGTTTAGTGGTGACTTTAGTGGACAGTTTAGTGAAGGAGGAAGTTTAGCGTAGTTTTAGAGGAGATCCAGCAGATGCGTGCTAAGCGCAGTGAATTCGGAGATGAGTACTACGGTAGCAGGAGGTGGTCAATATCGGCGACGGTATTGTGAGTGAGGCCTTCTTGTCGCCGGGAGTTGTGCGTGTAGGCAACCCTGCGGTGAGTAATCAGGCACGGCTGTATAAGTCAATAAAAGCGTTTAGTTAAAAGAACTGGCGTTTTCTTCCAATCCTAAGTGCACACAGCTAGAAATTAGCAAAAAAACTTACGTGCGAAGTTTTTTTGGTAATTTCTATTACATGACGGGTTGAGAACGTTTTTGAAATCAACCATTTAACGAATGTAAAAAATACAAGACTTTGAGATCCTCGATATCATGTCGCAGCAGAATGCTAGTCTAGTAAACCGAGCCCAAACACGACCGGTCTATCTTGTTTGGTACAGGAGTTCCTATGGCCATCTTCCGACTCCATTATCAGGCTCCATGGTACCATATTATTGCATTCTCACGCGATATACATATGTGTGCAATATTCCACCCGAACTTACACACACATTAGGTACATTCACTGGAAGTTGAATAAAAGCTTGTAAAAAGGCTGGCAGTACATGGTAGCAGCACCTCTGGTGTTGCAAATGTCCATAGAAGACAGTGTCCGCTTTCAGGTGGGCCGGCAGCCTGTCTGCTGTACCAGTCATTCGAGGTCAAAGGTCGATGGTCAGGAGTCGTACTCACAGCGGCGATGTCGGCCGGGCGCTGCTTGAGCCTCTCGTCCTCCTCCTCCGTGGAAAGTGGGCCCGTGCCGTTGGTCATCGGCTCTGTGTCAGTCTCCGCCATTGCGCCGCTGCTTGTGTTATCTGTAATAAAATATGACAGTGACATTAAAAAGATGACAAAACTGCATTTAAATTTTTTAATCTTTTCAATCGTTCAACAGACAGGCGGACGACCCACTTGATGGAAAACGGTTACCGTCGCCTATGGACATTTGCAACACCAGAGGTGCTACAAATGCGCTGTTGCTCTCTTAAGGGAGACTGGAACTTGGCCACTAATGCCGGAACACAACTCAACGTTTGGCGGCCTCAGTGGTTGAGCGGGGTAAGCCTTCGACCCCGTAACCCTGGCATAAGGCGCAGGACGGAACACCCAGGGGTTTTAGTGGGTATCCCTAACTGGGGAGTGGCAATAGCGTGGCACCGGTTTTGACCGGGCACGCTAGTGCCACCCCCGATCTGGCGAATCCCACACTATCTCACCGGGTTGCGAGCATCCCCCAGGCTTCTGTGCCTGTCGCGGCTTAGTCCTCAAACGGATTTGCCCTGGCCAAAAAAAAAAAGGTAAGCCTTTGACGGCCTACCTCACTCCAACCCAGAGGTTCCGGGTTTGATTTCCGACATAGTAAATTTCGCAAACGTATTTTCTCCGTTATTTACCATGGTCTGGGTGTCTAGGATAGGCCCCAGAGTTGTCCGTTGTATATTACCCATAACTCAAGCGTAACATGCTTAATTTGGTGATATACAATGTGTGTGTTTGTCTGCGGTATATTATTATTAATGTTGTTATGGGCAAATACCATAGCACCTGGATGTGGGTTGTTAGCTGCTCGCTCCTGCCTTTTGTTCCATCTTCCGTATAACGTGACATTTTCTTAAGTTTTATAGCATGAGGCTGTTGAAATCAAAGAACACCCAAATCTCAATAGAGAAGATGGTTGGCAAGTACCACCTGTTTGGTGTCCGATCACCAAAACTATCAACAGCCACCAAACCCAGAAGAAACCAACTGCCAGACCTCGAAGACACTGTTAGCTCTTTCTGCGATTTTAGGCATCATGTAATCAAAGAAGTGTCAAAGAAGCAAGTGAGGTGTGTAAGAATGGGCCTGTGTGGCGCTCTGTTGTTCGTGTCTACCCCGCAAGGGACCTGGCGTGAAGTTATGTATGTATGTATGTAATCAAAACAATTTAGTCGGACACGACTAGATCTATGCCTCAGTGCCGTAATAGGCAAGAAGTGCCTTGTCATTCTGCTCACATCAAACCAAGGGGAGCGAGGGGAGATGGCTGGAACACTTTATACCATATGCCTCTTGTTAATGCTCTTTTGTCAAAATATTCTGATCAAAAATTTAATTTCTGACTACAGAAGTAATCTCGCTATACCAAGGAAGGCAATTATAAGTTTCTCCATCGGATGCAACTTCATTTGCCAGGCGATCAACAACCTCATTTCCCTCTAGCCCAACGTTTGAAGTTGTTTATTGACAAGCTGGTCGCTACGAATCCAAGTTCACTCGGTCCCAGCATACTCGCGGGTCGTAGCTTCGACTCAGCCCAACGGTCCAAACGTAAAATAACCAATTAACATGTAGACCGCGGCGATTACGTTGCGTAACGCAACACTAAGTACGTAAGAGGCTCAATCACGTATCGTCCGCAATCGGAAGAGGTCGACGCACTTTATCGACTCGATGAATCGGCGTTACGAATAGCCGATTACAAATTCAAACAAAGGATTCCGATGCATACATACATGCAACTAAACAGAAAGAAAGGAAAAACGTTTATTTGGTCATCACAGCGAGACACGTGGCGATGAATAATTGTACAATCAAATATACCAAAAAAATAGTTAAAAAAATAAAATTTAAAAATATAGAACTAAAATATAGAAAATAAATTTGAATTAAAAATAGTGTAAGAAAAAATGATATTATTGTAAAAAAAAGCGTTCCGTCTTATTATGATAAAATGGAACGTTATGTAAAAATAAGCTTTTTAAAAAAAGATTTTTTAAAGTGCTAGTCAAGACAAGTGAAACGAGCCCAAACACGACGGGTCTATCTTGTTCAGTAGAGGACTTCTTATGACCACCTTCCGACTCCATCATCAGATCAGCTCCATGGTACTATATTGTTACATTGTCACGCGACATACACATACGTGCAAAATTTCAGCTCAATCGGAAACCGGGAAGTCAATCAAAAATAACTTGAAAAAGTTCCGTTACACACTAACATACGTATGAAGCTAATAAAAGCGTATTAAAAACTAAGTTTATTTTTTGTCTCTGTCTGTACAATGCAAAACATGTTGTGTGTGACTCTTTATCGGCCGTATGGCCACTGTGACCTTCATGCAGAGAGACGGAGGATCTCAGCCGTTAGACTACCCACTAAACCTAATCAGTGCCGCTCTCCTATGATCTTTTACGGCACAGGAACTGAGAGCACCCCCGGGGGAAGACGCCCTTTTTAACAAACGGGGGAGATCCTTTTTATTTATTTATATTATTTGGGGGGTTAACAGCTGCAGTCTTACAGACTAACGTTACAGAGATAGCTAAAGAACAGCTATTCATAAACCTCCACAGATGACAGGGAAAAAAAATAACAATAATATGAAAATTTGGGAAGTAATTATTATTAAAATAGGCTCTGATTAAATTCGCAAAACACAATGTCACACTTCGTCGAACCCCCTGCCCCCTTGATATGTGAAGTTATTTATGACTGGCACGTAAGTGAATTGTGTCAATTTATATCTTCAAGAATGTGGTAATGCGGGAGCGAGACAGAGAATTTCACTTAGGGAGCGTTCCCACTATGTCGCAACGATTAGTTTATCGTTGGGCGACTGTCGTCTCTAGCTGTTCCCATTATAACGCTTATTTGTCGTCAATTTTCTTTATCGTTTAGCGACTATCCTATCGAGCTGTTCCTATTGGATCGCGACGACGTTTCACGGCAGTCGATTTGTCGTTTACACATTATTAGTGAAGGGGAAGGGAAAACGTAAACGTAAACGACAAGACGATATTTTTATAGTGGCTACAATAGAATTGCCGTCAATTTTATCGTTTTAAGATTGTCGTGCTAGCTGTTCCCACTGTCATGACAATCTGTAGTCACTGCAAAAAATGTCGTAAACGACAGTAGATCGTGTCGTTCTATATGTGAACACCTCCATTTAAACATATAAGCCACGACACTAAAAACTATACGATTATCTGTCGTCACGACAAAGTGAGAACGCGCCCTTAGGCAAAAGGTAAATGAATGAATATGTGAGATATAGGAATCCGATAATCATCTAAAACCTTTTCAATATCCACAGCACAACGCAAGTCACGATTCTCGAACGTGCGTCAAAACGTGGTCAACAAGAAATTCATATTTGTTCAAAACGTATTTAACATACATAATTTCCGTATGAAATCGGTCAAGTGCATTTAAAGTTATATACGAAAGATTCCGTATCTGTTATGTCTGTCTGTGTATTCATGTTAATATTGTTACGAGTTAGCGGGACTCGAAATAAAATGCCGTTAAAATTAGATAGATAGGTAGATAACACTTTATTGCACACCAAAATATATAATTACAGAAACAGACCATATATTTACAGTATTTTCTAGGCATTATACAGTTTATTAGAACTATACAAACCGTACAACACAGATACAAACATAAACGAACACAACAAATCCAAACGTAATGCAGAAGGTCGTAATTCAATAAAACGCGCAAAGGCCGTCACTATTGCATTCCCAAATGTGCACACGTCACGACTAGATAGTAGTTGTAGCTCAACCCCCCTCTTAATAAGGCTGTCTTTTTATATTCCGCAAATGCAAATGTGCCCGCTCGGCAACGTCGACACAATTTCCTAGAATTAGATTGTAATTGTAATCCGCAACACCTGGCTAATTATGCAGCCTGCAAGCGACCGTAAACGAGTACCATAGAAAAATAGGCTGCTCTCGACAATAACTTAGAAACATATGCCTATAATTAAGTGAACAATTTAAATTTGTATTTTATGTAAGGAAAGGTTAATTATGAATAAAATCTTTTATTAGATATAAAATAGAAGAAATACGGCTAGCCTTGTGGGTTAGAGTGAGATAGGAGGAGTCTGCCTACCGCTGCCGTATGCGTAAGAGAAAGGGAAGCCAGACAGACTGGCGGCCTAACGCGTTACGTAACGAAGCGGTTTAGCCTCCCATAAGAAGTTATCACTAATTATAGATTGATATTGTCGCTACATTTTTTAAACATTTCAAACAATTATGAGCGAGTTTTTAAAATTCAAATTTTAAACTGAAACTTTCAGAAAGGTATTATTTTTTGGTCTATAAAAATATACCGTAACGAAAAAATAAATTTAAAAAAAAACAGTGTTTGGTGATTATTGACCAGGTTCCAGTCACCCTTACGAGAGCAGATGCGCGTTTGTAACACTTTTGTTGTTGCAAATGTCCATAGGCGAAGGTAACCGCTTTCCATTAGTGAGCCCTCGGTGTGTCTGCTGAAATCACTTACAAAAAAAAAGAAAAAAACATTTATTTAGAACTAAAGCACAAATGAAAATACAGTATTCAAGCATAATCTATACATATAAATAAAATTGAAGTGTCTGTTTGTAATATTGAAATAACCGCTTTTTACTACATGCATATGAATAAGTGAAATTCTGTATAAAATCTTTTTTTTCTTTAAAGTACTTAAATATAAAAAAAATAGAACAACAAATATAAAGAAAAACAATTTTTAGCTAGACGTATTGCTGGGGAATTTCTTGCAGCTTCGTCTCCTTAAAAGCACGTTGCGAAGTAGACTAGGAAGTAAAATTAAATTTTAACCTACATGTATGACCTTCAAAAAGTGTTCTCCAGTGGAACTTATTTTGAATAAAAACTTTTTAATTTGAATTTGAAAAATAATGGCTTGTAATCAAATTTGCTAAAAAAAAAATTGTGGCAAAAATGAAACTGACTCCTAACTAAAAAGCAAAAAATGAATATTTAATCAACTTCTTTATATATACGGTTCATACACCAAAATAACATTTTGTGCAACTTTTGTCTGTCTGTCTATTTGTTCCGGCTAATCTCTGAAATGGCTGGACCGATTTTGACGGGACTTTTATTAACAGGTAGCTGATGTAATAAGGAGTAATTTAGGGTCCTTTTTTTAGAAAATTCTTCTATTATGGAATTATGACGATTTTCCATCACCACGCGGAAGAGACCGCGGGGTGCAGCTAGTAAATAAGTAAATGTACAATGTAATACAATGCAATAAAAAAATCAAGGAAAGGAAAGTGCAGCTCTTATATTGGTCCTAGCTCAACATGTTGCTGCTAAAATTAACCAGCACTGATCATCCGCTAGGGCCATTCAAGTAACATACACAGACTTCGTCAAACAAAGGTGGCCAGTCTATCCATTCGCCCGCTGGCGGCCGTAAAGAGAAAAACTAGACTTGGTGGCTTTTCGAAAAGCCCGTTCGAACCCTAAACGAGTATAAAATAAGGTTAAACATTTCACCATGACTCTGTACTTACGTATTGACACCATGACACGTTATTGAGGACGCATCAACAAAAAGCATGGGTCGCAATAGCAATAGCCGAAAGTCAACGACCTGCTTTGAAATTACTTAAACGAAATTCACATGGTAGAAACATGACGAAATCAAAATATCCCATATTTCGAAAAGCTCTAAAATCATTTTCATTCGAAACTACAACGTTGACTATTTGAAGTGAAACTTCAATAAAGCCGGGGGAGGGACGGAGAAACTATACAATTTAAAGTCTAATCGTTGGAGTCGATTGAGAGGAGAGCCAAGAGGTTGATAGGCGACCAGCTTGTCGATACAAGGCTTCAAAGCCTAGAGCATCGACGCCGGGTTGCAAGTCTATCGGTTTTTATATGATCCATTTCGGAGAGTGTGCGGCTGAACTGTTCGACCTGATTCCCCCTACACTACTCCATCTTCGGACTACAAGGCGCTCTGGTCTACGCCATCGTTTCACAGTGGGAACGCTGCCAGTGCGTACTAAACGCTTCGCTTCCACGTTCCTTATACGTACCGCAGAATTGTGGAATGCACTACCAGAGTCCGTGTTTCCCGTAAAGTACAATCCGGGTAACTTCAAGCCTCGTGTGAATAGGTACTATCTAGGTAAGCACCATCTTCGACCGCATCATCGTCCGGCATTGGACGTGATCGTGGTCAAACGGAAGCCTATTTAATATTTTTTTTAAACCAGCGGCCGTCGTAAGAGGCGACCAAACGACTCACGTGCAAGCGGGTAAGGTATTCGCCTGTCTGGATGGCTGCAAGCCCTCGTCTGGAGTATGCCGCCATAACTAGCTTGACTTGTGTTCAGACATTAGTGGCCAGGTACCAGAATTGGTAGCACCTATGGTGTTACAAATGTCCATAGACGATGGTAACCGCTTTCCATTACGAGTAGGTGGGCCGTCTGCCTCTGTTGAGCTCGTGCACTAAAAAAATGTATCCAATACATACATACATAACTTCACGCCAGGTCCCTTGCGGGGTAGGCACGAACAACAGAGCGCCATACATGCTTATTCTTACACACCTCACTTGCTTCTTTGACATTCATAGCTCTTGTCATGCACGCTCGTCTGTTCTTAAGGCTCCTGACATCACCTTCTGCTAATACAAGATCAATTTGATCATGGAAGGTGTGTCGTGGCCTTCCGCGACTTCTGCATCCATCCACTTTTGCATTGTATATCTGTTTAGTCAATCTTTCATCATACATTCTTTCCACATGCCCGAACCACCGGAGCATTCCTTTCCTTACCTTCACCCCGACACTCTCTTTTAGACCAACTCTCTTTCTTTCTGTATCCAATACAACCTTCCTATATTACCACTCTAAAGGCTGATAACGCGTTGGGGTCTCCCGTGTTATTACAAACTTCTATAGGCCACAGTAAATACTTTTCAAATCAAATCAAATCAAATCATCATTTATTGCAAAAAAACAGGGTACATAAAAATGATGGTAGGATTGTTTCATAGCTTCACATGTTTTGGCCTCTAGGGCGTGCATAATGTTGTACATATTATAATAAACAATTCTTATCAATTCAGTCAGTACTAATATTACATTAATATAAAAAAAAAATTATTTAGAATAATAATATAACAAATAAAATCTTTAAATTAGTCATTCTTTTAAATTAATATCATAAACATTAAAATTAATCCACTAGACTAGTCTATATAAATAATACATTGTATAATACCTCAGTAAATTAAAGTCTATCACTAAAATAATCATTAAGACTAATATGTTTTGTCAATCATCATGTATGCGTAGCGTTAGGAGAGATTTCGCTTCTCTCTGCGTATTCTACCGACTGTATAACGGGGAGTTCAGAATGGTGCCTTCGTCCTCTTTCTACCACCGCACCGCTCGCCATCGGTTGGGGGTTCACCCCTACTTCCATGAGCCAGAAAGCTAGAGCTTGAGCCATCAAGTTTCTCTTCCGCACTGTAGGGGCTTGGAATGAGTTTCCAGCCGAGGTTTTCCCACAGCGCAACGATATGGAGTTTTACAAAAAAGGTGTCAAAAAATTTCTTCGAGGCCGGAAGCGCGTTGGTAACAACTCTGGTGTTGCAAACGTCCATAGGCGACGGTAACCGCTTTCCATCAGGTGGGCCGTCAGCCTGTCTGCCGTACTCCATTGAAGAAAATGCGTGTTTTGAATCACCCTTTATAATCAGCGAGCCGACACGCACATGACCGATTTTAGAACATATACAAATAAGCAAACCAGTACAGCCGTGACCCCATCCGTCTGCAGCTCTCCGCGAAGCCATATGCGCCCCATATCCGACGCCGCGGTCAGCTAATCCGATAACGTAATCAAACTCCGTGTGTTTGTATGTCTGCATCTATGTATGTAACTAAACATATGCTGGGATGCATTTGTGGATAATTATCATTTCATTTCTATCGTAACCGAACATGTGTTGGTGTTTTCTTACGGTTTTATCTGAACAAAGTACCTTATCGCACGTTACACTTCAAACGCTCGACGGACGAGAGCTAGACGGAAAAATGTGCGATTGCAATGAAGAATGCTGACCGCTGTATTGTTGCCTCTCGAAGCGTTTCTTTTTAACGCCATCTATGGATTGATTGTGATATTGGTTGTACACCAGTGGCGTGGACTTCATACTCGAATCCCCATAGCCTAAGTCAGCGACTAGTGACCAAAAGGTCGAAAATGCCATTGGCCTTTACGTGTTCTGTTTGAAAATGTGATTACTAGTGTCTCTAAAAATTAAATTATAATTTAATTTTCTAGACGTGTTGGTAGAAATAACAACTTAGCAACTGATAATCCGATCGGGCACCGGCTTTTGTTTCTAAATTTTCTTATAGTTATTTTAAGTTGAGAAAATAAATCACCAAATCACTTCCAAATTATTGACTAACATTTTACTCCTTAATTTTTTATTAAAACAGGATAAAAAAATGTCTACATATTTGCAAAACAGAGATAAATCATTTGGTTTTATTTTATTCACGAGACAATAATAAAGCATCTAAAAAACGACCGACCGTGTCCATGGAATCCTCGCTATCACCCGAAAAACCCTGAACGACGTTGGAGTGGCTACAAGCCTTAATTAATTACACAACAAAATTTCGAAAAAATCTGTCCAGCTGTTTAAGAGTTCAATGACATCCACTAGACAAACGTCCCCTTATTCATGGCCGGTAGATATATCTTATCGACCGTTCATTTGCCTTAGCAAATTTGACATATGCTACATAGAAGTAATATCAAATTCAACCGATGGTAAGGAAAGTGAATAGAAAGAAAAATATGGGAATCGACCATTACTAATTTGGCTACAGAACCAAAAATTAGTATTCAATCGAAAACACCTACAACTCGAAAAGCTAATGACCGATTTATCTTATTTTAGGTATTTTTTTATACTTTAAACGCTTTACAAATGAACAATTCAAAAGCGAAGAGAACATTACCGAACGAGTAACTGTATTCCGATTTTGAATTATTAAAAGTCATATCCTGCGCCCACGGTCGACAAGGAAGCGCATGCGCATGTAAAGGCCTTTGCACGCTGTACAGCGTCAGATGTTCAAGCGTGTTTTAGACGCCGGTACAATATACAACAAGGCAGTCCCTGCGCCGCCAAATATGAAGGGCATAGATGAAAACTATGCACTAGCACCTTCGAACCGAGTCCCACCATCGTTAAGTCAAAACAGAATCTTCCTCGTTATTGACGGAGGAATTGCTGCTGGTCCCCGTGGCACCCTACCGAGAAACTAAGCCGCCAAACCATTGCAAAATACTACAATAATATCAACTCGATGCACAGAAGATCCAAAAACTTTACGAAAGTCTCCTCCGGGGTTACATTTTTACGAACATTACTTCCATAATAATATAATGAATAAGAATCACTACTTCCTTGCATTGATTGATTGTAAATGAAAACTGCAAAGTAGTTAGGTAGTGATATTGATTTTTTTTTTGCAAATAAAGTTTTTCTTTCGTTCTTTCTTTCTTTCTAAATTTGTGTCGAATATGGGGCCTCAAGTGTGTTTGGATTTTTTAAATGTTACTGGTAATGGCCGGATCTTGTATCATATTATTCATTCATTCATCAAAAAATATTACGAACTTATAGAAACAATTATGTATGTGACGTCAATTAGGAGACGCTGCAACCGGCGACAGAACCGTTGTCTTTTATCCGCGACATTGGGCACTAAGCTTAAGGGCATCGCGGGTGAGTCACGCCACGCGACTTTTGCTTGCGCGGGCGCCGCCAAGTTCAACGTACCGCGCGTAGGCGAAACTAGCCCCTTTACCACCATTGCAACTTTGCTTGCGGTTTGGCATACGCTTTTTAGGTTCATATTTAATCGATGTTAACGGTTAGGGTCCATCACCTTACGCCATGGCTATGGGAACCTGCCAGGGCTCGCAGAATGACCAGGCCGTGTGCCCATGACCCTAGTATAAAATGAGCGAAGATCCACCGAGGGTTTTTTTGGTCGTCCCTGACTTGACTGGCCATAGCATCTCTTCGGAAGTATTTTAGGGACTTAATTGGTTTTCTGCTCGTTAAAACAAGGGGATACGACAACAAACAAGGTGGTAGGGCATTTGCCCGACTGGATGGCTACCACCCCTGGTCTAATGTATGTCGCCATAACAACCTTGAGTTGTGTTCCGGCATTAGTGGCCAGGTTCCAGTCTCCGTTAAGAGAGCAGCAGCGCATTTGTAGCACCTTTGACGTTGCAAATGTCCATAGGCGATGGTAACCGCTTTCCATCAAGTAGGCCATCTGCCTGTCTGCTGAACTCCTGCTATAAAAAAAATACAAGGATGTGGAAGCCCAGCAACCTAGCACGCACTGGTAGGTGGGGCCTTGTGGACCTCTTCCACTGCTGAAGTATAACCAACAACGTCATCCCTCGCATCGCGTGTGGTTCTTCTCTTTATAAACTATAAGTGTGCGAAGTTTTATTCTCCTCTGTCCGCCCAATTTTCGTAAGGGGTACAACATTTTTGCTTCACGTATTAATATGATGATAATGTAAATTCTTGCAATCTCGTTCGCCCGGGCAAAAGAAGGGGGGGAGCTGGAACCTCGCCTCTAATGGTGGAAAACAAGGTTGTTATGCGAGCATATTCTAGACCAGGGATAGTGGTCATCCAGACGGATGAATGCCCAACCAACAATCACCACCTGTCCGCAGGAATTTGCCTTCTCCGTTCTTGCATGGATTTCTAACATCTATTAACCAATGTATGAGTTTCAATTAGGTAAGAATCATCCGAGACCCCGAGGTCCGTGACCGAGCCACGGAAAGCGCAGCGCTATCCTTTCATGATGCTAATTGGCGTAATCGGGCTAATTTTTGGTTGCTGGCCAACATTTCTTACCTGGTAGGGTTGCCAAACTTTTAAAATTCAATTTAGTAAAATCTTATGAAGTTCTATAAGCTGCTCTTTTAACATTTTAAAATCAAGACCTTCCAAAGATTCGGTTTACAATCCATAAATTATTGAGATTAAGGGCCGCTTGCATAAGGTTGCTTAAATTTATTTAAAAAACACAAAACGTGTTTAACACCCTTAAACACAATGCGTCTTGCACAACGCAAAATTTTCCGCTAAATATGTTTAAAGAACTGTCAATACGTTTTGTGTAAAAAGTATTTAGGCAGTTAAATATGATTAACTAATTTTATTTAAAGGCGATCGTTATGAAACAGCCCTAAGACGTTATTAATCTATTCATATAACAAAATTGTAGAGGTCAAATTTCGGTACAATAAAAAAAAATGCTAAAAACCGAGTCAGGGGGATGTAAGAAATGAAATAGAACTAATTTAGATTTTTTTAAATATTTTTTCTCTGTTTGTCTGTCTGTTTGTACCGGCTAATCTCCGAAACGACTGGACCGATTTAAATTAAATTTTGTATGGTGGTAGCTTATATCCCTGGTCAACATATAGGATACTTACATTACTTACATACACTAATTGTGGCGAAGACCGAGTACTTGGCCTGCAACAGTATAGATCCCACATCCGTGCGCATAGGCGAAAATACGGTCGAGCGCACGGATTAGTTTAAGTACTTGGGATCTGTCCTTAGTGCGTCCTCGACCTCGACGTCAAGGCCCGCATCACAGCAGCTTGGGCCAAGTGGCGTGAGGTGACAGGTGTCATTTGTAACCCCAAAAATGCCGGTCAAATTAAAAGGACAGGTCTATAAATACATCATTAGACCAGTCCTTTTGTATGGCACTGAAACGTGGCCAGTACTTGAGCGACACAAGCAAGAACTGCATGTCACGGAGAATATGATGCGATGGATGTATGGAGTGACGCGGAATGACCAGGTCAGAAACCGCATCCGCGGCAGTCTTCATGTCCGTGACATAGCAGACAAACTGCAAGAGTGATGCTTACGCTGGTACGGCCACGTTTTACGCAGACCGGCTAATTACGTGGGGAACAAATGTCTAGCCATTCCGCCTCCGCCAGGTCCCGGTCGAAAGGGAAGGCCCAAGAAATGCTGGCTTGACGTCGTGAAGGATGACAGGCGTGCCAATGGTCTCAAAACAGGGGATACTGAAGATCGCGCGAAGTGGAGTTGAATAGTGAAAGTAGGAAAGCGGACCCCGTGCGTCGGAGTGAACGCTCCGAACGCACGAACGAACGATTTAACGCTCGGATGATGATGATGATGATGATGAACATATAGGATACTGTTGATCCCGAAAAATTAAAGTGTTCCCGTGGGATAGTTAAAAAACCGCAAAACGTGTACGAAGTCGCGGGTAGAAGCTATTAATAATAAGACTTAATAATTAATGAACAAGTTGGCAGTATGCTAAGTACAACTTTACCAATACTCATTGACACTTGACATCGTTTTTTTCCGTGATCACTGCTACTGAAAAGTGGCCGAAACTTCGGCATAATATTAGTCAAATAAATTACCGCGCTTAAAACCGTTAAAACGTAGTTTTATTATGGGCCCCAAGTTTGCTGTACATACTAATGAACAAATTCTGATGAGCTCTTCAATTTGGTGCTTACGTCGCCATTCTATCATTGCACCACTCGCCGGCGATTGGTAGTTCATCCACATTTCCTGAACACTTGTAAGTCCTCCACGGTTCGTGGCGGGACGCTCCTTCATGCCATATTTGTCCGAGTTCTGGAATGAACTCCCTCCCGCGATTTACATTTTTTAATACAAAGTACCGCGCTTGTTAAGCTTTTAGCTTGGGAACCAGGAATACCTCCAAAGTATTTGGCAGCCCTATGCAAACAGTATGTGAGTCAGCCGTAGAAGTTTTTATAGGCATCGAGCCAAACGCCCGAGCGTTGTTACGGGCCTAGATTTTTTTTAGTATACCGGAAGACGTGAATGGACTATTGTTTACTACATTAAAGCCACCGTATAGCCATAGATCAGGGAAACTAAGGAATGACGATCGATCCACTAGAAATCGTAACTTGGTAACCAGGGCTTAGAAACTGGTATAGAAAATCGATCCGGTTAGACGTTAAAGACAAAGTAGAGAAATAAACCGGTTAATCCAGGTATACATAACACCCGGCTCGTCCTGCGTCAATGGACTGGACGACAACACGACACCCTGACGTACTGGCTGACACAGGTCCTCTCGGGCATGGCTCCTTCATCAGGGTGCTATTACTGCGACACTAGCACGAGGATACGGCGCTGCACACACTCCAGGAGTGTCCCGCATGGACCGAGCAGCGCCGAGAACTCGTCACCTTTACCCGATCTGACCTCTCGCTTCCGGCCGTGGTTCGCAACATGGTCGGAAGCCAACCAGGATGGAACACCGTCTCCTTCTTCTGCGAGCGCGTTATGCTTACGAAGGAGGAGGCGGATCGCGGGCGTGAGCGGACTTCCTTGCTTCGCTCCCACTTGATGGAAAGCGGTTACCATCGCCTATGGACATTTGCAACACCAAGGTTCTACAAATGCGTTGCTGCCCTCTTAAGGGAGACTGGAACCTGGTCATTAATGTAGGAACACGACACAAGGTTTTTATGGTGACATACTTTAGGCCAGGGGTGTAGCCATTCAGTCGGGCAATTACCCTACCACCTGGCTGTGGATTGTTTTGTCGCCTCTTACGACAGGCCGCCCGACCGCAGGAAATTATATTCTTTCTCCGTTCCTGCACGGCTATCGTAAGCTCTTACAGCGATATCTGTTATCCGTATTAGCGTAGCATCACGTTCATCCATTGTCTATATTCTTTAACTGTGCTAAGTTATATATCAAGAAGTTCGTCCATGACACTTGTAATGAAATCAAAATTTACTGTTAAATACTGTCAAAGGGGGACATAAATGAAATCAATCACCTATTTCACAAATGTTGTGACAGTTCCGGTCGAAAGCGCTTCACCTCAATACAAACGCGCTGTCAACTTGTCCGTCGTGTCTTGGCTCATTATGAGCTTAATAAATCTATGGCATGTTGATTATGTATTTAAATAGTGTTTGTTGTTTTTATTGCGTGAGTACAGAAGACAGCAAGCGGATCTTGCACTTGATACAAACGTCTTTTAGTAAGCCTGGTTGTGTTTATTTTATAGTTATTGTACGTGACGTACCTATTATTTTTCAAAAATAATAATAGGTAGCAGACAGGCAACCTTGATGGAAAGCGGTTACTATCGCCTATGGACATTTGCAACACCAAAGGTGCTACAAATGCGTTGCTGCCCTCTTAAGGGAGACTGGAACCTGGTCACTAATGCCGGAACACAACTCAAGGTGGTTATGGCGAGATAGTTTAGACTAGAGGTTGTAGCCATTCAATCGACCACCTGGCAAATTTCTTCAGTTATCAAAATAATGAAGCTT
Source organism: Dendrolimus punctatus (assembly GCA_012273795.1). Lineage (NCBI taxonomy): Eukaryota > Metazoa > Arthropoda > Insecta > Lepidoptera > Lasiocampidae > Dendrolimus > Dendrolimus punctatus. The sequence continues at coordinate 9,282,186 of CM022555.1, forward strand.
AAAAAATAATTTAATTAGTAAATTGGCATGAACACTTTTCAATTGGCAAGCTATCAACGGCGAGTTATGGTTCATCTGGTTAGCACATGGGTGACGATCGCTCTTCAGCGTCCCGTCTACCTTCTACTAATACATAAAGCTGAAGAATTTGTTTGATTGAACGCGCTAATCTCAGGAACTACTAGTCTGATTTGAAAGAAAACTTCATTGTTACATAGCCTATTTATCGAGGAAGGCTATATATAGGCTTAGCGATACGGCGGCCTGTTGTCGTGCTAAAAGGTATTGAATTATGATTTTTTTTTTGGTGAGCAATAGTGTATTAACTATCTATCTCTCTATGTAACTAGAGTTTACCCCGCGGCTCAAATTCTAGTAAATGAATAAATCCCTGTCGTCAAGGAATGATCCAAATACATCGAGCGCTAGCCCAAATACGTACGCCTTACATAAACCCATAAAACTCTTCACCTATTTAGTTGGACCGTCTCTATTTGTGTTCCACATATATATTTTTACTCTTTGTTTTTCTTAGTAACGGAAGCGGATTCCTTCGGGGCGTTCTATTTTGGGCATGTCTCGTCGGCCGTAATGTTAAAGTACTGTTTTTTTTCTTTCGGTGAGGAAAAATGTGTATGGCGAGGGTGCAGTGTGACGCGTGGTCGTTTAAGCCCAGTGACACACATGCGGATAACGCCGCGCGGAAAGTTCGGCGGCTGGCGGATTGACGCCGATCCGAGCTTGGCGGAATTCTGTGCAGGAACGGATAAAGAATATAATTCCTGCGTCCTGCGTTGGGACAGACTGTCGTAAGAGGTGACAAAACAACCAACAGCCAGGTGGTAGGGCATTTGCCCGACTGGATGGCTACCACCCCTGGTCTAAAGTATGTCGCCATAACAACCTTGTGTTGTATACCGGCATTAATGGCCAGGTTCCAGTCTTGCTTAAGAGAGCAGCAGCGCATTTGTAGCTCTTTGGTGTTGCAGAAGTCCATAGGCGATGTTAACCGCTTTCCATTAAGTGGCCCGTCTGCTGTCTGCTTAAATCCTGCAATAAAAATAAACCGCTGATGTATAACATACATAGGTAACTTAGAAAAATTGAGAGTGTATTTAGGGGTTTATAGTAGATTAATACTCGTGGTATTTAGTAAACCAAAACCCTCCGGTTTCGAAACATTCTTCATTGGTGCTCCGCTCCTATTGTCTTAGCGTGATGATATGATATGATATAGCCTTCATATGCCTATAAATGGGCTATCTAACACTGACAAAAATTTTCAAATCAGACCAGTAGTTTCTGAGATTAACGCGTTCAATCAAACAAACAAACAAACTCTTCAGCTTTATATGTTAGTAAAAGATAAAATTACATATTTTAAAATCAAAATGACGGACATGATATTATAAAAGCCTGCTCTTTTATATGATTTTTTGTATGATGTGTCATCTACCAGATTGCCAGTAAGCCTCAAAGGAGTCGTCATACAACAAAAACCGCTAGTGAGGACGATCGATACGGCGAGGTCGACGCACTTGGTCGCCGCCCAGCAACACCGCGGACGTGACTCTTCACCCTCTCGAGCTGTATAGGCGCTACGAGTTACGATGATCAAACGACGTCGGCTCGATCGGTGTGATACCACGCCCTCACAGTATATCGGCGTGAAACGGTTAAGTAATTAGAAAATGTAAACGTAAAACATGAATATACAATTGAAAGTTAAGACCGATATCTGGAAATTAGTAGTATAAGATAGATAATAATTCAATCTTATACTAATGTATAAAGCTGAAGAGTTTGTTTTGTTTGAGTGCACGCGCTAATCTCAGGAAGTACTAGTCTGATTTGAAACATTCTTTCAGTTTCCGATAGCTCATTCATCGAGGAAGGCTCTAGGCTATATATCATCACGCCAAGACTGATAGGAGCGGAGCACCAGCGGAGCGTACGCTCCGACGCTAGGAGCCCGCGCTTTCCTACTTCACTTCGCGCTGTACGCCAATGGTACGCATTTCATCCGGCACAACGTTAATCCAGCATGCTAGACGTTTCTTCCCCACGTAGTTAGACGGTCTCCGAAAACGTGACATAACTCGCAAAAATAGCAAATTGAAGTGGCAATGGGCCGGTCACATTTGTCGCAGGCCAATGAAAAAGACGAGTCCTGAAGTGGAGACCCTCACGATAAACGTGGTGTCGGATGCCCTCCAGCCTGACGGACTGACGACTTGCGCAAGGTCGCCGGTAGGCGCTGGATGAGGAACGCGGAGGACCGTATTCATGGTGCCGACTAGGGGAAGCCTACGGCCAGCAGTGGACTGTGATTGGCTGAGAACGAAAACGTGACCCCGCACCAGCGGGCGAAGCGACTCTCTTGCTGTTCGTGCTATGTCACGGACAGGAAAACTGCTGCAGAAGCGATAGCTCCTGACGCGTACAAAAGGACAGGTCTAATGATGGATTATAGAATTGTCTGACACTGACACTTGTCACCTTAGGCCACTTGGCCCAAGCTACTGAGATACGGGCCTTGACGTCATTGTCGGTATCCCCAGAAGGGCAAGTACAGGTCCTATGTACTTAAATTTCTTTGTACGCTCGACCATATTTCTCTTATCTTTTACCATATCCCAATTAATTGGGGTCGGCACAATATGTCTTCTCTTTCTACACTTCTCTATTCTTCTTCACCATCCCTCTTTTTCAAACAATCCATGCATCTTTTTTGGTCTACCTTTACATTTGTACCCATCCATCCTGTAGTTTACAGTCTTTTGTCACGTCACTATTATCCCTCCTCATTATATGCCTATACCAACTAAGTCTTCTCTCTCAATTTTTCAGTCACGCGTGCAACTTTCATAGACGCTCGACCATATCTTCGCCTAATTTATCCATCCCCCTCCCCCTGTCCTATCCCTTCCTAAATAAATGCTTGCATCGCGTCGGCTTCGCCATTAGTGTTGCAAACGTCTATAGATGACAGTAACCACTTACCATGAGCTTTGATCCAACTTTGCATAACAAAGATCGCTGTTTAAGTCTTAATTGACCATTATCCAACAGTGACCGCGGCGGGAAGTCCTTCACGACCAAAATATATGCATTCGTAACAATGAAATACAAGGCGGCTCCCTTCCGGACATTACGTCGTTCGTGGAAACGAAATGACGCAATATGAGACCACCCCTATCACGCGGTATGAGGTCACGGCTCGCCGGGTTCGATGCACTGGGGTTGGTTGCAATATACTTTTTTCGGGTTCCCATTTCGGCTAAAAAAGAACCGTTGAAACGTTCATTACGAAGTGGAATCATCAAATCAAATCATTTATTTGCGTAAAAACATCGTTAGTTTAACATTGGTTGATAATATGTTATTTTGTTTCACATGTTTTTTCCCTGTCAGGCATACAAATAGTATTTAAAAATTGAAATTAACTATCAACAGATTACTTACGGAAAGTCATGAAGTCTACCACCGCAAAGTAATTTTGTTAGTGTTAAAGGAGAAGAAGCGGATTCATAGAAGCTGTTCGCGCCGCTTAATTTAAAAAATCTTGTCCTATCAAATTATTTTCACAACTACCCGCTTTCCTAACTGCGTTACCCAATCACCTTTTCCCAGTCGCCGTCTTCCGTTCTGTTAGCTTGCATCCAGCGACAGTCTACATTTTCTTTTATCAGCAAATAATAGCCTGTGTTTGACGGCTGGTAACCCTATTTTTATTTTTACAAGACGGTAGAATAACAATACAATGCAATCGATAGTGTGAGTTACATTTTTGGCATTGGTTCTTTAGACTTCAAAACCTAAAAGAGCTGTCCCGTTTGAAACGCGCAAGTGGATATAATTACTAATCAGACAAACTGTAAAAGGAGATATAATAGAAAAAAGTTGACTCAGTTGTAGGAACTAAATTATGAATCGCTTATTAAAATGTAAGTAAAAGCGGGTAATAAATGTGCTTTGTTTACAAATATGCAGGTAGCTCATATTGTGACAATATTCTAAAAGTTATGTTATTATTATATATAGTGTCCGCATCCCTAAACAAAATTAAAAAATTAAATTTCATCGTGCAAACAAAAATTTTGAAAGGTAATCCGCTTCCATGAAACTTCGCCCGTTATAACCCACGTCGGGCGCCAGTAGTCTGCGTTTGCGGGTACCCCGACCGAATCAATACGGTCGACACGCACAGTCGGGGCAAACAACTCAATATAGCTTACTACCTTTTATCCTCGACTTCGTTTAACCGCACTATAATATATAGTATCGTACTATATTTTTGCCAATTGTACTATATATCAAAGAAAAAATAATATAATCAATTTTAAATTCATAATACCGCACCAAGGTTACATTGAGCGCTTATACCCTGTTCCATCTTAATGCCTCTCAAAGTTCGGACGTTTCTTGGTGAAAATTGCTCAGTCCAAAATTGACTGCTAGTGTTATCGAGAAACTACATTTGCATGTTCCCCCTAGTCTTGTACTACCTAGAAAATTGTTTCATTCACCCTCGACACGTACAGCCTTCAGACGCCACTCGTTTTTTTGTCAGAACAGCGAATGAATTCAACAAACTCAGCAAGTCGGATTATGTTGACATTGACATGTTTGTGGATAGTGTAGCATCAAAGATCAAAGTTGATTAGATCGAACATCAAAGCCTAACTAAACATATAATAAAATTGTAGAGGTCAAATTACTGTACAATTAATTTAATTTTAATTAATTTAGATTTTTTTTAATTTTTACATGAAATTTCTTATGGTGATAGCTTATATCCCTGGTCAACATATAGGATACTTTTGATCCCGAAAAATTAAAGAGCTCCCGTGGGATAGTTAAAAAACCGCACCACGCGCCACACAAACGCACACGTCATCTGCGGAGGTTTTTGAATAGCTGTTCTTTAGCTATCTCTAACGTTAGTTTGTAAGACTGCAGCTGTTAACCCCCTAAATAAAATGGAATGCGCTAATCTCAGGAACCTCTGGTCCGATTTGAAAAATTCTTTCAGTGTTGAATAGTACATTTATTCAGGAAGGTATGGGCTATACATCATCACGCTCAGACCAATAGAAGCGGAGCAACAATGAAGAATGTTTCAAAATCGGGGTTTTGAAAACTAATTCCACGCGGACAAATGCCGTGTCTATTAAAAAAAACAACAACTGGATATACTCGTATAGTTGTAGTATAATGACGAATTCAATGCAATTTTTATTAGATTTTTTATTCGTTTGTTCGGGATCCACGTAAAAACTAATGTGCCAATTTTGACACAGTTTTCACTGATCGACAACAAATTCTTAAGCCTTAAAATCTGCGCTACTTTATATCCCGGGAATACCGCGAGAATATTTCTGGGAATGATTTAAAATGGCCAGATTGAAACCAAAAAAAACAATTCCAAATGCGATTTTTCTACACTGATCTATAGCAAAATTTATGTATTATAATGAGTGATAAAATTATCACTCATTTATGATACACCCCGCGGGATTTTTTTTCTTTGGGTACAAAAAACATAAAATTCTTCCGACACAGTTCTCACTAAAGCGATACCTTACATCCTTTTCTAATGCTGTGGTAATTTGTGTCCCGCGAATCTCGCGGGAATTTCAAGTCAAGCTTATACATAGTCGCGGGAATATCCAAGTTTAGGTATAAAATATTTAGATACACGAGTACACGTCTGAGATCTCGGTCTCATGTAGTTAGGTCTAGTCTCTTTTTTTTATTGAATGAGTTCAGCAGACAGGCAGACGGCCCACTTGATGGAAAGCGATTACCATCGCTTATGAACATTTGCTACACCAAAGGTGCTGCAAATCCGCTACTGCTCTCTCACGGGAGCCTGGAACCTGGTCACTAATGCCGGAACACAACTCAAGGTTGTTATTGCGGCATACTCTAGACCAGACGTGGTAGCCATCCAGTCGGGCAAATGCCCTACCTACCTGGCACCTTTAGTCTACCTTACCTCTAGTCTTCTTTCGTTTACTTTGTGTTTAAAAGTTGTATAATAAAACTACGTTTTAACGGTTTAAAGCGCGGTAATTTATTTGATTTTGGATTGTCCAACGTTTCGGCCGCTTTTCAGTGGCCGTGGTCACGGACGACTTTTGTAGTTTTTATAGTACACAAGTCGCGAAAACTTAAAAAAATATTATTTCAAATTTGTAATTAGAAAAAAGCCCATTGTGTATAATAAAACCAAGAAGTATGCCCTGTATTCGTTTTTCTTCTATCATGTCCATCACACTCTCAACTAGTCGAAAAAGATAAAGCCCAGACTCCCAGACACATAAAAATCGAATTACACATCAAATAACATTATCCTATCGCAGAGAAAGGGGGCGGCCACACGCCGTTATTACTGCGCAAAGGGTGACCCAGTTTCGAGTCTGATATCTGTAAAGGAGATTTACGACTCATACATACACGAGCGTTTTTTCAACGCCGCGGCATTAAAGACGCTGTTATGAACGATCGTGTACAGTGCTCGTCACTAGTTTATTTGAACACCTCATTATCATCCGAGCATTACACAATTCTTTATTGAAGTGATAATTTCTTATGGGAGGGTAAATCGCTTCGTTACGTAACGCGTTACGGCGCCAGTCCTTCTGGCTTCCCTTTCTCTCACGCATACGGCAGCGGTAGGTAGGCTCCTCCTCTCTCACTCCAACCCACAACGCGAGCCGTATTTCTTCTAATGTACATATTCAAGAGTTGTAACTAAGAATAAAATATATTTTATAATCAATATAAAATATTTTATTAATAAATAACCTTTCCTCACATTATCATTAATATACATAAAATTTTAATTAATAACCTAAGCTTTTCTCAAGTGAAACAATTTCAATATTAAATAGTTAAACTTACATACATACATACATAACTTCACGGCAGGTCCCTTGCGGGTAGGCACAGACAACAGAGTGCCATACAGGCTTATTCTTACACACCTCACTTGCTTCTTTGACATTCATAGCTCTTGTCATGCACGCTCGTCTATTCTTAAGGCTCCTGACATCACCTTCTGCTAATACACGATCAATTTGATCATGGAAGGCGTGTCGTGGCCTTCCGCGACTTCTGAATCCATCCACTTTTGCATTGTATATCTGTTTAGTCATTCTTTCATCATACATTCTTTCCACATGCCCGAACCACCGGAGCATACCTTTCCTTACCTTTACCCCGACACTCTCTTTCACTAGTTAAACTTAGATCAGTTTAAATTATCACTTCTTTTTTTTATCACCTATAGTTTTGCGTTTGACCATTATCTCGCTCGATTTGAGCGGGGATATGGTCTAAGATCGAGCACTTCACTTCTGACGGGCGTCCCGAGACACACACGTTTTTTTTCCACTTTAAGTACACAGCGAAGCTTAAAATTAATAACAACATTAACTAAGAGACTGGTGTCTGAATTAGGTCAAACAGAAACCAGGTTTTTGAAGACAGAAAACCCCCGATTTTGAAACATTCTTCATTGGTACTCCGCTCCTATTGGTTTTAGCATAATGATATATAGCCTATAGCCTTCCTTGATAAATGGGTTATATAACACTGAAAGAAATTTTCAAATCCGACCAGTAGCTCCTGAGATTAGCGCGTTCAAGCAGCAAACAAACAAACTCTTCAGATTTATATATTAGTATAATATTATGTTACAGTGAGCCCTTCAAGTGCTAAGGTGTGATGTATTGTCTGTGTATTTGTAAGTTCGCATAGGTGAAGCAAGAATAAGTACGTATGATTCAGCAAGAGTGATTGAGACATAGAATCCATATGATGTATAAGAAGTGTCAGGGAATCACGGATTTTGGCATTTAATCCCGGTTGTGTTCGGAGCGTTTGCTTCGAAACCCGCGGTCTGCTTTATTATAACGCAAGAAGCGCGACAGAAGCACATGCCTTCTTATTATAACAACAGCCGCGCGACTTGTTAAGATTAGTGCGGCGCATTCCATTCCAATAATGGATCCCAACGAGGGAACGTCGTTCTTGCTCCTGTTTTGGTTCTCCTTCGGCGCCAATGTCGCGCTTGTTGGAATCGTATTTGTTATTGTAAAGTAACCATATGACGGAGGAAGTCCATAACCGGATAGAGTATTCATTAATGTAGTAATCGGAAGTTGTATAACCGGATGTCAACGTAGAAGCATTTATTATCAAGCCAACGGATATAAAAAATGAAGTAACTGGAAGTTGGAAGATATACGGATGGCGGAAGTTGGTGTTATGACGGAAGTGAAGTGTCGCCAAAGTAATACAGGATGGTGTCGCTGCAGACGCACTACGAGGATCTTATAAATAGTTTGTGTTCGGGCAGAGGAGGGGTAGTCTTCAACCAGTCTACACCTAGTCCACAACGATAGTCTACGTTCATCAGTTGAACAGAGCGAAAGCTCTGTTGGACAAGAGGCACATAATATATTGTGGTCGATAATTACTGTTCGATAATCACAGTATTCTTTAAGGGCAGATCGCTGCTCGACTGACAAGCGTGGAGACAACTAATAATAATAATAATAATAATCGGCAGACAAACAATAGTCCTACACTGGCCGGGGCTTGTCCTTGGGTATATTATTATATGGTGTAGACAGGGATAATCGCCGGTCAGTGTCACGCCACATATTTACATTAAACTTGTCAAGGGGCCTCTACGTGTTGGCCTCCCCATGGCCCCACGCAAGCCCTCCAAAAGTCCGGGCCATTTTTATGGCCCGTGGTCTTGAAAGACATACATATAAATCGGCAGACAAACACACACATTGTATATCCCCAAATTAAGCAAGTTACGCTTGTGTTATGGGTAATATACAACGGACCACTCTGGGGCCGATCCCAGACACCCAGACCATGGTAAATAACGGAGAAAATATGTTTCCGAAATTTACTATACCGGGAATCGAACCCGGAACCTCTGGGTTGCAGTGAGGTAGGCCGTCAAAGGCTTAGCCCGCTAACCACAGAGGCCGTCATTCATTCATTCATTCGGACAACTCTTGGAGTTGTCCGAATATTTCTGTGTATTATTGTGCTGTATTTAATATTATAATTATGTAATAATTCTAGTGTAATAAACTTTGATTATTATTATTTTGCTTTTACGCTCATAGTAAATAATAATACTGGATTGATCGAAATTGGCGTGTGAATAGTGATTTTATTGCTTGACTCTCGAATCCCTCAAAGCAGGACGCAATTGAACTTCAATGATAAAATGTTCTGTGCCGAATTCGCTCATTGTGCATTAATTGTATGTAAATGCGCTTGCAACACTGGCTCGAAGTCGACTCTCCTATTATATTAATGTACACTATGTAGCCGACTGATCGCACGCGGCTGCCGTCCGCTATGACAATAGTAAAAAAACAGAAAGTGGAAAAACGAATCGCAACAAAATTTGTAGAACACATCATTGTTTACTAAAAGTGTCGCGACAGCATATGTCTAACTATTATAGTTATACCACAATAAGTGTTTTTTTTTATTTTAAAAATTTAATTAAAATGCCGCCACTAGAAAAGGCTCTTTATTTGTATCTTGGTATTCATCCTTGTCAAAATAAATTACTTCATATTCAAAAGTGCTTCAATACCTTTATATAACTTTTTGAATTATTCAATTTTGACATCCCGTTCGAAAGATATCACAAGTTCAAAAATGTAAGAATTAGAACACGCGGTCGTGACGCTTTTTCGTGAGCGAAAAATCGTAAGATCCCGTCTACATAGAAGTTTCACTTCAAAAAGACATAGGAGCAGGCCGTTAGCACGGGCGACGCAGGTCGATTGATCATTCAAGGCACACTGGTTTCTGAAGCGTATCTTATGTAGCGTCCAAAACGTTCGTGTGTACACACACTTAGCGGTAACTACGGAATCGGTACAAACGTTCTGCGATACGGAATGGGAACAAAGCCTTTTGTTTTAGGCAATCTCACCGTGTGATTAAGATAAAACTGTTGTTTGGGGGGTCTGTAGTGATTTTTACTTCAATTACCAGTTTGGAAGTAGGTTAATTTGATTTTGTTCAGTTTTATAACTTTTTTAATAATCTTTAATTTTTTTCGCCTGCTCCTCTATTGTATGGTAGAATGGAGATTATTATTTTCTTTGTTTCTTTTCAAACATCTTAGAAACGATTACATTTACCTTACTACTAATACATTCTTTATGCCTGCTTTACAAGCTTATATTTATCTTGCCTTCCCGGTTTCCGATTGAGCTGAAATTTTGCACGCATATGCATATCGCGTGATAATGCAATAATATGGTACCATGGAGCTGATCTGATGATTGAGTCTGAAGGTGCCCTAGGAACTCCTGTACTAAACAAGATAGCCCCGACGTGTTTGGGCTCGTTTCAGTTGTCTTGATATTCAGCATCTCAAAAGCTTGTATTTAAAAAAGCTTACTTTACTCATAAGTAAGTAGTAGACCATAGTCTATTTTCTGTTTTTTATATTGTTATGTTTTAATTCTTATTCCTATTACATTTTAGTTTATTTTTAAGGACTCACACACTTATTCTTATTTATTTACACTTTCCTTTTGTTACTTTTGTTTTGATTTGCCATTTTCGTAATTTTGGTACTTTTATAGGCAGTTTTCGTAACCTCCTCACTCTTGTCTACTAAGCGTTGTAGGTATAATTATGTGTGCATGTATATTCTATTAAGTTTCACTTCTTTTCCGGATACAATATAAATAATAATAACAACAGCCCATAACTGTCCCACTGCTGGGCTCGGGCCTCCCACGGTAGGGGAATGGACGGTATACCCGACACGCTTGTCCAAGGCGGCTTGGCAGGTTTGACACATCGGTTATCTCGATGTGCAGGGTGCAGCACGACGTTTTCCTCCACCTTTGTTAGCACGTGGTAATTGTAACAATATGCACATTAGGTTAGAAAACACCCTAAGTGGTGCATGCGTTCCGGCCAGGATCGAACCCGCGACCTTCAAGTTTAGGACGCATGCGCTAGCCGTTACGCTACCACGACATTTCCGGATAGAAAACATACGGTACATGTTACAACTAAGGTACTAAAGCAAACAACACACATAGACATTTATGAAATAGACTAAGTAGGACCTATTAAGGCGGCATATTATTCTAATCACGGACAGCATTAGTGGCAAAACAATAGTACTGCTAACGTCATATAGTTACGTGTTGCATATTCATGCACTGGTCAAGTGGTTAGGTGTCCACGCACAACGGACGGTTTCGTAGAGTCGAAAAAAGCACCACCAACGAAGAAGATATTTTTGAAGTGAAACTTAAATTAACTACATAGACGAGGGGTATTAGGATTTTGTCTGTTACGAAACGCGTTACGGCCGTGGTGGAAGCCGACATAAATTTAGATTAGACACGGTGAGAGGCCGCATAATGTTAGAGTAGACTATCGATGTATTTATTGGTTCCAGATCGAATTCAGTTTTTTTTGTTTGATAAAACAAAACATGTTTTAAAAAAATGCATTCATTAAAATGTACCTAACCTAACCAAATCATAATATAATATTAGAATAGTTTGGTAGCATAAGGTAGCTATGGAATGTAAGACTGAAAGGTCCTATATAGCATATAGCATCACAATTATAATAAATAACATGCGAATTCTGGTAGTATACCGGACTACTTGTAATCTAAATTAAAATCCTGAGTAAAATAAATATATATGTATAGAGACCAAATTCAAAATACCTTGTAAGAAGTGTAAGTAAATATAAAACATGTAATATATATAGTATAATAAGTTTGAAAAATGTAATATTAGGCAAAATTATGTATGAATAAATAAAGTACAACAACCTTTACCTTCCCTACCCTTAATCTCATTACCAATCCCTATCTATTTCACATTCCAACCCTATAACCACCGTCCAACTTAAACCAACCCGAACCAACTATTCCCAAGTAGTAAAGTCATTTGTAAAGCATGTAGTAATATAGATAGATTTAGTTGAATAAAGAGACAAAAGATAAAAAAGAAACTAGACCCTGTCTTACCACATGACGGGGGGCCCGGCGAATAAAAAAAAAAAAAAAAAAAAACCAAATCATAATGTGAAGTAAACCTGCGAAAAATCGAAATGTGTGCTGGGACACATGGTAGAAGTGAAACTTCAACGGACAAATGGCAAAACGAATCGCAAAATATTTTTCAACTAGAAGTTTTACGGGCAGATTGTTAATGTACGTGTCCAATTTAAGAACCGTTCGAAGTGCGTATATTTTTAAAAGTAGACTGAAAGCGTTCCTGTACAAACACCAGAGGCAGCAAGCAGATCTCGCATTAGATACAAGCGCCTTTTAGTAGCGTTGTTGAGTCTTTTTTAATATTTAGTTCCTTTAAAAAAAAATCTCTTTTTGTTTGCAATTTATCTATTATTATTTTTTCCAAATCATTATTTTCAAATTTCAATAATTATTTCATAACATATTATGTACTTATTTTAATTTATTCGAAATATATCTATTCTTTGTTTTCATGGTGGTCTAATTATAAATAATATTAAAATATTAATTGTTAATTAGTTATTTTGTTATATTTTTCTTCTGTGAAGGTGACGTTGCTGCTAGGCACTAACGGAAGACCAGCGTTGGTTGTTATCAACCAGCATCTGCTGAGTTAGGGCCTGTTTAGAGTTAGTAAGTTTTTGGTTTTATTAAACTGTTTGTGTATTTTGTAATCACTTTGAATAACTCTAAATAAACATTATTTTCTTTCTTTCTTCTTCTTTCAATTTGAAAACCTCAAGTTAAAATTTTGTTGCGATTCGTTTTGCCACTTGTCCGTTGCCATTCGTTTTTCCACTTGTCCGTTGAAGTTTCACTTTGTTTTTATTGCTTAAGTACGGCAGACCGGCTGACGGCCTAACTCTGATGGAAACTCATTCATTTTATTGCGAATAATTGGGAGAAGGTGAGAGAAAACTGAGAGATGTGTCAACTACCCCATTCGAAGCTCTTCGTCTCTTTCTTTTAAGAATAACAGAGACAGTATAACATCATAAAGACTCTAGACTATTAATATTATTAGTTTCCCCCAACAAAAAAAAACAACTACGATGATGTTCATAAACAAACGGACATTATATTATATTTCAAAATGATTGCTTGTTACTAAAATGATTCCGGAATCATAAAAAATACATTTTTCAAGACACATTGATTGTTTTATCAGCAACGTAAAATTGAAAATTGAAACATTCCAAAAACGAAACATTCGAATACGCACCTCTTCCGTCTTTATTATACTTGTATTACTTCGACCAATTATATTCAAAACCAATTTCTAAGAAGAACTACGATATCCACAAACAAATGCACATTCATATATATACATGACTTTTCAAAATGGTTCCATTATTGCCAAAATTGCTGTAGAAACTTTAAAAAAATACTTTTAAACATTTACATTTTTAGCTTTGATATGACATTAACAATTATTAAACATTCAAAAACGGAACATTCCCTTTCGAACTCTTACATCGCCTTCCAACGCAATAAGAGCGACAGAGACGGCACAATAGAATGACTCAAGCTCCAACAGCTTATGTTCCAAAGCTAAATAAACATTAAGTGTAGGCAAACATTCGACTCATAATTTGCTATAGTTGCATCAATAAGGTTTGGAAAGGTACAAAGCTTATATAACATTATTGTTAACCGACTTCCAAAAGGAGAAGGTTCTCAACTTGGCCGGTATGTTTTTTTTTTATGTATGTACACCGATTACTTTGAGATTTATGATCCGATTTACGTGATTCCTTTTTAGTTCCATGCGGCATAGTTGCCATTTAGTCCCCTAAAAATTTCATATGGTTTGGCCCAGTAATTTTCATTTTAGGATCATTTTTTATGAAAAAAAAATCTATCCCGTTCCATATGTACACCGATTACACTGGGATTTATGATCCGGTTTACGTGATTCCTTTTTAGTTCGATGCGGCATAGTTGCCATTTGGTCCCCTAAAATTTCAACATGCTTTGGCACAGTACTTTTCATTTTATGAATATTTTTTATGATTTTTTCCATTCCGTTCCATATGTCCACCGATTACGCTGGGATTTATGACCCGGTTCACGTGATACTTCTTTTTTATTTTGATGCGGAATAATTGCCATTTGGTCCCCTAAAAATTTAATTATTTTTGTTTGGTGATTCAAATAATGCTCTCGCGCTTCCTTACACAGCGGCACTCTTAACGCGTCTGGGAAGATGCTTGGCCTGTCAGATTTGTCTGGTTCATTGGAAATCGTTAATCAATCATCTTATCCGTGCTGGAACGGAGAAAGAATACAATTTTCTGCGGCCGGGCGGCCAGTCGTAAGAGGCGACAAAACAACACACAGCCAGGTGGTATGGACTGGATGGTTGGCGGGATGGCTATCACTCCTGGTCTTAAGTATGTCGTCATAACAACCTTGAGTTGTGTTCCGCAATTAGTGACTAGGTTCCAGTCTCCCTTAAGAGAGCAGCAGCGCATTTGTAGCACCTTTGGTGTTCCATATGTCCATAGGCGATGGTAACCGCTGTTCATCAAGTGGGCCGTCTGCCTGTCTCCTGAACTCCAGCAATAAAAAAAATATATTTTAAAATATTAGACTTGACAATAAATATAAAATTCAGCCTTCCTAAAATGACGCGAGTTCCCACATTTTTAAAAATGTGTCTGTCAAATTTACGGCCCACAGGAAGTGCCTGTCAACTGTATATCTTTGTTCATAACAATAACATATATGACATATGGTGGTGCCAGGGTAAAATTTTAGGTCCTTCCCCACCTCCCCTATAGCACACCACGTGGCGGCGGTTGTAATTTGTATTGCCCTACCTCCTGGACTGGTGCGGCCTTCGATAATATAGCTCAATAGCAGTGGACGGCAGGACAATCAGATCAATCGTTGCATCCGATTGATTATATGGGAAGGAAAATCAAGCCACTAACCTTGACCTCCCGAAACTGCACTTCTCCCAAATCAGCAAGCCTGGAGACGTCTGGCACCGGTCGTCGAGGTTCAATTTTGATTGTTGCACACACAGTGGATTAATAATGTCTTTTTGTGATACACAAATTCACACAATGGCGGTTAAATTATTAAAAAAGGTAGTTCATATGACTACGGCGCGGGTCGTTATACGCGCGCGGTCAGGTAGGCGACTTTCGACTTATAGCGGCGGTGGTGCGGATTTGTCCCTCCATTCACATTACGTGACGACACAATGTCGTTGGCCAATGAGCCTCATTAGCAGAGCAGAGATCGGAAGATGTTGGCGCGACTGACTTCATTCCGATCATATAATCAAGGAGATGAACCAATCGAAATAATTGGCCTAAACAACATATGTAAAAACCAGTCTTGCTACTTTGACGTAAGTTAGCATGGATTATTGCCACCTTTGGTACTACCTGAAACACCCCCCCCCCCCCCCCCCCGCTTTCAGTTTAGCGAGTATCCATTTCTTTCTAAGTTTGTGTTAAACTACCAATCCCCCAAAATTTTATCTTTCCTAAAATCAGGTAAGTCTGGGGTGACTGGCACATGCTGTTACTTTCGAGTTGTTCGTAAGAAAAGAACCTTTATAGAACTCCTCCCTTTAGTTCCTCCCCCCCCCTTTCTCCTCCTCCCCAGCACGTTGATGTTGAAGCCAATAATCGCTTTTATAACTTCTTTCAGCAGTCGAGAACATCATGTTAGTTTTCTTCTCATTTCAATCAAAATTGAGAGACACAAATGAAGTATTATACTTTCGGCTTTATTATTGGTAAATTGAGGATCATATCCTATCACATCATATGATTACCTGTAGGTCACCCACAATACCTGGCAACGCTACACAGAATTCCGGAAACGCTTTGTTCCGCAGGACGCGTCCAATTGGGGACGGGCGGCCGACGACCGGAAGACGGGCGCGAGACCGCGAACCGTTTTGATGTGGGTGGGCAGAATCATACGCCGTATAACACCAATCAAAGTGAAGAGAATTTCGCGATGATGCGATTCGAGAGATAGAGAAAGAGAGCAAAAGTATTTATTTAGAAAGAAGAAAGAAAGAATTATTTAATTTAGGATAAATAAACATTTTAACAATACTGAGTAATTTAAAGATAACTTCATCAATATAAGTCCTAAAATTGGACCCAGACTCAGCGTAATGCTAGTTCCTAAGGCCAACGCTGTTCTTCCGCCTGGGACTAGCAGGTGGAGGCACAAACAATATATCAAATCGGTTCAGTTGAATAATTATAAAAATAAAACGGGTTATTAGAGATATTTAAATTGAAATAATAATAAAAAAACATTTTGTTACGACCAACAAAGACCAATTCACACCTGCAGTTTATTACCTTTTCGGCATTTGGACCTCTTTTGTTTATTTTGTGTTTTAAAATTGTAATTAGAAAAAAAACACCCATTGTGTATTGTAATCTTTTATGGTAGTCGTTAGCCAGGTATGGTTCTAAGAAATTCAGTCTGCGCGGCCGAGAGACATATTGTAATTGTCCAGTATAAAGCAATGCCCCAATGGAGAGATCGGCAGTCGAGCGAACAGCACAAGCGAAGCACGATGTGTGTACTGCATTCGGTTATCTATTTAGTGATGGACTTTGCTCGTGTTATTATATTTGTACCTGTATTATACGTGTTTGTATAGTTGTTATAAATTCTATAGTAATTCCAACGGCATTTTAATTCGTGTCCCACACCCGTAACAATATTTTATTTAGGACAAAAACTAAGTTAATGTAAATGCAAAAAGAAACAAAATAGTGTCCTAAATTGGACCCAGTCTCAGCATAATGCTAGCCAATAAGGACTAGCGCTGTTCTTCCGTCTGGGACCAAAAAGTGAAGTCACGGTGGACAATACAACACATAACAACAAAATATATTATATTGTTACGCCGGTAAAGAACAATGCACACCTGCAGTTTATTACCTTTCCCGCATTTGGACTTCTTTTGTTTACTTTGTGTTTAAAATATGTAATAAGAAAAAAAACATCTTATTGTTATCGTACTCGTTTATGGCGCAGGTGTGCGGATTACGTTTTCTTGAAAAATTCAGTCCACGCGGTCGAGTGTTGTATTGTATAGTTTAGTATAAAACAATGACCGAACGGACGGGTGAGGCAGTCAAGCGACGATTACGATACGAGCAAGACATACATTCGATTAGCTACATAGTGACGGACTTTACGCGTGTTATTGAATCGTGCAGTTTGTACTGGTTGTATCCAGTTATATTTGTACCTGTGTTATACGTTTTTGTGTAGTTCTAATAAATCCTATAGTAATTCCAACGGCATTTTAATTCGAGTCCCGCACTCATAACAATATAGTTAATGCACGTCGATAGCTGACCGTAAACAGAAAGTGTTTACGGTCAGCTATCGACGATCAAGTACACAATCAAGACTATCAGCAGCACTCCAGCAATAAAAGTTTTATTTAATCTTAGTGGTGTAATTGTTCGTTGCCCTAAATAATAATTTTAAAAAAAGTCGAACTACCAAATAGACTGGTAATAACAAGAGGATAATTACTCGTAAAACGCTTTAAGCGTTCAATTAAAACGTCAATGAGCTTCCTTAATTATCGGGAGGCAATTAATTTCATGACTTGATGAAGTCACTCTGATGAGTAATTAATTACATAATTGGTTGGTAATTACTGAACAATAAATATTGATAATTGTAATATATCGACGACAAGCTACAAAGTTCTGTAGTGGAACACTTACAAGCCAATAAATGGCGCTGTGCAATAATTGATGTCACAAACGTTTCCCGAAACTTACAAAGAATAAATGCAAAATTTCAAGTATAACAGATGGGCATTCGCCCGATCATAACATACGCGATATTCGGCCATGCCAAGCCTACCCATTTAAAGAAACTGCAAATCGTGCAGAATAAATTCATGCGCCGCCGTCAGCATAAGTCGGTGCTCCTCTCTATATGCGTAACGTCGACCTCCACTCCACCGCGATTTGGAGCTTCCCTCTATCAAAAACTACATTACGTCGCCCGTCGCGTAAGTATTTCGATCTCGCGCCGCACCATCGAAATCCGCCCGTCGTGTCCGCGTCCGATTACAAACCTCGGCGAAAGGCTCTCATGCGACGACCGCGTAATGTCCTTACGGACAAGGTCGACGCTATCACAAAACGGCTGGCCCGGATCAACCCGCCCGGGGTTAGGACGGCAGGCTGGCAAGCACCGACAGACAGACATAGACAGCGGCGTCTCACACAACGCCAATCACGATCTCTCCACGTCCTCGAGAGGGACGCAAGGAGACATAGCCCCCCCACAGGATAGACTAGGCGTGTTGTTGGGAAGTTTTTTTCGCCGTTTCTTCTCTCCCAGCCATAACACATTGCGAAACGGCAGTGGGTTAGTGATATAAATGAATGAAAAAAATAGATAAAACACCGTATTTATTAAAATAAGAATAATAATGATTGAAAATAAATTATTAATTAGTTATCTATGTATTAAAAAACTATAAGTACAAAAGTTTAGAATGTAACGAGTTATATTAAAAATAAATATAAATACTTATATCCAAGTTTAAAATTAACAGCAAAAAAGATAATAATCATTTTTATAAGAATGATAATCTTTCCTTGATAAGAATGAGTTTTTATCGATAATGGCGTTGCGCCTGCGCAACATGCTCACCGCCCTAGCCGGGCTGAGGCCGAGTTTGATTTATGACCCAAACTGCACGGAGAAAATAATTCTACTATAGTCGGGCGTCTCTAAAGCTCATCTATTATATTGTTACGAATTTGCGGATTGCGAAATTCGAAATAAAATGTCAAATAAATGTACACAAACTGTATTAGAAGTACATACACGCAATTTAACAGTTCTTACACACACATGCAAATTCAACAAGTCCAAACCTTAAGCCGAAAAATCGTAATAACACAATGTGAGATTTACGTTCCGAATGTACACTTACTAATTCCTCAACCGCAGTTCAAACTCAACCAAATCTGTTGGGAGCCAAGTCGGTTGAAAATGAGAAAAATATCAGCGGGGCTAATTTGCATACGCAGATTTTGAAAATACACTCTTGGGATGTTTGTCTGTCCGTCTGTCAGTGCATCACATGAAATCTACTGAACGGATTTAAAAATCACATTCGGATTTATAGTATTGTTACAACCTAGTGCCCGACAAAGACAAATTCCACGAACAGACCTGTAGAAGCACATTTTATTACCTGTCGGCATTTCAACTACTTGTAATCCTTTTATGATCGTCTTCTTTTGTTCACTTATTTATTGGCATACGTTTTTAGTTATTGTAGAGAACAGCTTATTGTCTTATTGTACTGGCTCATTAGCATTATTAGCCAGGTGTTACAAGTTAATTCTAGGAAACAGTGTGCGCCGTTGCCGGGCGGGCACATTTGTATTTGTGAAGTATAAAACGGCGACCTGATGGAGAGAGTAGGCAGTTGAGCTACGACTACGATACGGACGTGACTTGTTACATTCGGGAATCTAATAGTGACGTACTTTGCGCGTTTTATTGACTTACGACCTTCTGCATTACGTTTGGATTTGTTGTGTTCGGTTATATTTTTTCCTGTGTCATACGTGTTTTTGTAGTTCTAATAAACTCTAATTCTAACGGCATTTTAATTCGAGTCCCGCTAACTCGTAACAGTATTGTAGTTAGGGTAGATTCATTATAAACAGACCCGTTTATTTCCTCGCAGACTTTTCATTCCCCTAACGAGGCACTCCAAACTCGGCAGACTGTAAATTTGATTGCGTACCCGCTTGTAATGGGGAACTAACTAACCCATTCGGAGTTTGTTTACTCCACACGCCACTGAAGTTTTGGTAGCTCAGTGGCTAACACACGGCACTAATCGACGTAATAATATACTCTTAATAATATAATTTATATTCGTAATCATTTGAGTGCCTACAAGCAGTATAAAGATGTTCACAATTTCAACACCAGGCGTTGAAATAAGATTACAAAAAGTTGTGCTCTTTCTCTATTGTGCTTCTACAATATCTGCCTTTCACTTAATTTAAAACCAAATTAAAAAATATTTTGCTTAAAGATACATACATACATACACAACTTCACGCCAGGTCCCTTGCGGGGCAGGCACGAACAAAACAGAGCGCCATACAGGTTTATTCTTACACACCTCACTTGCTTCTTTGACATTCATAGCTCTTGTCATGCACGCTCGTCTGTTCTTAAGGCTCCTGACATCACCTTCTGCTAATATATGATCAATGCTTAAACAGGTACTACAATATTGAATAATACTGTTACATACCGACAAAGACCACACACCTGCATGTTGTAAAAACGAATTCTTTTATTTACTTCGTGTTTAAACTTTAAAAACGTCTATTGTTGTCGCACTTATTTTCTGGCTGTAATTAGTGTCGAACGAATTAATCCTTGTTTTTATTGCATTACATCGAAGCTTGCCAGATGTGCGTGAACGGGGCCCCTTTGTCGGTATTATACAGTTTAGTATAAAACAATGACTACGATACGTGAAGACGTGTAAGCGACATAATGACGAGATTCGCGCGTGTTGAATTGCATTGAATCGTGCAGTGTGAAGTGGTTGCATCCAGTTTTATTTGTACTTGTTTTATGCGTGTTTGTACAGTTCTAATAAACTCTATAGCAATTCCAAAGACATTTATTTTTGTTCGAGTTCTGTAGCTCGTAACAATACTTAAATAACAATTTTTTTGTTAACACAGGGGGCGTTCTAAGTATGTATAATAGTCAGCATTTTGTAAATGAACACGTTTGTATTAATATATTATCAGTAATAAAATCAGCGTCATTACAGCGCAGTTTTTTGGTCCTTCGAGCCGGATCAACACACACTCGCGCCACCAATTCGTGTGTGAGTGAGTGCGTCTCGGGAGACTCTAATATGTTATCATCGATGCTTCGACTCAAGAGAGATGCGACAAACTACCCGACCTGTGACCCGACGAAGATGCACTTAGGACACCACGGCATCTAGGACAGTTACTGGCACCGTGACATCGTAGTGCGAAAGAATGGTATAGCCCCGGGAAGCAGGGTTGTACCACTATGCACAGCAGAAGTAAAGATTACCCCCGTATACTACATAGTATTATATGCCCTTGTAATAACCTATAGAGAATCGCTCTCAGCAGACGTACAAGTCGATGGCTAAGTGCCAGCGAGTCTCGATCAATGGCGGTAGTCCACGGGGGATCTTATCTTTTATTGCTGCCCATAAAGCAAAATGGTAACATTAAAAATATAGACGCAAATAATACTAAGGCAATTTGCAGTTTCATACAGAATCTATACATATGAATAAAATTGATGTGTCTGTTTGTAATGTCATAATAACAACTTTTTTATGTCATTGAAGACCACAGGCCATAAAAATGGCCCGGACTTTTAGAGGGTTTGCGTGGGGCGTTGGGATGGGCAACACGTAGAGGCATCTTCACAAATTTAATGTAAATGTGGTGTGACACTGATCGGCGATTATCGCTGTCTACATAATACATAATAATGCACTCAAGGGCAAGCCCCGGCCAGTGCAGGACTATTGTGGGAAATGAGAACAAAAAGGTCTGGGAATATGGGGACTATGGCGTCTGCCCGTCGCAAAAGAACAACTTATTGTTATTATATTACTAAATGCATATGAAAGTATATGGGTTAACTACATAAAAAACTTTAACGGACAAGTGGAAAAACGAATGGGAACAGACAAGTCGAAAAACGATATAAGATTTCCATTTTACATATCGCGAAAATAAACATTATTTTCTTTCTTGCTCTCATAGGATTTGTACTAAAATCTAAGGGCTGTAACGGAAGACCGGCATTCGTCAATCAAAATGGTACTCACTCAATGAAACGTTTTGAATGTCCTCAAACGGCTAGCGGCGTCTTGGAGTCATGCACAACTCTGAAACAATAAATAAAGATATTAATATATTTGACGATCTCTTCTTCTGCAGCAGACGGTTCTTTTTTTATGACCATGCCCCATTCTCCCACCATCCCTACTATCCCAGCTCCTCGATCGAATTCTAAAAGCTGGCAACACACTGGCATCCCCTTTGGTGTTGTACACCCCTACAGGCGACGGTAAGTTAACGTACCCCTACCAAGTGTCCCATTCAGGAAGAGGGAGGTCAGGAGAGGAGGGAAGAAGCATAGATTTTCGCAGCGCTAATGAGAGGAATAATATTCTGTTTGATACAAAAACAAAAAAAAATACTACGTGAAAACTGGAGGGGGAGGAGGAGGTAAACAAATTGTAAAAAATGGGTCACGTAGAAAGGGTACGTACGTTCCCATGCATAATTTTGAAAATAATATTCCCCAGTGGTACTCTATATGAATAAAACCTTTTGAATATACATTTAATACAAACGTATATTAATTCAAATGTTCCTTCCAAATTCAAATCGACTGAATAAAATTGATGACAAATCATAGCTCGCGTCTAGTGTTGCCAAACGTTCGGAATTCTCCGGACATGTCTACTAATTACGTCTTTATCGCGCACGCTGAGAGAATTCCAAGTCGTCTGAATTTTCTACAATTCAGGATCGGTGGTGGCCTAATGTTGTTGCCAATTGTTGCATTTAAATGAGCGATTTAAAGGACATAAATACACATTATAAACTTAATATAACACGAACAGACAGGAGAGGACAAAAAGAATATGATAGAAAGGCTATGTTCCATTAGGGGCTTACAACGACCACGCTCACGACAGCGATTCAATCCGTTCCACTTGCTTGCCGGCGTTACAATCGTAAACACAAGTGGAACGGCTATTCGACCCATCTCTTGACATGGGCCCGTTGTGTGATCGAAAATGATGACGTCATTAGTGACGTTTTCGCAAAGAACACAAAGACTTTGAGCGTTGTGAGGTACTAATGGAACGTCCTGTAAGTGTCAAAAGTCAAAAAATAAATAGATATAACTTGACATTTGCGGTGCCAGAGCCAAGTTAATACGACTATGTTTTAATAGAAATAATTTATTGAATGAAATAAATCAGTTTATTATATCGTCGGAGAAGGGATGAACGGATGGGGAGAGGGAAAGGCCCCTCGTCTGGCCAAGTTCCATCAAACAAACACACAGAGTGCAAAGTTTATGCGTACTAGAGAACATTCTAGAGTTACCTTCATTCTCTCACATAACGATATCAACATTAAACTTACAAGTGTTCTTGACATTTAGTAAACCCCTCATATTTAATGGACGAAACGGAACGCCTAGTTTATGGCCGATTCCTATATCTTACCAACCGCTTGTTTGCTTTAAAGTCGGTAAAAATAAAATTTGATATAAATTCTATGCATGTAATGACAAAATTAGGCAAGTGAACGAATATTAAGATATAAGTACTGGCCGTTAATTGACAGGTCCGATTACTACGGGAGTTGCTCTGTCTTCGCAAAAATGTTAAGAGTCAGTAGTTATATATTATCAGAAGCGTCTCTTCATCACATTCAACAAGAAAGTCCGGGATTTATCCCACTAATTTTGATTCATTGATCTGGAAACCCTACACGCATCCTATGGATGCGCAAGCGCACCCGCCGAGCGTCGCGCCGCTCCATAACGAGTGAAAGCGGCCATTGTTCCCGCCATATTTAATCGGCCGGCCTCGAAACACTACTCGTGGTTTAACGTGACCTTATGCATTTATGACTAATGGGTAATATGAGCTTAATAGCACGAATATCAGTTGTTAGGCCAATGTTACATACAATTCATAACTATGCATATACATATTAAATACTACATAACATATTGTTACGAGCTACAGGACTCGAATTAAAATAAATGCCGTTGGAATTACTATAGAGTTTATTAGAACTGTACAAACACGTATAAAACAAGCACAAATAAAACTGGATGCAACCAGTTCACACTGCACGATTCAATGCAATTCAACACGCGCAAATTCCGCCACTATGTCGCTAATGGAAAGTACTACACACGTCTTGCTAGTATCGTAATCGTCGCTTGACTGCCCCACCCCTCCGTTCGGGCATTGTTTTATTGTATTGGGAAACGATTTTTTTACTTTATAGTTAGTAATACAGTAAAAAAATCGTTTCCCAGTGTAGTGTATGCGGTATAGCATACATACGCTGTCTCGTGTGTCCATGTGTTGGTAAGCTAGACGTCACTGTCACGAGAGCCTCGGGCAGGAGTGGACGGACGTGCGTGAGATACGTGGGCATTGCCTAGCCAGTGTTGTACTTATACTTAGGTATTTACACCGTTAGATACAGCTCCTACACCGAGAGACTGTAATTTGCACAACTGGCTGATTATTCCTGCGAACGGCCAACAAAATCGAAAACAAAAACAATAGGCTTTTGTCAAATTGCAAATATCAAATACGAAGTAAACAAAAGAACTCCGAATGCTGGAGGGGCAATAAATCAGGTGCGCAGCATTTCTTTGTCGGTATGTAGCAATAGGTATGTAGGTGGCCAAACTTGTAAAAATATTTTATTTTTGTCTTGTTTTTTATATTTTCGTGTTTGTTTGTTTGTTTGGGATTCACGCAAAAACTACTGGGCCGATTTCGATGCAGTTTTCGTTGACCGACTGCAAATTTCCGGATTTAAAATCTGGTACACTTTTGTTCACTTGTAATACCTCGGGATTTTTCTTGAGAGCTGTGTAAAATGGCCAGGTCGAAATAAAAATCTAATTTCGATGCAATATTTTCTCTGATTCAAATTCTCTACGTAAAACAATTGCGATCTTCGCTACCCATCCAATGTGGACGAAGTCACGGCCAAATCCTAGTTAATAATAAATACCTAAATAATATATATGCAGAAGTATTATATTTTAAATAGATACATGATGTGCAGGAATATGTCTACCTTAGATAGAATACAGGTAGGCAGGCATAGCTTCGAGAGGGAAGCAAATAGGAGGATTCAGTTGGGTTGGGAGGCATTCGGTAAGCTTCGTCAAGTCTTCTCGTCGACCATCCCGCAATGCTTGAAGACGAAAGTCTTCGAGCAGTGCGTCCTCCCCGTCCTGACCTACGGGGCCGAGACATGGACACTGGCAGGATTGGTTGACAAGTTCCAAGTCGCTCACCGGGCTATGGAGCGAGCTATGTTGGGTGTTTCTCTTATGGATACAATTAGAAATGAGGATATCCGTAAGAGAACCAAGGTAAGCGACATAGCTCGCAAAATTAGCAAGTTGAAGTGGCAGTGGGCCAGTCACGTCTGCCACAGGACCGATGGCCGATGGAGCAGACGAGTCCTGGAGTGGAAATCGCGTCTCGGTAAACGTAGTGTCGGACGCCCTACAGCACGATGAAACGACGACCTGTGCAAGGACGCCGGTAGGCGCTGGATGAGGAAGTCAGAGGACAAGGATGAGTGGCGCCGTCTTGGGGAGGCCTGCATCCAGCAGTGGACTGCGAGTGGCTGACGACGACTTTATACATATTTAAGTTTAATTCTTAATGCACCCTACAACATGTAATATTTTCAGATCATTAATTAAATATCTATAGCGATTTTGCTTGGAAACACAACGCGTTCCAAACCCGTATAAGCCTAAGAATTGTTGTAGGGTTAAGTAGAAAGGATACTAAGGGTCGCTTGCATAACGATCGCCTTTAAATAAAATTAGTTAATCATATTAAACTGCCTAAATACGTTAAAATGAATTGACAGTTCTTTAAACATATTTAGCGGCCAATTTTGCGTTGTGCAAGACGCTAATCGTATTTAGGGGTGTTAAATGCGTTTAGTATTTGTTAAATAAATTTAAGGAACGTTTTGAAAGCGGCGCTAATACCCGCTTGCATAACGATTACCATTTTCTTTAACCATATTTAGCGACAAATTTTGCGTTGTGCAAGACGCTAATCGTATTTAAAGGTGTTAAATACGTTTTGTGTTTCTCAAACAAATCTAAGCAACCTTATGAAAGCGGCCCTTAAACTTTGAGCTATTTTTTTTTAAAAGGGTTAAAACAATAAAACTCAAAAAACAACAGAAGATACCTGCGACGCAATCTATTAGCGAAGGATTCAGTAGCTTTTATATTTACTTCCTTCGCCGGACGATTGACATTCTTCATTATTTAAATTCTTCATATGCGCAAGCGCCGAGAGTAACGAGACCCCTGTTATTGGTACAAATTGTTATCGACGCGTGCGAGCGAGAGGCGAGATCTATGATCTCGGTCTAACGCACCGAGAATTCGGTTGTGTGCGAGTGTTTTGGTACATAGATAACCTTAGTGTCAAGTGGAAGAAAAACGATTCTTTCAAGTATTCCATGTTGAACTTTGTACGACGGAGGCTTTTGCTATTTAGGCAACATAATTATTATTACTGTGTAGTGGATGCACTTACCACGTTTAGTCATAGCTAATTTTATATTATATTTGCTCGAAATGTACCACGATCCTGGTTACCACAAGCTCAGGCTTTCAACTCAATTATTTGCTTACATTTATAGTATTTCAATTTATTTCTATTGGAGACCATTTTGTACGACAAAAAAGATACTTGCAAAAAGTGAAAATAAAAAGCCAGTTTAAGATTGAAGTAATATTTATTCAAGAACCTGACATCACAACAATAATATCATAGCACACTCTTCATTGGTGACCACCGACTTAAAGAGCTAGGCAAACAAATACAATGGATGGTAAAGTTGCAACTACGCGCGCCCCAAGAACGTCCGCAGAAGCAGATGAAACAGTGTGCAGGATTGGGGTAAGATTGCCACCTTTTTGGCCAGAAGAGCCAGCTTTATGGTTCGCCCAAGTGGAGGCACAATTTGTATTATCCGGTATAACGGCGGATGCTACCAAATTTTACCATGTCATATCTCAGCTTGAGCACAGGTATGCAGCAGAAATTAAGGATATTATTACATCCCCTCCAGCAGAGAACAAGTTTGGGAAATTAAAAACCGAACTTGTTAAGCGTCTCTCTGCCTCACAAGGGAAGAGAGTGCAACAACTCCTTATGCTTGAGGAATTGGGTGACCGTAAACCGTCCCAGTTTCTTCGCCACTTACAAGCGTTGGCAGGACAGAGTCTACCCGAGTCATTCATGGCCACACTATGGTCAAGCCGCCTCCCGGTAAACATTCAGACAGCAATAGCATCACAACCAAACTTACCACTCGAATCTGTTGCAGATTTAGCAGACAGGGTCCACGAAATAGCCCCACCCTCAGCTATGGTGGCTAGCACTAGTTCCAGCAACGAAATAAGCGAGCTCACCCGACAAATGGCAGAGCTGTCGCGACAGGTATCTTCCCTCCAGAGTCAGGTACGCTCAAGGTCTCGATCTCGCTCATCTGAGAGATATCAGCGAAAGCCGACTGCACGTAGACAGTCATCAGATCGGTTCAATAAGAATTATTGCTATTTCCACAATCGTTTTGGGAGTAAAGCTCGCAGATGCCAATCTCCCTGTACTTACTCGGGAAACGCCTACGGCAGCCGAAATTAGCGGCTAACGACTGCCTTACAAGCCCTCGCCGCCTCTTTGTGACAGACCACAACACTAAATTGCAATTTCTTGTGGATACAGGCTCTGACGTTTGCGTGTTTCCTCGATCTGCCATCAAGCAGCAACGCAGCAAGACAGACTACCAACTCTTCGCAGCCAACGGCAGTACAATACACACATACGGTTGGATGGAGCTGAAGCTAAACCTGGGTCTGCGACGCGCTTATACATGGAAGTTCGTCGTTGCCGATGTCAGTAAGCCAATAATAGGGGCAGATTTCTTAAGTTTTTATAATTTATTAATAGATCTTAAGAATTATCGACTTATTGATGGCCTCACTCAGCTTTCCACAACAGCGACATCTGCTGCGAAGACTTCGGCTATTGCTTCTATAAAGGCAGTAGGTGGAGGTTCAGTATACCATGAGCTGCTGCGTGAGTACCCAGACATAACTAGACCTGCAGGTACAAAAAGGCATAGTAACCATAACACGGTACACCACATCCGCACTACTCCAGGTCCACCTATATCTGGTCGCCCACGCCGTCTACCACCAGATAGGCTCCAAATTGCCAAAAAGGAGTTCGAAGCAATGCTGGCAGACGGTACAGCACGCCCATCAGAAAGCCCTTGGGCATCTCCCCTCCATCTTGCTCCAAAGAAGGATAATGGTTGGCGTCCTTGTGGTGATTACCGAGCACTGAATGCCAGGACTATACCCGACCGTTACCCAATCCGTCATATACAGGATTTTGCCCATCAACTGGCCGGCAGTAGGATATATAGTAAGGTAGACTTGGTTAAGGCATACAACCAAATCCCTGTACACCCAGACGACATAGAGAAGACAGCGATTACAACCCCATTTGGGTTATTCGAATTCCCATACATGACCTTTGGGCTCAGGAATGCTGCACAAACCTTTCAAAGGTTCATGGACGAAGTGCTCAGAGGCCTGCCATTTTGCTACGGCTACCTCGACGACATCCTTTGTTTTTCACAATCTGAAGACCAGCATGTTGACCACTTAAATAAATTGTTCCAGAGGCTGTCTAAATATGGCATACTAATTAATTCAGCGAAGTGCGAGTTTGGCCAGTCGAAAATTAACTTCTTGGGGCATGAAGTCTCAGCAGAAGGTGTACGTCCCCTACAGGAGAAGGTGCATGCAATTAAAGAGTACCCACCACCCAAAACTGTCAAGGGCATGCGTCGGTTCTTAGGTATGTTCAATTTCTACCGCCGTTTCATACCTAACGCAGCTAAAATACAGGAACCTCTAAATGCTGCACTGTCAGGTCCGAAACGTAAAGGGTCTAAAGACCTGCTAATGACATCTGAGATGATAGCAGCCTTCAACCTCTGTAAAACTAGCTTATCGAGGGCAGCTCTGCTAGCACATCCGAACCCAGAAGCTGAATTAGCCATTCACACCGATGCTTCAGACTCAGCGATGGGGGCAGTACTTCAACAGAAGACTTCAGGCAACACCTGGAGGCCATTAGCCTTCTTTTCCCGCCGCTTGTCCGCAGCGCAAAGGAAATACAGCCCATATGACCGTGAATTACTCTCCATCTACAAAGCTATCCGCTACTTCAGGCACATGGTCGAAGGTAAACACTTCACAATATTCACAGACCACAAACCCTTATCATATGCATTCCAACAAAATAAAGATAAGTGTTCGCCCAGACAATTTAGATATTTGGACTTCATCGGCCAGTTTACAACAGATGTCCGTTATGTACGCGGAAAAGACAACATAGTGGCTGATTGTCTGTCACGAGTGGAACTATTAACAGAGAATATTGATTTTAATGCACTTGCACATTCCCAGAGTGAAGATTCTGAACTGCAGGAGCTCCTTGGCTCTTCCAGCCTCAAATTACGAAGAGTGAAAGTGGAAGGCACACAGAACACACTATTTTGTGATGTATCCATGCCAAACCCTCGGCCTTATATTACAGCACCATTTAGAAGACATGTGTTTAACACACTTCACAACTTGAGCCACCCAGGGTCGAGGGCAACTGTCAAGTTAATCACGCAGCGCTTTGTATGGCATGGGATAAAGAAAGACTGTAGAAACTGGACTAGAGAATGTATTGAATGTCAGAAAAATAAAATTTCCAGGCACACTGTTTCACCAATACCCTCTTTCCCGGTTCCGACTGAACGCTTCGCACATGTCCACATGGACATAGTAGGACCATTACCTGTTTCATCTGATTACAGATACTGCCTTACAGTCATCGACAGGTTTACACGTTGGCCTGAGGCATATCCTTTATCAGATATCTCAGCTGAGACATGTGCCCGCAGCTTCATAGCAGGCTGGGTATCTCGCTTTGGTTGTCCGCAGCGCATCACTACAGACAGAGGCAAACAGTTTGAGAGTAGCCTTTTCCACTCCTTGGCTGCTATGCTCGGCAGTCAGCACCGTCCGACGACTGCATATCACCCCACTTGCAACGGTATAGTTGAACGCCTACACCGTCAGCTAAAAGCGGCTATCAGGTGTCATACTGACACCAACTGGAGTGAAGCCCTTCCTCTAGTGCTCCTGGGCATACGCAGCGCTTGGAAGGAGGACATAAAGTCTTCGGCAGCAGAGCTTGTATATGGAGAACCGCTTCGTCTACCTGGGGAATTTTTCAACCCATCTGCCTGTCAATCAATGGATTACTCCAACTTCACCCTACGCCTACGGCGACATATGGCGAGACTGGCTCCAACACCAACCAGTCGTCATGGGGAGAAGACCTTTTATATCCCAAACACCTTGGCTACTTGCAATTTTGTATTCCTCCGGCATGACGGTGTGAGACACCCACTCGATCCACCATATACTGGGCCATATAAAGTCTTGGAGCGCGGCAAGAAGATCTTCAAAATCCAGGTCAAAGGCAAAGAGACCACAGTCTCCATTGACAGAGTGAAGCCAGCCTATATGACCAAGGATGACATCAGCACGCCGTCGAATGACACACAGGATGCTAGCACAACCTTGCCCGATTCTTGGACGCAACCGAGCGTAGAAAAACGAACCAGATCTGGAAGAAGAGTAAAGTTTACGGATCACTATCGACCTTAGCTTGCAGCATTAGTCTCAGGGGGGGAATAGTGTAGTGGATGCACTTACCACGTTTAGTCATAGCTAATTTTATATTATATTTGCTCGAAATGTACCACGATCCTGGTTACCACAAGCTCAGGCTTTCAACTCAATTATTTGCTTACATTTATAGTATTTCAATTTATTTCTATTGGAGACCATTTTGTACGACAAAAAAGATACTTGCAAAAAGTGAAAATAAAAAGCCAGTTTAAGATTGAAGTAATATTTATTCAAGAACCTGACATCACAACAATAATATCATAGCACACTCTTCAACTGCATGTTTCAACCGTTTACGAAAGAAGCAAGAAAGAAAATAATGTTTATATAGAGTTATTTAAAATTATACATAAGCAGTTTAATAAAAGCCAAGAGTTACTACCTCTAAACAGACCCTAACTCGGCAAATGCTGGTTGATTTGATAACAACCAACGCTGGTCTTCGGTTAGTGCCAAGCAATACCGTCACCTTCACAGAAGAAGATAAAAATAACTTATGATATAGATACACACATAATACATATGACTAATGGTCGTCCGTGGTCGAAATTCGACCATAATAGTTAATTTAAATTATAAGTTTAAACATTATTAAGGTTCGATTGTCAAAGACTAAACTTCTATAATCACAGATTTCGCCAAGGCTACACTGTTAATTTGACTTGAACAATAAACAAAAGAGTATATATGTGTCAAAAACATGGTAGTGTATGTAATGTTTTTTTAATTTTTTTATTAGCAGCAGACAGGCAGACAGCCCACATGCTGGAAAGCGGTTACCATCGCCTATAGACATTTGCAATATCAAAGGTACTACAAATGCGCTGCTGTTCTTTTAAAGGAAACTGGAACCTGGTCACTAATGCCGGAACACAACTGAAGGTTGTTATAGCAGCATACTGTAGACCAGGGGTGGTAGCCATCCAGTCGGGCAAAAACCCTACCACCAGGCTGTGGGTTGTTTTGTCGCCTCTTACGGCAGGCCGCCCTAAAGCAGGAAATTGTATATTTTCTCCGTTCCTGCACGGATGAAAATTTATTTATTTATTAATTCAATGTATCTGTTACGCATAATCTTTAAAAAAAAAATAGCATTCTGAACTCCTTCTCTATGTACCAAAACTATAAGTGGGCGAAATTTCATACTCCTACCTCCGCGCAATTTTCGAAAAAAGGGGTACAAAGTTGTTGATTCACGTATTAATATGTAGATAAATGTAAGTATATTGGATAATAAATATAAAAAAACTTGCGAAAACGACCCCTTGATTACTAAACTCTAAAAATCATTTTTAAACAGTAATGGTCTTACTTATAATCGTTTGTTAAATTTTAAGAAACTGCTCAGCAACTGATTAACGAAAATCTTACCCATAAACTGCAAGTAAGGATAAGAGGTGGTGATAAAGTAACTCATAAATAACTGTCAAATATAAACAACAACGAGACGGAGTTTCAGTGACTGCTAAGAGGCAAGATGGCAAGTTTTATTTGAAACAGCCATTGATTAGGGGCTTAAGAGTCTCTTATTTAACAGATGACTAATCCTTTCTTAACGAGATTATTATAAGTATTATAATGTATATATATATATTACTCGTTAAGAAAGGATTAGCCATCTCTTAAATGAGAGACTCTCAAGCCCCTTATCAATGGCCGTTTCAAATAAAACTTGCCATCTTGCCTCTTAGCAGTCACTTAAACTACCTCTCGATGTTGGTTATTTTTGACAGTTATTTATGAGTTACTTTACCAACACCTCTTATCCTTAAGAGGAGTTTATGGGTAAGATTTTAGTTAATCAGTTGCTGAGCAGTTTCTTAAAATTTAACAATCGATTATAAGTAAGGCCATAAATTACTAAAAAAAAAGTAGATTTTTTGTATTTTTTTTTATTGCAGGAGTTCAGCAGACAGGCAGACGGCTCACTTGGCTGAAAGCGGTGCAAATATTCATAGGCGACGCCTATGAATATTTGCAACACCAAAGGTGCTACAAATGCGCTGCTGCACTTTTAAGAGAGACTGGAACCTGGTCACTAATGCCGGAACACAACTCAAGGTTGCTATGGCGACATACTTTAGACCAGGGGTGGTGCCATCCAGTTGGGCAAATACCCTACCGCCTGGCAGATGGATCGTTGTAGCGTAATGGCTAGGGCACACACCCAAACCTCAAAAAGGGCGCGGGTTTGATCATGACCGGAACGCATGCACCACTTAGGCAGGTTTCTGACCTAATATTGTTACAATTACCACGTCCTAACAACGGTGAAGGAAAACATCGTGATGCAACCTGGACATCGAGAAAACAGATGTGTCTTTTTTTTCTATTTTTTAACTACTCTACGGACTCGAGTTCCGTACCCTTTTTTAAAGCTTAGTTTCTAGATTTAATTTTTAAAATTTAACACGCTTATTATTTTAGTTCTTGTGTGTGACATTAATTCATTTGTGTTGAGGTGTATGTATCTTACGAGTGACTTATTATATTAATTTATCCTAATTTTAATACTAAACTTATAATAATGTAGAGTGTATCTGTTACATGCTGGTGTTGTGAGGAAGTGCATGTGCATAACCGATGTGTCAAACCTGCCAAGCCGCCTTGGACAAGCGTGGCGGGTATACTGTCCGTTCCCCTATAGCGGGAGGCCCGAGCCCAGCAGTGGAACATTGATGTGCCGTGTTTTTTATAAATGACTAATACACGTATAATAGTGAATCAATACAAACATCATCGCTTAATGTACTCACAATACTCGAACAGTGCAACACAGAATGTGAAGCGATAAAGAAGCCTCGATAAGATTAATGCCTTATCAATCCCATTTCTTGATACTCGGCGCACTCGTGTAGGGTTCACATGTAAAAAGGAAAAATGGGAAACATTTTGCTATGGTAAAAGGTGCCGCACTCCTTAAAAAATATAGGTCCCAAGAAACGGGAACAAAAAAATGATCGTAAAATGAAAACTACTGGGCCAAACTATGTTAAATTTTTAGGGGACCAAATGGCAACTATTCCGCATCAAACTAAACAAGAATCACGTAAAACGGATCATAAATCTCAGCGTAACCGGTGTACGTATGGAACGGAATGGATTTTTTTTATAAAAAAATTTCATAAAATGTAAACTGGGCCAAACTATGTCAAATTTTTTGGGGGCCAATTGGAAGCTATTTTGCGACGAACAAAAAATCACGTAAATCGGATCATAAATCTCGGAGTAATCGGTGAACATACAATACAAACAAAAAAGATCCTGACGAAGATAATTTATTTGACACGTGACATCAGAGTATGCATGATGGTACGAAAGTTAAGGAGCATCATGTTAGTCAGTTAGATATGGAAAAATTTCAATCATTATAACTAGAATTAAATGTCCTAAAAAGGATGCCATAATCAAATAGGTTGTTCGGAAAGTAATTTCGTTTTTTCACGACAGTGGATTTAATTGTATTTTTTTGCACCCAACTTCACACTTAGACCGTATAATTTTTATATGCTTTGAGAGCTCTTATAGCAAAGCTTCTGTGTGAAAAATTCCAATTAACTCTACGGAATAGTTTTTGGTTGATGCCTTATAAAAATGGAGAGCGATAACCGTTTACGACATATCTTACTGTTTCACTACAGAAAGAGTAAAATGCTGTTCAAGCCAGAAATAAATTGTCTGATGTGTATGTAGAAGGTTTGTTGACAGTACGCCAGTGTCAGAACTGGTTCGCTAATTCGGTTATATGCACCACGTTCGGGAAGGCCGGTTGAAGCTGATAAAGACGCGATAAAGGCATTAGTTGATGCGAACCGGCGAATAACAACACGTGGAATTATGCTACTACCAGAAATATGGCAAAAGGTGTTGGACCAGAACGGACAATATATAATTTAATAAAGTATTTGTTTATTATACGAAAACTGTTTTTCATTATTACGATACCTCACATTGTTTTTCAAACGCTGCGGCACTTTGTGTTCCGGGAACCCCGCGAAAATTTCAAGTCAAGTGTGGACGAACTCGGTCGCTTGACACCTTTCACTTCCGTGATCAAAGCTAATGAAAAGTGGCCCAAACGTCGAAAAAAAATCAAATTAAAATTCGATCATAACCGTTAAAACGTAGTTCTAATTAATGAAGTAGAGAAAAAGACGTAATATGTCAAGATTTTTGCAATAGGAGATCCAACACCACTGTCTACCCTTATGGGAAATAGTCGCGACAATATGTATAAAATAATTCGACGGTCTTTGTGGTTGAACGGGCTAAGCCTTCGCCGGCCTACCTCACTGCAACACAGAGGCTCCAGGTTCGATTCCTGGTATAGTAAATTTCAGAAACAAATTTTGTCCGTTATTTATTATGGTCTAGGTGTCTGGGATCGGACCCAGAGTAGTCCGTTGTATATCACCCATAATACAAGCGTAACTTGCTTAATTTGGGGATATACAATATATGTGTTTGTCTGCCGATTATTTATTTAAAAAAATTAAAATGTTTTTTTTTAAGAATATCCATCCGAACACCCAAGTCATGGTCTCCCTAAAACAAGTCTATACACAAAATATTTTATTGCCTCTCAGAGTAACGTTCGCTTCTATCTTATCAAAAACAAAACACATTTATTTCTTTATCGCTTTTGGATGTTTCTAATGAATTTGAGATATAAAATTCAAAAGGTATACTACATACATTTAGTCATGGAAAGAAAGCACTTAAAGAGTGTTCGGGCTGCGTTCTCCTTGCAACTTATAACCTCCAAGACGTAACGCCAATGTAAACTCTCCTTGAGGCATCGCGAGTGTATCACTGTAGGTCATTCAGTATTAGAGTTGAGTAGGACACGATTTTAAATGACTTTAAAAATAATTTTAAAATGATTTAGGAGAAGGATTACAATTTCCTACGGCTAAGCGGCCTGTCGTGAGAAGCGACAAAATAACCCACAGCCAGGTGGTATTTGCCATCCAGATGATTACCACTCCTGTTCTAGAGTATGTGGTTCCAATTTCTCCTTCGAGACCGGCAGCACCTCTGGTATTGCTAATGTCCATAGGTGACAGTATCCACGTTACACGTTCCATCATAGCCGTTAGCCTGTCTGCAACTCTTGAGCAATAAAAAAAGAAACTAAGCCACGTTTCATAATAGGAAATATTTCTCACCCCTGATCAAGCAACGGAAAGGTCAACGAACATTATTACCAATCGTTTTGGCGCAAGGTATAGAAAAGCCACTTGGTCTACACCGCCTTTCTACTTCCCACAATTTGCGCACTCATACGTTATCGTAAACTAACTACACCTGCACACGCTTCATCCTTTTATGATAACTCTTTTACAGTGCAGGCTGTCAAACATTGGAATGCGCTGCCTCTTACTGTCAGAGAGGCCAAAACAATCACCTTCATTTAAGAACGCATTCAGAATAACACTTCTTTTCCTTAAATAATTATGCCTAATTCTTATATTATAGACTATTTAATATATATGTATGTATGTATTTAATTTATAAAGTAGTTTAAGTGTGTGTATTTAATTTATAAATTATGTAATTTAAATATGTTTATTTATTATATAATTAATGATCTGCACTACCTAAATCGCCAGATTAGGTCAAATTATTCCTTAAGCCAGGTTGCTTGGAAAAGATTGCTTTAAGCTATAAGGCCGCCGCCTATAGTTTCTACCATGTGTTACTCGATGTCCATCACAGCAGTCGTGAGAAACATACAGTATATTAATATCACATAGACAATCGTCATAGATAATAATATTTTTAGTCAATTTATCAGATATTTCAATTTATAATGAAATTACTATTTCTACCGGCTAGTTAATTTTATAAGCCCACTAAATTATCTTTTAGATAATTTAGTGCGTCAGTAACTAATTATTATAATTATTTTTATGGTCCTGGCAACACTATGAAGTAATTGCTATTTTTAGCAATGATGTAATATTATTGTTTTGTAGGGTAGCATTTTCGTATAAAAGGCGGTGTGGTGTGTGATGGGTATTCGTTGGTTACTGCGCGGTGTGAATAGTTACACCAAGGGCAGAACAATAAAGGAGGAACCCTGCCCAAATAGTTAATATTTGGTACTTTCTTACCCAAATCTCTGCAAGGCTGTTACACATGAAAATACTGTAATTGTGTATTTTGAAATTGTCGGGGTGAAGGTAAGGAAAGGAGTGCTCCGGTGGTTCGGGCAAGTGGAAAGAATGTATGATGAAAGATTGACTAAACTGATATACAATGCAAAAGTGGATGAATGCAGAAGTCGCGGAAGGCCACGACACACCTTCCATGATCAAATTGATCTTGTATTAGCAGAAGGTGATGTCAGGAGCCTTAAGAACAGACGAGCGTGCATGACAAGAGCTATGAATGTCAAAGAAGCCAGTGAGGTGTGTAAGAATAAGCCTGTATGGCGCTCTGTTGTTCGTGCCTACCCCGCAAGGGACCTGGCGTGAAGTTATGTATGTATGAATTTTGAAATTGTATATTTGATGAGCAATAAAGTGTTATCTATCTAACTACAACCAGCTTAATGCCCCGTCCATTTTTTCCAAGGTATATAATATAATATCATATGCCTTATAAAAAATACAACGGCTGTGGTAATTCATGTAATGCGTGTGGAGCGGTTATTAGCTCAACCTTCTTAGCCGCGAGACTGAGTGGATGACATCATAATGATGCCATCAAGTGGGCTGGAAGGCCAAGGATCATTAGTCTGGAAATTGAATTCACCGAGAATCCACAACGATGGAGTAAGACTGATATAATACATAAAGCCGAGCTCACTTGCGAGCCGAGGCCATTGTACGTAGGGTTGCCAACCATACTTCATAATAACGCATCCTACCTTAATTTTGGTAAATTGGTAAAAGAATATTATCGCTCACTTTAATTAATATTTAATATCAAACTGTATGTATTATAATTTCTAAATATATTTATTAACATTGTATATATTATATTAATATATATATATATAATATTGATATATTGTTGTATATATATACATACATACATAACTTCACGCCAGGTCCCTTACCGGGTAGGCACGAACAACAGAGCGCCATATATATATATATATATATATATATATATATATATATATATATATATATGTGTGTGTGTTATTGTCTATTTTCTTTTTCGTAATTATATATATTGCGTGTCTATAATATCTATGTATCCTATTAATTACATGTATTTGATTTGCACACCACCGTCATACACTTTTGATTCCTTTCATTCAATCCACAGCCCGGGTTGTCTGGAAGAGATCGCTCTACAGCTCATGGTTGTTATGGCGGCATACTCGAGACCAGGGGTGGTAGCAATCCAGAAGGGTAAATATCCTACCCCTTGGTCGCAGAAAGTTGTATTTTTTCCATTCCTGCACCGTTTAAAATAGAGAGACAGACAGTTTTGTTCAGCTCTGATTTTAACCGCGTTTATATTACTGTTACGAGTTACGGGGCTAGAATTAAAATGCCGTTGAAATTACTACAGAATTTATTAAAACTATACAAACCGTATAACGCAGGTACAAATATAACTGAACACAACTAGTACAACAAACGTAATTCACGATTCAATTACACGCGCAATGTCCGGCACTATACAGATTATCGAATGTACACACATCTTGCCACGCTTACGGTTATCACTAGACTCCCTCTCCCCTCCGTTCGGGCATTGCTTTATACTGTACAAATGCAACGTCTCGACACGATACTCGACCGCGTAACAATAATTTCCAAGAATCACACCTTGCTAATGACTACCATAAATGATTACAATACACAATAGGCTGGTTTTCTTATTAAAAAATTTAAACACAAAGTAAAGAAGTCCAAATGCCCGAAATGGTAATATACTGCAGGTGTAAATTGGTCTTTGTCGGTCGTAACATTACTTCCATGCTTCTGCCATACCAAACTTTCCTTTGTTGAACCGCCTGACATGTCTTTATAGACATCTGCCGGGCTGTTCATAAAAGAGTTTAACACTCCATCCACCTGATACTTGCCATTGGCATAAAAAATTATAACGTAACATAAACGCTTGCTGAGCGCCGCTTCTTCGCTACTAAGGGACGTGTCCTTGCAAATCTATTTCGGCCGAATAAACATTATAACTTGCCATAGCGCTAAATTTATTAGCGGTTCGAGCAAGCATGTATTGGATGTTTGCTGAGAGCTGAGAGTCTAATTAGTCCAGAGTAAGTCTTGGAAAACAACCGGATTAAAATTAAAATTCAAAAGCTTTTATTCAATTTCCACTGGAGAACTAGGCCATTGAAAAGTTAGATTTCGGGTACATAAAAATAGACTACATAAACAAAATAAATATATATAAATGTAATATTATATATAAAATTCTCGTGTCACAATTTTAGTTGAAATGTTGGGTGCATATTGGGTAGGTCTGAGAATCGGACAACATCTGTTTTTCATCCCCCTAAATGGTTAGAGTAGCCCATCCCTAATTTGTTTTTTTTATTTTTAGATGTTTTTTTTATGATACAGCATTAAAAAATACATACAACCCTAAATTTTAAGCCCTCTACATCTCTCCGTACATTTTTTTTTCTGAGGCGAGGGAAAATGCTCTACCGATTTACGCACAGATTGGGTCGTTGCCAGGAAGCGACACACGTCGGTCGGGGGAGGCATCACTGCAGCAATAGTATGCTCTTGGCAGTGATCCGCCCGCGATCGACTCAGCTAGTGTGGAAAGACTCAGAGGAAGCTGCACGGGCAAGCAACCCCAATACCCACTAAAAACCCCCTCCATGTCGACCCTGCGCTTCGTTGTGAAGGAAAGGCTGAGACTTAGAACATAGTTACGCCCAGCCGACATCTCTCCGTAAATGCCTCTACATCGGTTATCTCGATGTGCAGGTTGCATCACGATGTTTTTCTTCACCGTTGTTAGCACGTGGTAATTGTAGCCGTATGCAGGTCAGAAAACACCCTAAGTGGTGCATGCGTTCCGGCCAGGATCGAACCCGGGACCTCTGAGTTTAGGACGCGTGCGCTAGCCATTACGCTACCACGACTTTACATAGTAGGAAATTACTATCCGCCAGAGTTAACTTGAGACCTGAACGCGCGCTGCCCTCCAGACACCCGCCTTCTTACCGCTTACCCCATCGACTCGTCAGTACCTTGTACTTACGTCATCCTAGCGAAGTCTCTCAAGTTTACTCTTGCGGGCTCTAAATTGATAGCAGTCCCAAAGAAAGCAAGAGAGATGTACACATACCGAACAAAATTCAATATCTAATCTTTTTTTGTTAAGTGGCCAAACCGACGACTGGTCCTGCCCAACCGGTCCTCGAAAATCCTTGCTAGAAAGAGACAGACGCATAACTTCAATACTCTAGAAAGGGACAAGAGATACAGCCGTTAGCGCAATGAACTGCTATTTTTTGAACTTGAAATTCGACTGTTGAAATTTATGGGACCGACGATTATTATTATGAACTAGGGCTCTTCACGCGGCTTCGGTTGAGTTGTCTTACACTATATTTTGTAAAACATAGATAGTATAATAATAGATATATTGCAGCATAACATTTTAGTACGTCATGTCATTATTATAACTATAATAATATTTTACTTTCCTTTTATTTTTTCTTGGTCTTATTGAGTATGTACTGTTGCTAAAACTCCATTAATTCTTTAAAAAGTAATTCTGAAACATACTTCTATATAAAACTTATAAAAACCAGAAATTGAGGTATAAATGGAATAAGAAATATTAGAAAAACAATATTTAGCTAGACGTGTTGCTGGGGAGTTTCTAGCCGCTTCTTCTCCTTAACAGCAACAACACGTTGCGAAGCTGTTTACATAGAATAATGCCCCAGACTAAATTCACGGGGGGAAACTATCCCCGGTGACGGGGTACGGGAGCCGCCTGACAATAAGGGGTTGTCGATAGCTCGCGTCGACCAATCAGCGGCTTTCGGTGGTCATCGCGGGCTTTGCTTTGGCTACGTCTGCAGCGTTCGACGGCCATCTCGGGCTTTAGGTGGCCATCTGTGGCGTCTGGCGGCCTATCTGCGGGATGGAGGAGATTTTCGCAACCTCTCAAACATCTCCCTGATACCGACAGATTGCAATATTTGGATACCAGTAAAAACTGGGTAAAATAAATCTTAAAGCTCCGGTCAAAAAATTGATTTAGGCTGGGCGCAAACGGGCTACCGATGGCCAGCGATAAACAGTACACACGCTTTTCCATACATTTCGTCGAACTCGCCGCACGTGTGGCCGGTGGCTCGTTTGCGCGGAGCCTTAAACGTCGATTACTGTATTGCATAATAAGCTTTCCTAAAGTTTGAACATACAGACGGCGTCGCAGTCTCGCCATCTCACTACCGGCCATACCGGTTTTTGGTGCAGTTTCGTAAAATATGTATGCGTAAAAATGAATCATGTTCAAATAAAGTAGAATTTACAAGAGATGCCACGAAGATTCGGCTCCAAATCGGCCACTGTCGTAACTATTCGTTATTCATCCGAATATTCGTGACATCTCTAATTTAAACCACTAAGGAACAAATAAACATAGAAAAATTTCGTCAAAGTACTGGAGCCCTATGGCAACGGCACCTACCGGGTCCAATTCTGAATCTAAACCATTCTCAATTTAAAAAACCGACTTCAAAAACTAAAAAGCATAACTTATTTCTTAAGCTATTTTTAATTATAATATCTTATTTTTAATATATGATTCCTATATATTACTAGCTGTCCCGGCAGACGTCGTCCTGCCCGGTAAAAAATAGGGGTTAATCGTAGAGGGTTGAAAATCTAGGGTTGTATGTATTTTTGTATGTTGTATCATAAAAAAAAAGAAATTAAAAATTTTGTCTAAAAAATAAATAAATAAATTTAGGGGTGGACTACTACTATTTAGGGGGATGAAAAATAGATGTTGGCCGATTCTCATAGATACCGGATAAGCACAAAAAATTTCATCAAAATCGGTCAAGCCGTTTCGGAGGAGTATGGCAACGAAAACTGTGACACGAGAATTTTATATATTAGATATAGGCTAGTCTTCCTCGATCACTGGGCTATCTAACACTGAACGAATTTTTCAAATCAGACCAGCAGTATCTTAGATTAGCGCGTTCAAGCAAACAGACACTCTTCAGCTTTATATATTAGTATAAGAAGATAAACAAAGTTCATAAAAATCGTCATAGATGTGCCACAAAATTTCTAAAACTGCAACACTGACGAACTGCACCAACGATATCGAGGGGGCTTCATAACCAAAGTGCAGTTTCACACAAGGGGCAAAATTGTGAATAAAACAACACTAGTTGTATAAGGTTGAAATTTGAAATACCCTTTTTAAGTACACTTGGATACTGGTAAGACTTTCTAAATTGTAACATGCGAGTTTTTGGCGGGAACTGAAAGGGGACGTTGTGCTGTGCAGTTTTATTTTCTAAAAATGTGTATAATTACTCTAAAATGAACAATAGTTGCAGTATATTGATAGTTTTTAAGTAGAAATTAT
The DNA here is from genome assembly GCA_012273795.1 of Dendrolimus punctatus. Lineage (NCBI taxonomy): Eukaryota > Metazoa > Arthropoda > Insecta > Lepidoptera > Lasiocampidae > Dendrolimus > Dendrolimus punctatus. Next base: position 9,324,472 of record CM022555.1, read on the forward strand.
GTGTTTTTGTGAGAAATGTGAACTGTATAGTCAGATGTGATCTTTCGAGTTTCCACAAAAACTCCATTGAATGGCGTCGGTTGTAGACTGCAATACAACTGCGCTACTAAACGAGACCTATTAATTAACATGTTACCGACTGAAAGACTGATTCTATGGTCATGAATAAATTAATAAAAAAAAAAAGTAACATGCTCAGTTTTTAGTAAACGCCAAAAAACATTGCATATTTGCGTACACGCCTATATATGTTATGAAGCCCTCGATAGGCGTTTGAGAAATTTTCATTCGCTGCGAAATATAATTTCGCATACGCCGCTTATCTGTACTCAATATACCAATGTAAATAAATGTGTGTATGTATATCATGATTGTGCACGTATAGTTGTCTACAGATAAACCGTATTCCATGATAATAATTCCGTCACGTGTCCCTTGCGTTGGTAATTCTCGATTTATTCTTTAACTATAGCGTTTATACATGGCTCAAAAAATAAAAATCTATATCAATAAACAAAATTGAAGATATTTGTACATATCATAGCTTCACGCCAGGTCCCTTGCAGGGTAGGCACGAACAACAGAGTGCTATTCAGGCTTATTATTACACATCTAACTTACTTCTCTGACATTCATAGCTCTTGTCATGCACGCTCGTCTGTTCTTAAGGCTCCTGACATCACCTCCTTCTGCTAGTACACGATCAATTTGATCATGCAAGGTGTGTATGAAGATATTTGTACGATTACAAAATATCAATATTTCAATGAAAATTGTTCCTAAAAATAATTAACTAATTATTGATGCATAAATGAACAGACAGGCAAAAAGCTAACAGGAGAGGCCGCCTCTGTTTACGAGGCGGCCAGCCGCTGCCGGGGTTGCGGGTTAAGCTCGCGCATGTACCGCGACCCCGGCGCTAGGCGGAGAGAAGGCTCCCATGGGGTTTTAGTGGGTATACCGGCGCCGGTCGTATTGATTAATCGGCGTCGGGGAGCCCCACATACCGGCCGCGCATGATCCCCGCGCGGCTGACGATGCGACAACGCATTTCCCCATGTAAAAAAAAGGGCAAAAAGCTAAACCAACTTAAAACTAACTTAAACACGAAAATAAAGTAAGGGCCGCTAGCATAAGGTTGCCTAAATTTATTTAAGAAATACAAAACGCATTTAACACCCTTAAATACAAAGCAAAATTTGCCGCTAAATATGTTTAAAGAACTGTCAATACGTTTTGTGTAAAACGTATTTAGGCAGTTTAATATGATTAACTAATTTTATTTAAAGGCGATCGTTATGCAAGCGGCCCTAAGTAATAAATGGCAAGAGGAACCTATAAATAAAACTAACTTAAAAAACCTATATCAAAGCCCGTCCAGCCCCACCAGACCACTACACTTTATTCTTTAATTCAATTAAAACTACGCTTTAATGATTCTAAGGCAACTTTTATTTGATTTCTGATTTGACTTTCGGCCACTTTTCACCTCATGCCCCGTCACCGCGCATGGCAGGCGGAATGGGAGGTGTTAGGTTTATTTTCGTTACGGAATATCTTGATTCGCCTCGATAAAAGCTATGCAATAGCTTAAAAGCGCTGTGATCGCACTGTTTTACGCCCCAGTGTGCGTTATATTGGGGCGTAAACAGCGCAATCACAGGTTGTCAATAATAGAAACGCACCGAAATTAAATAGACAGTCATTGAATACATTCAGCGGAATGGTGACGATGCTCCGGCAATTTGGCGTGGTGCCATGTGACGTTAGAATGTTAGACACCGGCACGATAATGCATACACAGGCGGTTCCTACATCTTCACCGGCCATTCATTCGCCTTTAAGGCTGACTTATGTTGAACCAGGTATTGACTTCAAACGAAGATAGTGCTGAGAACTTACTTCAGTCGTTTACATGAAGTCAGTGGTCCGGGTTATTTATACACGTACAACGTAAATAAATAAGACGTCGCGGAAGGCCACGACACACCTTCCATGATCAAATTGATCGTGTACTAGCAGAAGGTGATGTCAGGAGCCTTAAGAACAGACGAGCGTGCATGACAAGAGCTATGAATGTCAAAGAAGCAAGTGAGGTGTGTAAGAATAAGCCTGAATGGCGCTCTGTTGTTCGTGCCTACCCCGCAAAGGAGCTGGCGTAAAGTTATGTATGTATGTATGTACGTACACGTTACTGACGTCAGTAGGGATAATTGAGTTCTCGAAAACTGCAGTTTGATACGATTAAATTACTTGAATCGAAAATTTTGTCATCTGCTGTAAGAGATATATGTTTTTTATAGCATGAGCTCAGCAGACAGGCAGACGGCCCACCTAAGGGAAAGCGGTTACTATCGTCTATTGAAATGTGTAACACCAAAGATGTTACAAATATTGTTGTATTGTAACCAAAGATATAGCAGAATAATCAATGTGGTTTTTCAGCTACAACTTTTTTGTTTCTGACCATAAACTACACTTCATATAGGTAATAGTTAATAACTGACAAACAAATTTTTCTTCATTTTTAACTGTAAAGCTTATTTATTTTTTATGGCAACACCCAAATTTGCGGTCTGTGACGATCATTACGTTTTTACTGGACTGTTGAGATTACATTGTTTATTTTTTATGAAAAGAAAAGTTCTTGTGCTACATTTTTCTTAGTAAAAACGTAAAAACGCGATATCTAACTGTGCCTTTTGCGAGTAGTATAATGATATTTTATTGACAGAGACCATTAGCTAGCCATTCACGCACATATCTGTCCGACAGACGTGCCTGGCTACGGCCACTAAAAAGCGGCAGAAACTTTGGATAAACCAAAATCAAATAAAACCGTCAAAGCATAGTTTTATTACGTTTCCGATATTTACTATACCAGGAATCGAACCCGGAGCCTCTTCATTGCAATGAGGTAGGCCGGCAAAGGCTTAGCCCACTCAACCACAAAGGTCGTGAATAACAATAGGCTATTATCTAATTGAAAATTTTGAACACAAAGTACACACAAGAACTCCAAATGGGACAAACTGCATTTTATGTAACAATATTGTTAATTGCACATATGTGTGTGAAACACTTTGTATGAGCAAAATTAGCTCCAATAACAACAATACAATAAAGATAATTCCGCTGTACTATATTTTAAATCATAGATCCTAAAAACCTAATAATTGTACACATATACTTATTATTAAATTCAATATAAGGCATTGATAATAAGTGGGAGATAAGATGATTTTATTATACAAAAACATTGACAGCTTATTAGGTTAATTAATGAACAACATATGATAATTAGAGGACTTAATAAAACCTATAGACATGTACACATAATATGCCCTTTGTACTGAATTAGACATATTCTATAAGTTTAGTTATGTATGGTGAATAGAATAGAGAAGAGAAACGAAAGAGAAAAGAATAGTGGCTTTGTTTGTGTAGATTTATCACCATATCTGGGTATAATATCAGCCCATAAATATCCCACTGGTGGGCTCCGGCTTCCCATTATAGGGGGAAACGGACAGCAAACCTGCAACACTTGTCCAAGAAGGCTTGGCAGGTTTGACACACCAGATATCTCGATGTGCAGGTTGCATGTTTTCCTTCACTGGTATTGTAATAATATGCACATTAGATCAGAAAACTTAGTAAGTGGTGCATGCGTTCTGGCCAGAATCTGCGCCCTTTTGAGATTGGGATGCATGTGCTAGCCATTACGCTACTGTAACGACTAAAACCATTTTAGTCATTGTTTGTATTAAGAAATATAATTATTTAAATTTGAATTTAACACATTGAATTCTTCATATAACAATCAATATCAGAATTGTATCAAGCCATACACGGATCACATGTAACAGTCTCTTGATTAAAAATATAAAGAATATATTCTCTAAACCCAATCCCATCAGCTCGAGCTGCTGGCCGCCACACTACCATGACTTGGTATATAACCATATCTGGGTGAAACAGCCTAAATCTTAAAAAAAATATACCCAATGAAGATCCATCTTTAAACAGAACTACTGTATTGTATCTGAAATGTAAAAACAGGCATAGCACTCACATTTTCAAATTATAATTATGTTCCTTCTATACTTATTTTCATGGCTTTTTTTGTGGGGGCGGCACCTGGAGCAGCAATGCCCTTAAAGGGAATTTAATAAGCAGCTTCTATATAAGATTACTTACTAGAATTGAGTGATAAAGATATCAAGCTTGTGGTTGTCATACCCAAAAATAGTCAAATGAAATTTAAAAAAAGCATTACATTTAGAGAAAAAGAGGTTCATACATAGACTAACAAGTTCCATTCAAATGAAGGAAATATTATCATTATCTGGGCATTTTGCAATTATTTAGTTGACAAAAAGGTGCCAAACATGCCCCCAAAAAACGAGAGACAAAAAAGTCCTGCTTATATTGAACTAAGCATACCTGTGACTGTGCAGCATTTAAAAAAGAGGGTGGGGTATGTTTATAGGTATTATTTATTTATTATGAACAGATCTGAACTGTTCTAATATAGGTTAGAAGGTGCTCCACTTCACACCTGCCTTAGCCTTCATTATTATTTTTGTTGTAACCAAACAATGTTAATTTTATATCTCAAGTAGTAAGTAAATGTGCAGTATATCTATACCACACCTAAAAAAGAAAATAAGCCATGGTTTTTGCTGGAATCTCCAACCAAAAGTTTTTATTAATTTGGTGTGGCATGGTACTGGCCACCAAACACACTAAATGTTTAAATTTAGAACATAGATATGTTGTTTTTTCCCTCCATTATTATTAAAATCTCAATGTATTAGCTTTTATAATTAAAATATTTGTAATTAACAAATTAATATTTAAAGAAGTTTTTAATAGTTTTAGTTAAAACCATGTCATAATAAGCTAATTTTTATGCATCCTAACAACTACAAACCACTCCCAGGAAATTCCAATAGGAATCCCAGGATAAAAAATCACACATTTTATTACATGAAGTTTGCTATCTATCTATCAGGGAAAAATCACATTGTAATTAGATTTTTTTAATCTGGCCTTTTGAAATCATTCCCAGGAAAAATTCAGTGGGATTCCCAGAGTAAAAAGTAGCACAGATTTTCAGTGTAAGAATTGGTTATAGATCAGTGAAAATTGAAAATCGACCCAGTCATTTTTACATGAATTCCAACAAACAAGAAATCTAAAAAAAATTGCATTGTGTTTTATATAGTGTATCCCAGTTTTTGTTTAATAGCTTCAATGTAGAGACATGGCATGTTTAGAATTTTAAAATATTATAAATAACATTTCATGTGTGATCCCTGCAAGAGGTGAGACTGGCTTTGCCTAATGCAAGATTCTTTAGGGGCCTTATCTCACTCAGAGCATCACAATCAGTGGTAACTTAGTGCAATGTCTTATTAAAGCTTTGTCATGAAATAAGAATTTTGGTTCAATAATTAAATTTAAAACTCTGCCTACACTTTAGACAGTTCCACTTTAAGGTGAATCATAAAAAATGTAGAACAAAATTTAAAGTTCATTCAATTGCTGTGAGTACACACAGCAATTTAGCTTTTAGAATAACCGGTCATGTGTAAAATGTATTTGATTCCATTCGCATTGTACTCTAATGCGGTCTATTGAAATCTGTTGGATTATACCTATAGGCGGCCCGGCCCGGTGACATCACCGTTCTATTATGGCAAAGATATGCAATAGATATATAGAACACCTAAAAAAACTGTATGAAACACGATTTTAAAACAGAAATATAGTCTTAAAACACTATTTTACTGTCAAAACAGTAATACATTTTTGAATAATAACGAGTTATTTCAACGAAAATATGGTGATGTAAAACCGAATACTATGATTGCAGTTTATATAATGTATGTAGATAGTCTTTTTGTGGGTGAATTCAGAGATGTGGTTGATAATTAGAAACGTGGGAACAAAAAACGACGACCTAATTTCAAACCAGTAGCTGACACACCCAAAAAGACGATTACAAAAAAAGTAATTTATCGCCTCCTTACACGCATTCTAGGAAATAATGTAGACAAATTAATGGAAAAGGAAGACAAATAGAACGTAATACGTACAGAAAATTGCTCCAGAACGATGCGAAGACGTTAATTTTTATCCACTAAGAACAATCACTCAATACACAGAGTAGTTACTGGAACATACACTAAGCACGTTAAACACGTAACATCATATAAAATAAAAACGCACAGAACGTTTATTGTTGTCTTCAACACACTAGCACCAGCAACATTACGCGGATACGCGTTTATTTCAATATTTCGTTCGTAAAAAAGAAAATGCCTCGCACGCTACCGGAGGAGATCGATGTCGATGCGAGTTTCGTCTATTTGCCGCTGTCGCCACTTTCGCGGAACCGCATGAGTTGGTAGATGGCGCTACCGTAGATAATGTTGCAATATAGAAATCTAAAAACCAAACTTGAATAAACTAAATCGGTTTTGGTTTTTTTTAAAAGAGTCAATTTGACAGTAGGTAGTTTATCAAGAAAATATAAAATCGATTTAAGCACTTAAAACCGTATAATTTAAATCACCACAAAAGTTTTTTATTTAGACAGAGTGAAGTTTTTAACCTACACATGCTAATAAAGAGATTTGGGATGTTTATTTATACCTTACTGCCTTGGAAACGAATTGGTAAATTTTAGTAGATGAAACTTTTAGAAGATTCTGTGTGTCGAACTATACGCCCAGCAAGAGTTTCTGCATATTCCTCTCTGTGTCTGGTTTTTTCTTATTAGATACATTTTTGGATAAAGTTTCAGTTTTTGTATTTGGATCAGTAGTTAACATTTTCTATCTAACATTAGACTTGATTTACGCAGTCTAAGACATTTAAACATCATTAAATAGTGTAACTCATTGCAAAATACTGATTATAAAGGATGAAAATGATCTATTAGTGATAAACAATGCATACAGTTACTGTGTCTCCGGAAGCCTTTAATTCAAAGTATATACGAGTACCGCTAAATAAACTTTATATTAAATATGTTTGTACCGTTATATACAGGTTCACAATAAAAATTGTGAGTATTGGCTTTCAACCCAGCTCACACAAACGTTTTATTGTGGACTTGTGTTATTATTATCTACTGATCCAAAATGTTTTTACAAAACATACATGGTAATTGCCGTATTTTGAAGCTAATGTATGTAACTGGCAATATTATTATTTTACGTTCCTATGTACGCAGAAGTCTAAAGGAACATAATCAATAAAACTAATTTCTGGTAATAAATAATAAAACTATCATCTTCGTGTAAATTATTCGAATAATATTATAAAGTTTTCCTATTAAAATTTAAATGAATTTATAGTTATTAAAAGTTATTTTTGAGAATCATTATGTTCCATTTCGTTATTTTGTTATATCTATTCGTTTTGTATTGTAAAACGAAACAGTAAAGTCGTTTCGATGTTGTAATTTTAAGCGGTGACTATTTTTATATGTTTAAATATATATATCTATTTTAAAAAGACAAAAATTGAAAATGAATTGCTATTTATTTTCTAAAATAAGCGCTAAATTAACTAAAGTGCATTATATTAGTTATAAAATATAATAAAATAGTTAGTTAGCATTAGTGCTATATTACAAACAAAACGCTAAGGATAATGGTTAACAGCGTTGCCAACTGTACGAGGTTTCTCGTACAATTACGAGATTTCTGGTCTTCCGTACGAGGTACGAGGACGTTATTAGCCTCGTACTTAATTATGTACGAGATTTTGATTTATGAAACTTTAAAAATATTTTTGAAGTGATAACTTCTTATGGGAGGGTAAACCGCTTCGTTACGTAACCCGTTACGGCGCCAGTCTGTCTGGCTTCTCTTTCTCTCACGTTAGATTAGTTTAAGTTATCACTTCTGTCGGGCGTCCCGAGACGCACACCAAATTTTTTTATTGCAGGGAATCAATTTTGAACCATCGAAGGAGATGTATAGTCGTATGACTAAAAAAAAGTTATCCGCCAGTGTAAAGGAAAACGTCAGTAAGGATGTCCCTGATATCATATTTGGAGATAATGAAACTAAACCTATAATAATATAATAATAGATGGTGTTTTTTAATAGACAGAGATATTTTATTTATAGCAAACTTGTAAAACTAATTTCATTTTGTAAAATATCCTGATTTTAATGCCTTTTTTTTTAGTTTTATTACATTTTACGCGCAATATGAATGTACGAGATTCGAAAGCCAATATACGAGATTTTTATCTGCTTCTGTACGAGGAAAAATATTCAAAGGTTGGCAACCCTGATGGTTAATGCCGTTGGCTATAAAAAAATAAACTTCACTTTCAAAATGGCGCTCGTTTAGGCCGTACGCGTTGTTAACTTTTTTGTTTATTTTCACTAAAATTTTAAAACTGTTTACTCAAAATTAGGGTAAGTATTATTTTAATTATATATTATTCACGTATTATTCGTATTGTATTAATTTTACTTTTATTATTTTTATTTTGTAATTCAGATTTTCACATCCCACTATTACGAAATTACGATAATTTACATAGTTTTAGAAGATTCTGAATATACATAGTTGTTTATATTTATGTTATTTTATCTCAAACATTTTAATTTAATAAATCAACTTATAAAGTTAATCATAACCTATAAATGTTAAGCATCCTAACAGTTAAATTTACACAGGATATAAAATGGAAATGCTTTAAAAGTCGTTTTCAATTCTTAAATAATTTAAACACTATAAATGTAGAATTCTGGGGATCACAGAATTGTACCCAAATAGTATTTCAATAAACTAAAACAGGTTTTGATATTTCAATAGTACTGCAGGGTTATTTAACCCAAGGTGATTCAATAGCCCTTTTGTGGTCGAAAAATTGTCGAAATGCGTGTCGTGTTCCTGCTTGTAATTCAAATACAATGCCCTTGCCCTTGTGGGGTAAATATTGTTGATGTTATTGGTGCTATGGTGGCCAGCGGTTAACAAGCTAACTGGGATCTTGAATAAGAGACTAGGTTCCACAAATATATAGTTCATATTATCAACAAAGATACTTTTACAATTATGTGTTCAGCTTGCAGCCCAATACAATTCTCTTGTTAATTGTTTTGCGAAGTGTTTCTCATTTTCATTTGAAAACATTATATATCGTAATATAAATGTTGACTAAAAAGGTTAGTTGATACAGAACCTATCTGTTATTATAACCTTTTGGAATTACTTGTATGTATGTATTGCATGCCAGATTGTTGTTGATTATCTATTTTCCTTCATCAGAATGTTCATTTACTCTATGTTTAGTTCAATATACTCTATCATCTTTGTACTCCTCCTTATATAAAGGAATACTTTAATTTCCTACATCATTCTCATCCCTCTCATTTGCGAGTTAGTAGTAATCTCCTTAATGACACCTGCTGCTTCTTCCTTCTTGATAATTTCTTTCCTAGTACAAGCTGTCCATTTATGTTTCGAATAATTTGATAAGGTAAAGCACAGTCTTTGCCTATATGAAAATATAAATATTAACAAATAACCTTTCACTTGTTGTTTCGCATTAATACACTATTTCATTTAGAATGTAGATCTTCTTTATATGCAAGCAAGCGGATTCTGCAGCCTAAGTCACTTACTGATACCGATAGTATAGCAAATAAGGCGGTCAGTAAGATATACAAACAAGCCTTTTATTTTTTTATTACAGGAGTGCAGCAGAGAGGCAGATGGCTCATTTGATGGAAAGCGGTTACCAACACCTATGGACATTTGCAACACCGAAGCTACAAATGTGCTGCTGCTCTGTAGTAGTATCTATAGTAGTAAATCTGTGGTAGGCATCCAGTTGGGGGCAAATTCCCTACCACCTGGCTGTGGGTTATTTTGTCATGTCTTAGGACAGGCCACCCGGCCACAGGAAACTGTACTCTTTCTCCGTTCCTGCAGGAAAAAGGCTGTGACATGTTTGAAATTTTTCACCACTGTTCAAGTTTCATAGGTAAAGTACTAATCTATACAGATAAATAAAATTGAAGTGTCCGTTAATAATGTCAAAATAAAAATGGGAAAAAAAGATGGGGGATAATTTTGACCAGGAGATTCTGAAAATGCAATTTTTAGAATTTTATGTCTGTCTGTTCTGGCTAATCTCTGAAAGGACTGGACTGATTTTTCATTGGCAGCTAGCTGATGTTATAAGTAGTAACTTGGCTCCTTTTTTAAAATATTAATATTTATGATGTGATTTTTCCAGTTTAAAAAAAATGGGTCGTTCGCCCAGCCCGCGGCGGCGCGACGACAGACGACGTGACGATCGCAGGGAGCGGGAGAGGGACCGCGAGAGACGGAGGCCCCGCACTAGGTCGAGGTCTCGGTCCCTGGAGAGGAGGCGGAGGTCCCCGGAGAGGAGGAGGTCACCGTCGCCGCGCCGCCGCCGATCGAGGTCGCTGTCGCCAGGTATAGAAAGCCAAAATGCACTTGTTTAGATATAATAGAATAATATAGTTGCAGGAGCAGAGAAAAAATACAATTTCCTACATTGGGGCGGCCTGTCGTAACAGGCGTCAAAACAACCCACAGCCAGACCATATGGTATTTGCTTGATTGGTTGGCCACCATCCCAGGTCTAGAGTATGCAGCCATTACAACCTTGAGTTATGTTCCGGCATTAGTGAACAGGTTCCAGTCTCCATTAAGAGAGTAGCAGCGCATTTGTAGCAACTTTGGTGTTGCAAATGTCCATAGGCGATGGTAACCGATTTCTATCCAGTGTGTGACCGTCTGCCAGTCTGCAGAGTGCTTTTAAATTCGTAATATATAACAGTGGCGACAAGGAAAATCAGTGAAATTGTGAAAATAAGTGATATTATATATAATTAAATACATCATGGGTATAAAATTTAATGAATTTGATATTTATTACTCATAGATGTTGGAAAAATTGTATCTGAAGATTAGGACTGTCACACTGGACGTGAATCTTAATTATGGTAAACATGTAGACAAGGTATGTAACAAAGCCCAAAAAATAATGACTGCTTTAAAAGCTGTACTGCCAAATACGAAAGGACCTAGTGCCCAAAAACGGATAATGCTGGCAATGACCACACAGTCAGTTATCTTATATGCTGCCCCCATATGGCAATCAGCTGTGTTTAAAGAAATCCATAAAAAGAAGGCTTTAAAAACACAAAGAATAGTGGCGTTAACAGTGTGCTCTGCATACAGGACGGTTTCAACCGAAGCAGCTCTTGTGCTGCCTATTCTTGTACACATCAGTTTGTTAGTATGAGAAAGGACTGACCTAATGGGAGTTAAAGCACCGGAAATCAGGAAAGACGCGCGAAAACGAACCATAGATACATGGCAATCCGAATGGGATAACTCCAAAAATGGACGCTGGACATACACTCTAAATAAAATCCTGGATAAATGGGTAAACCGGTCACATGGGCAAGCCAACTACCGATTGACACTATGTCCTACGGGGCACAGTGTATTCATAACGTACCTAGCCAGAATAGGAAAAAGAAACAATAGTTAATGTGTTTATTGTCCTAATGAAGTAGATGATGCACAACATACATACATACATTGCCTATCTCACTTCGCAGGAATGCTCATCTTCTCAAGTTACTATATCATTTATTGTTTATACCTTACACCCCTCCTTATCTTAAGGAATGTTTCAACTTCCTTCATACGTCACATACACTCAGTTTGCACTCCACTAATAATCTCCTGTTAATGGCACCTGCACACTCTTCAACATTTTATTCCAACTCCTTCGCTATGCAGGCTGTCTTCCTTTGGAACTCTTTGCCTCACTCATTAGAAAGGCCAAGTCTTTTGCCATATTTAAAAATTTACTTTGGAATCATTATGTAAGTCTTACACAATAATGTATGTGCTATAGTTATTATACTTTTGACTGTAATCTGCTGTCCATGTATGTCATTTTTATTTATTTTTCCTTTTATTGTATTAAATAATCATTATAGGTAATTTAAGAATTTCTTTTAAGTCAGGTTGCCTGGAAGAGATCGCTTTTAGCGATAAGGCCGCCTTTTGTTTCACCAAGTAACTATTGTTTTTTTGTGCATTTTGTTGTAATTTTTGTTATGGTGAACAATAAAGTGTTGTCTATGTCTAACATACTCCTTTTTCATGTCAAAGATGGTCCATTGGAAGGCTTGAATTAGAGAGTGAAGTGGGAGGCATTAACGCGGATAGTTTTGTGGAGACTGCTAAAAGGACAAAATAAATGAAGGTCAATTGACAAATATGTCAATAAAATAATAAGACAAAGAAGATGAGAAGTAGAAGACAAATGTTTATCTGCAATAGACTAACCGCAGGGATGCAGATAAATAAGGTGTCATGAAGGGTTTTAGTCTGACTCTTCTAGTCCCTTATAGATTTTAGAGGTATGCTCTTCTACATTTCAGGTCCATCAACATCATTCATGAAACCGAAAAAGACATTCGGAGAACGTCCCATAGTAACTCCGGCAGATTTAGAAGGCAAAACACCAGAGGAGCAAGAGATGCTCAAAGTCATGGGCTTCTGTGGCTTCAACACAACGAAGGGCAAAAAAGTAGATGACAACGTCGAAGGGGACGTCCATGTGGTGTTAAAACGTAAGTACAGACAATATATGAACAGGAAAGGTGGTTTCAACAGACCGTTGGACTTCGTTGCATAGCCGGATTACACTAATACGGTTAAGTTTTGTGGGACTCAAGTGTTTCGGATGTGTGTATGTTTGTTTTAAATATTTTGTCGTATTTTGATCTTGTGAGGTTATGAATTTTGGGTTGAATGTTGACATAAACTTATATATACGGTTGTTGGGAATTTAAAATCAGGGTGTTTAAAGTAAGTTTGAGGAATATTTGAAAGAACTTGTTAGTACAGTTATTTTTTTGGTGGCTTGGGAGTCTTTGTAGTTACAAATGAGTAAAGTCCTTTGACTGATAATAGTGGACTATGTTGTTTACTAAAATATATATACATTTTTTTTTATGGTCCTTCATGCTATGTGTCATCCTAACAGAGTCACAGGTACATTGGTTAGCAGCTTTTTTAAGGACTATTAAAAATAATAATACTTATTAAAATATTACAAAGCAAACGCTGTGGTTGATGAAGGGTAAAGTGGAGTGATTTTCAGTCATCTAGTCACATTCCGTTATTAGTTGTATAGCAGACGTCTAGCTGCTAAGCCACTGAGCTAGGCGAATTTATGTTTTGGTCCTTATAATTAAAGGAATAATAACATATTCACACGGGACTTATGTTTATTGAAATGTGCTCTTCATAGTCTGAAAGTCCTCAACAAATATTTCACATAGGGGATTTCATTTGCGATGATGATACTAACTTTAGTTTTAGAGGAGGTTATTTTTCTTTGTTATTAACGTTACAAGATCAAAATAGACAATGTTATATGATGGTATGTAGGCGACTGATGTGTACAAAGAGCGATCTTCCCATTTTTTTTTGTATAGATGCGTTGTTTGAACTAAACGGTGCCAGTCAGGCTATATTTTCTAATATGTGATATTGTTGAGTTGTTTTGAGTTGTGTGAATCTACGCTCTATCACAGTTAATTTTTAAAGAAATAATAGCCATACAATGTGGACATGATATGAAACACTATGGTGATGGTCTTATCAATTATGCTCATGGTCTTACAAAATCAAGACCACGAAGACAGGAATCAATCAGTCTTACAAAAATTATTTAACTTCAAAAAGGTTCAACATGTACAAATCGTTCTCATGGTCTTACAAAATGTTGCCACAATTTTACAAACTTTATTAATATTCTTACAAACTGTGATCATAATTTATGAACTGTTGTCATGGTCCTACAAATTGTGGGCACGATTTTGTAAACTGTTATTTAACTTTAAAAAGTTCAACATACATGAATCGTCCTCATGGTCTTACAAAATATTGCCATGATTTTACAAACCATTGATAATCTTACAAACTTTGTCATAGTCTTACAATTTGTGGTCATGATTTTACAAACTGGTAGTAAATATCTTACAAACCGTGATCATTATTTACGAACGTTGTCATACTCTTACAAATTGTGGTCATGATGTTACAAAATATGGTCATAATCTTATAAATTGTGATCATGGTTTTACAAACTATACCCCATAGTCATTCTAACTGCGATAATATTCTAAAAAATGTATTAATGACCTTACTAATTCTGGCCATAGTTTTCAAACTGTTTACATGCAGTTTTAAACTGTGATAGCAGTTGTCCAATGCATGAACATTCTCACTAATTTCAGTTCTTTATACAATAATCATATGATTTGACTGAAATTTCTTTATTATAGTATGCTTAGTTTCACATAGCTCAAAGTAACTCATGTACCCTTACATTAGCTGATAAGTGTTGACCGTATTGTTTTTTTACAATTATGCACTGAATTCCACAATCTATGAGCTGTGGCTTCAATATCGAAAAGAAAAATTTATATTTAATTTCTAAAATTTTAATCCATTCCAAACTAAAGATCTTTAAATAGTCAGTTCAACATCAATATGTCAAATTTTCATTTTGAGGACATAACTTTTAAAGAGAAATACATATTTGATTTCTAAAATTATATAATTCATTTGATCTATAAATGATCAGTCTGAGATCAATACTTGACTCTTTCCTAATACACTCACATTGTTCTATTGCATGTTCTTTATGTCTCTTGTCAAGCTAGTTTCGTAAGATATTGAACCCACCGCTCATGGAATAATACATGTCTATGTATAATGTTGTCTCTGACGAGTATTTTTGATTATATAATATTTTTGAAATAAGATTTCTACTGCCAGCATACATATATTGAGTGTGACACTATAAAAATCTTGATAAAAAATTGATGACAGTTTGATGTTCTTTATCATAGCATTGGATTAGATTGGATTGACCTGACTATCAGTTATCTATATGTTTAATAAAGCATATTAGTGCTTATCACAGTGGAAGGGGTGGTGTCCTGTGGGTCTAGACGTCATCTTGTTGGGAATCTGGCAGTGTTCGCGAGATCTACACAAACTAGTTCGCTGTTTTTCCCTGAACAGTGAAAAAAAATCGTTAGAAACAACATTATGCAGAACTGTTAGTTAATAAGTTAGTTGATAAGCCCGACAGCACAGTACCCGCGCGCAGCGTCCGCCCGCGCGGGCCCGGAACAGCGCATATGCGCACCAAG
Source organism: Dendrolimus punctatus (assembly GCA_012273795.1). Classification (NCBI taxonomy): domain Eukaryota; kingdom Metazoa; phylum Arthropoda; class Insecta; order Lepidoptera; family Lasiocampidae; genus Dendrolimus; species Dendrolimus punctatus. The sequence goes on from CM022555.1 coordinate 9,339,735, forward strand.
AAGCGGACAGAGTCTGTATGGAGAGATACACTTAGTTTCATGTGCTTTGTCTAGGGCTGATTTTGATGCATGCTATAAGCACTAGACTGACTACTGTATATAAATTACAAGCACATCTTTGTGTTAATTTGAAGCGATTGTAAGAAGAAGACACCTAACTGCTTTATTGCAGCAAAAAAAAAAATTGATTTACGTTAAAAGATATTGAGTACTGCATCATAATTATGTCTAAACCCTCTGCATCTATTTTGTCTAGTCTACTGACCATTGGTCTACTTACTACATTCCAGAAGTTTAAGATACAAGTTGCATTGAGAAAGTCTAGTATATGCCTTTCCGGTATTTATTCTGGTCTCGATGTTATCGGAACCAACCTCAAAGTTTTCTATTTAATACTACCAATAACGCAAGCAACAAACTTGCGTCTGTCAATTTTACACTCCAAATCCAAACAAGAAGAATGTACACCGTCAATATACGATCAATCGCCCATAAGAACAAAGCACACAGGACTGAACAAAGACTGAAGCTCGTTACTCTCGCGTGGCGTGCCACACACATAGCAATAGTCACAAAGAGATATATTTATTATACTACATATTATACACCAATCCCATTACCCCCTTTATCCTCCACAATGTACAATAGTTAAAGACTTGTTTGTTTGCGGGCAGTGTTCTCAGATTGACATCGTCTTGATGACATTTTGATTACTTTGAACTATCAATCAGTTTTGATGGTGAATTTATGCTATTTATATATTTTATACAAAAAAAACCTAACAGTGTATTATAGTAATGTTATATTATCTATAAATATCCGGCGCAGGTTCAACGCGGTCTGCCGTATTTTTTTTTGGCAAGCTGCCCACAGCCTCAAGCGGTTATCATGACCTATGCTGCCGCTCTCTAAAATGAGACTGGAAGCTGGCCACCAATGCCGGAACACAACTCGGGCTGTTATAATGGCATACTCTAGACCAGGGGTGGTAGCCATCCAGACGGGCATATACCCGTCCACCTGGATGTGGGTTGTTTTGTCGTCTCTTACGCCAGGTTTCACGGCCACAGGAAATTGTATTCCTTCTCCGTTCCTGCAGCGAGAAAATATTCCTAAATTCTCACACCAATAATAACGATTTTACTAGTTACTTCATTACATTTTACTAGACCATCATTTCATATATTAAAACGAGTTTACGAAGTTTTTGACATTATAAAGTTTGAATAATGATGTATGATGATTTATATTGTTCATTCTTGAATATTTTAAACTAGCTGATGCCCGCGACTTCGTCCGCGTCGTACGGTTTTTTAACAAGCCCACGGGAACTCTTTACTTTTTCGGGATCAAAAGTATCCTATATGTTGACCAGGAGTATAAGCTACCACCATACAAAATTTCATTTAAATCGGTCCAGTCGTTTCGGAGATTAGCCCATACAAACAGAAATAAACAGGGAAATAACAAATTTGAAAAAATCTACATTAGTTCTATTTCACTTCTTACATCCCCCTGAGTCGGTACTTGGCATTTTTTTTCATTGTACAGAAATTCGACCTCTACAGTTTTATTATATTTATAGATATGGCGGTACTATTAATCGCACATCTTGCTTCAGGATGTTGTGCTTTACCGTCATCTATTATTGTCAAACCTGGTTTGATCGTCTAAGAGTACCATCAAAAATGTCATCAATCTGAAAATCAATTTGAAAATATTGTCCGCAAGCCAATAACGTCTCAATAGCCCATATACAATTGTTAAAAATATTTTATACAATATTTTAACATTATATTATTAATACTGCAAACGCGCTTTGCGAGGTGATTTTTGCGAGCTATATATATAGTATTACTCCGCACAGACTTTTGTCCGTTTGTCATTACATCAGCACAATCGAATGAATCGAAAATCTCTAATATTTCAACGTTTTTTTTTGCCAAATGATGTAATTTTTGTATGTATGTTATATATTGAGCTTGAATTTGTATATCTAAATTCAGTTATTATTGATTCAGTTCATACATTTTTTTGACTAGCGCCATACATCGCCCAAAACCTAGCAAGTCAATAAATGTACAGACATACGATTTAAAAAACGATTTCAGTTGCCATGTGTATAAATTATGCAGCCATTTTGTCATTCATTAATACCAATTTTCCAAGATAACAAACTATTGCTCAATATATTTCTCAGCACCAATTTAGATTGTCATATGGTGCATGTTTTGTTAAAAATGCACAAATTTAAAATATTCTAAAATACACACAACAAAAAATTTCAGTTACAACAATTCCTTTTTTAGTTACACCCTGTAACGAAAAAGAAGTTAATGTCATTTTGTAGTCACGATTGTCAAATGAAAACACAAAAACAATTTAGTTATTTTTAATTACAATTGTAATGAAAAAAGGAAGTCATTGTTATTTTGTAGTCACGGTTCTAAAATAAAAACATAAATTGTTTTGTTACAGCATTTCCTTTTTTAGTTACAACCTGTAACGAAAAAGAAGTTATTGTCATTTTGTAGTCGGGATTGTAAAATGAAAGCACACAAAAAATAATTTAGTTGCAGTTATTCCTTGAGAAAAACAAATTAGTACAGTATTTCCTTTTTTTAGTTACATCTGGTAACAAAAAAGAAGTTATTGTCATTTTGTATTCAAGATAGTAAATTATCGTCTTTTAAGCAGACCACTGAAGTTACTATCCTTTGTAAAACAAAGAGGTAACTTTTATTAAAATTATTTTTATTATTCACTGGACGAAGCCTCATTGACTTTCCAATATTATTTGTTTAACATGTTGTAAAGTAATTTTCGTTATTTTCAATTGTATTTTCGTCACTCACAATTGTATTTTCGTCACTCACAATTGTATTTCCGTTACTCACAATTGTATTTTCGTCACTCACAATTGTATTTTCGTTACTCACAATTGTATTTTCGTTACTCACAATTGTATTTTCGTTACTTTACAATCGCATCATCGGTGAATGATATTGTTTCAAATTCACTAAGCGGTTATTTTATTATGTTTTATATATTCACAGAACGATAAAAGCATAAGATTCATTCCCCCGTGTAAATACCACGAGTTTATTTATTCTTATATTTAAAAAAGAATATTGATTATGTAAGATTTAATTGATTAAAAAAACATGTACATTTTCGTTTCTAATATTTGACGTGTGAATCGTTTGTAATGTGTCAGTGATGATTTTTATATTAAATTACAATTTCCACTATTTAGAAAAAATCTGCGAATAAGCCAACTCTCAAAATCGGACTCTTTTTTAATGTATTAAATTTATTTTTATATTATGGTGAAATCTATATTCAAAAGCTTCGTTTAGTTAAAATTAATTATTAATAAGTTAACTTTTGATATAGTTAACGAACAATCCACTGTCACATTATAGGGTGATTTACACCAAATCGTCCTCTGCGATCCGATTCGTTGCGAGTCGGTGGAAATCATCCTTTAGTCATAATAATGTTTGGGAAAAGTGTACCTAGTGAAAAAAATGAATTAAAATTGCTAAAAATAATAAATATTCAAAATAAAAACATATTTGGACGATTGTTAATAAAGAAACGGCCAATTTAGAAAAGGTATTATTTTGATTCTGTTAAGGCAGGTTTCTGATTTGTCGGTGCGGTATTAGTATTGTTACGAGGTGCAGGGCTCGAATTAAGATGCATTTAGAATGACTATAGAATTTATTAGAACTACACAAGCAGGTACAAACATAACTGAACACAACCAATGCAAACGTATTGCACGATTCAATAACACGCGGAAAGTCCGTCACTAAATAGATTACCAAATGTACACAAGTGTTGCGTGGTTATCGCTCGACTGCCGATCTCTCCATTGAGGCATTGCTTTATACTGCACAAATACAATGTCTCTCGGCCGCGTTGACTGAATTTCTTAGCATCACACCTGGCTAATGACTACCATAAAAGATTTAAATACACATTGAGCTTTTCTAATTAAATTTTTTAAACGCAAAGTAAACAAAAGAAGTCCATATGCCGAAAAGGTAATAAAATGTGTTCTACAGATACAGGTGTGAATCTTCATTTGTCGGCACCTCGGTCGTAACAGTTATTATTTATTATATTAATATAAATAATAAATAACTGAAAAAATTAATATGAATTATATTATTATTTTGTAATTTATTAAATTTGTCAATACGCGAAATCTTTAGAGTGTCTATATTTCAGTAAGCGTTCCCTGATTGGCTAAGTGTGAGTGCAACAGCGGCACATACCTAGTGAATCGGGAAAGGCTCACAAAAAATAGGCATTCGTTACCGCGTGTACGGAAAATACCGATTCTGCGTCGCTGCTGCACCAACAAGTCAGAAAGCAGTTTCACAAATTAAATTTTTTGACTTCTAATAAGTTTTCGTCATATTACGAAACTTGCACCACTCATTTTCTTTGTAAAAATGTGTAGTATTTTGGTTACTTCTGTTTAATATTTCTGTAAATTTTATTTTTAATAAACGATTTTTTTTTGGAATAGTTATGTGTTTTATTATTCTACACCAGGTTACGTTGCGGCTACGCTGAGTCAAAATCCGTAAGTAGTAACTCCACGCTATATAATAAATAATAATAAAGCCTTTATTTCCAAAATCTTTTTTTAACAATAACAGTTTCATGTGCATAAATATAGCTTGTTAGTAGTTTGTTAGATGTTAGTTGTAGTATGTTTGTAGTTAATTAATTTAGTATTATGTTAGTAAAAAATTTTTTTAAATTATTCCACGCTATATACATACAAAAATAATTTGGTATTTTATATTGGTATATACTAACCGTTCCCGCGACGTCGTCCGCGTGAATTTTGTTTTTTAAAATCCCCCGATTTTGAAACATTCTTCATTGGTGCTCCACTCCTGTTAGTCTTGATAATATATAGCCTGCCTTCCTCGATAAATGGGATATCTAACATTGAAATATTTTTTCAAATCAGACCAGTAGTTCCTGAGATTAGCGCGTTCAATCAAACAAACAATATCTTCAGCTTTATATTATACTAGCTGTTCCGACAGACGTCGTCCTGCCCGGAAAAAGGTTCAATCGATATGCCGACGGCAGCGCCACCTACCAGGTCCAATTGTGAACCAACTCGGATGGTAGAATTCTTCTTAAAATACGGTAGATTTTCCAAAATTATGTTGTAATTTATATTTTAAATATGGTAGAATTACCTTGTTTATTTAGTAGAATAATAAAAAAAAATTATTTATATAAAGCACCACCGAATTCGTTCGCGTAATATTACCAAGCTGGTACCTCGCTTTTTGGGGACTCCTGATGCATAAAAGTGTCGTTGGTACAATAAAACGAAACTAACCTAAGGTACAGACAATAAATATTCAAACTCGCTAACATTATTTTAGTTATATACAATCTACAAGATTTAAAAAAATGCTGTGTATTTTGCTACCGTATTGCATTACGGTGCAGTTGGCACCACTGACGTGAGGGCAGCATCAGCGTTGATAGCTTACGCGAAGTGGCGATGCATTTGTTTTTAAATATACTAAAATTTTAAGTTATGAAATAAGCGGATACAGACAGACAGACAAAAATTCTAAAAATTGCATTTTCAGTATCAGTTGGTCCATAGCCCCGTTTTTCCCACATTTTCAAACGCAATGTAGACATCGTAAAAAACCTAAATAATGTCATGACTCGCGACACTCCATTTAATACGTCATGTGGCCAATTTAAATAAAAAACAAACCTTATTAAAAATTCATTTTATTCCTTTTTACAATAAAAATTCAACATTTCTTAAAAACGTAGAATATTTTACATTACCATAAAACTAAAATTATAAACAACCCAAATATTTCATACAACGTATAACGTAATGAGGTTTTATTAAACGCTCGACTCCCAACGTAAAACATTATGCCTCCTCTTCACAATCGGCCTTGATCGTTAGGGCGCGTTCCCATTATGTCGTAACGATTAATTTATCGTTGGACGACTGTCGTCTCTTTCAGTTCCCATTATAACGATTGTTTGTCGTCAAAATTTTTCATCGTTTAGCGACTATCGTATCTAGGTATTCCCATTGGATAGCGACGACATTTTGTCGTTTCACGGCAGTCGCTTTGTGGTTTACACATCATTAGCAAGCTACAAATCTACAGTCGCCTCTTAAATTTTAATAATGTATTACTTTTTGAAAAGAAGGAAGATGAAGCAAGCGATCGTGGCTACGATAGATTTGCCGTCGCGATTTAGTCGTAACGATTTTTTATCGTTTCACAACTGTCGTGCTAGCCGTTCCCACTGTCATGACAATCTGTCGTCACTGCAAAAAATGTCGTAGACGACAGTAAATAGTATCGTTCTAGATATGCACACCTCCATTTAAACATATAAGCCACGGCACTTAAAACTACACGATTATCTGTCGTCACGACAAAGTGGGAATGCGCCCTGTTGCGTGCCCGAAAAACCGACAAGTCGTCGACCGCCGCGATCACGATGGCGACTAAGGCGAGTAGCTCTCTACACCAGTGCTTTTCAATCTTTTTGAATACGCGACCCCCCTTACTGGTTGAAAAATTTTGGCTACCCCCTTGGGCTATAGACAGACATAAAGTTCGTAAATTAAATGACAACGTTTAGATCTTGTCCTATTTTGTTACCAATATTCATTATTACTGTCTATACTCTAGAAAATAGTGCTGAGCATAGAAAGTATCTAAGTATGCATCATCATCATATCATCCATTTTGCCGGCGACCCCCCGAGGAAGGCTCTGCGACCCACCTAGGGGTCGCGACCCACACGTTGAAAAACACTGCTCTACACGATCGCACTCGCGTGCAATTGTGAAGACGAGGCATTAAGCCGCTCATTTGTTGGTGCAGCGGCGATGCGGAATCGTCACCATCGGTACATGCTGTACCGAAAGTTTACCGATCGTATCTACAAGCGTTACCTACTTTCGGTGTGTGTCACTGCCGCACCAACACCTAGACAATCAGGTAACGCTCATAGAAACAAGCTTTCGGTATCGCGTACACCGAGCACTAGTATTGGGTGGTCCGAGCCTAACAACAGGGTGTTATAAAATGGTATGTTAAATTAATAATAACTCCAAAACCCAGTCAAAAATTAAATATAATTAATTTAACAAAACTACGTTTTAACGGTTTTAAGCGCGGTAATTCTTTTTATTTTGGTTTATACGACGTTTCGGCCGCTTTTCAGTGGCCGTGGTCACTTTTTTCCTTCCACCCATTTTAATATTATATAAAAAAATTTAGAACTAGGTATGTTTGCTGAAGAGTTTCTTTCGCCGCTTCTTCTCTTCAGCCACAACGTGTTGTGAAGCGGTGGTAAAATTAAATTAGGCTCCCATAGAGTAAATAATATCCATAAACAAAATTAAAACTAAATAATTAAAATGAACAAGTTGGCGGTAGGCTGAATAAAAACTTTGACAATACACGTTAGACAAGCGACCGAAACGTCGGATAAACCAAAATAAAATAAATTACCGCGCTTAAAACCGTTAAAACGTAGTTTGATTATGTGTACAAGTCGCGAAAACTTAAGAAAATATTATATAATGAATTTACTTGAAAAAAAATTGATGATTTAATCCAAACCAGTAAAACTATCACCCATTCACAACTAGATTTTTTTTTAAATAGGAAAACCCGTGCCTTTGAAGAACACACGCCGTCCGTCTTAAAAGGGTTGTACTTTTACTACATCCAGTGCTTTAGAGCTCGTGTAGACGGCACCGCTGCCGCGCTGCTATTACACATATACTGAATACAAAAAACATGTGTGCATGTACTAGTGTACACATGACCTTATTTTTCGAAAAATGATCTACCATGCAACTTTAAAATTGGTTAACTAAAGTTAAATTATGATTTTGCTGATCACTTTAATATATATATATATATTAGGGTGGGTCAAAAAAAATTTTTTTTTTACAAGTGACACGGAAAAATCGGTTGCTAGACACCTTACGAAAATTCTGCGGAGGATCTTCCCATTTAAATAAAGAGCTCGTGCTTGGTGAGAATTTTCGTGTCACTTGTAAAAAAAAATTTTTTTTTGACCCACCCTAATATATATATATATATATATGTAAAGAAATTAGATTTCTTTAAGTTATTTGTTCATGGATAAAACAGTTCAGGTTTACTTCTAATTATTAATAGATGCCACCACTGACATTACAAGCCGTAAAGTAGATAAAACAGAAGAGAATTCAATATGGCGATAGTGTGCTAAATAAAACCAATAACTAAAAAGAATTGAGTGAAAGAGGAATCGACAAGCTAATTAATAAACTTTAAATGTCGTTTCTTTGTTTTTCAGGTAGGATTGTGTATCTGGATCGTATTGTTTATGTTGTTATAGTGTAAACTTGTGCTAAATAAAAACTTTGTTTTTCAGAGCAACACAACTAGTTTATTATTTCGAAGATTCCAAAATTTTCTGACGAATTGTCTTATATATATATTATAAATTATTGAATTCCTAAAAGACTTTGTTTCATGACACAAATACAAAATCACCATAATCGGTCCAGGTGTATAGGAGGATTCTAGAACCCGATCTCAGCGCCACCTACCGGTTCCAACGGTATAAAAAGTATCCTATCTTTTAAGTTGGATCAAACTGCACACGGTGTGCAAATTTGATTGAAATCGGTTCAGTAGTTTTAGAGTTTATTGACAACATCATCGTGACACAAGATTTTTATATATATATATATAAGAATTTATGTATATGTGTGTCTGTCTGTAGGATACTAAATAAATGATTTCTTAATCATCAAACTCGTATATTAATTAGAACACAATAAAGTAAAGAAATATTACAATGCTCGTCTCACAAATTCACAATGCGTCTATCAACAACTAGTTGCTACGCAACGACGTGACGCGTAACCGACAAATGTGACGGTAATTTTTTTAGTTTCACTTCAATAAGCATAATAAAAGTAACACATGAAACCTTTTTCAACAATTAATTTATTATTATTATATTTATGTAAGTGTATAAATTAACCTGTATGGCGCTTTGTTGTTCGTGCCTACCCCGCAAGGGACCTGGCGTGAAGTTATGTATGTATGTATATATTATTATATTTACGCTTATTTTTATTAAGTCGACAATGCCACATAACTATCGAAATTGTATGACAGAAATGAAGTATGGTGGTCCATACTTGACAGTCATGATAAATTTTCTAGAAGAACGTAATTCAAAACAAAGTAGTAAAACACAACCCTTTTAAGACAAATAGCGTTACTATACGGTCATTAAAAAAAATAACCCAAATTTAAAATTAATTTAAAAATAATCTTGAATAAAAATAAAATAATAACCTTTATTTAAAAAAGGGTTTTAATTTAAAAGAATCTTAATTTGTAAAAAGAACCTCATTTTAAACAACTATTAGTTAACAATCAAATGAAACTTAACAATAATTAGTATTTGTTCCAACACGTAACATAGGCGAAGGATATGTGAAGCGATACATTATCGTATATTATTAACGCAGAGCAAGAGCATACCGTAATCGATTCAGGTCGTGATTTCCGTAAAGGAACTTTCCGATGTTTGTTTTTATTGCAGGAGTTCAGCAGACAGGCAGACGGCCCCCCTGATGGAAAGCGTTTACCATCACCTATGGACATTTGCAACACCAAAGGTGCTACAAATGCGCTGCTGCCCTCTTAAGGGAGACTGGAACCTGGTCACTAATACCGGAACACAACTCAAGGTTGTTATGGCGACATGCTTTAGACCAGGAGTGGTAGCCATCCAGTAGAGCAAATACCCTACCACCTGGCGTGGGCTTATATATCTTGGGCTTTCTTCCATGGTAATAAAATTAAAACTCCGCTCTACGATATCATACCTCTAGATTTCCCCCACCCTCTCAGTCTAAACTCTATGGTAACTCTAAATGATAATGTTCATGTTTAATATAAATTTTGAGTGCTTAATAACATTCATTTATAGTACTGTAGATTGTCTAACAAAATGTATGTTTGTTTTATCCACAGGATGACAAATTAATATAGCTTTTTTCTTTAAATTTTCTTTCATCTGTCACTTTACTGTCTATGCGCCATTGGCAAAAGCAACGGCTATGCGTTGGCGCCACTTGGAACAAAAGTAGAATAGATATAACATCCCGGGCCCATAACCTTAAGGTTTAGAGCAAAAATAAGTACAATAGTCTTTATTTAGTATAGTTTACAAAATCACAAACACAAAGCACCATTCTACACACAGAGAGCAAGGAATTAGAGTAAAAAAAAAAGGTTGCCAGTATTAAGACTTAAGAGATACCAGTTTTTAAGTAATATTAAATAATAATTTTAAAAAGATATTTTGTTTATTTATTACCGAAAGAATATTAAACTTGTTCGTTATAACATAAAGCAAGCGTAATTTGCTTAGTAACAACACTGTTGTGAATAAAATGTGTTCAACAATATGTAACGAAACATCGCATATGTATCGCTTCGCATAGCATCGCGTGAATTGGAACACTATAACAAATTATCAACTATATAATCCTAAAACCCTTATACCTAGTATTTATTTATTTTATATATCGACTATTATGTACAATATTTACAATACTATCGTACGAGAGATCGGGTATCCCAAAACTAAGCCACATGGAGAAGTACTTTCAAATATTGTAGATAGGATATCATGCTCAATGGAAACATTTTTTAAAGCTAGTAAAACTGAATTCATCGATTTTCAAAAAAGTTGCTTGCCTCATCTGGGAACCGAACCAACCAATACTAAAAAAAAATTGTGCTACAACAGATCGTAAGGATTAATTCCTTCTAAAGAAGTTCGTGTCTTAAATTAAAGGAAGACTGTTAAATTAATACAATTTTCAACACACTTGCTCATAAAGTGGCTCTTTGGTCACCGCAATTAGGCACAGAATGACACCTATAATCAAACTGTGACTAAAAAAAAACTCACTAGTGAGTTATAGATTTTTTTTAAATTTTATTGGTTGAGTTGCTTTGTTCTTAAAAAAGTTTTTATTCAAAAAAAAGATCGTGTTCTATAGAACAAATAAATTAATGTTCCTATTGCTTGCTCATTTCATGCAACTTCTTATTTAAATAGATAATTTTAACTCGTACGTGTTTAATAAATAAAACTTTCACTCATATATAACTTTTTTACTAACTGCACATTTACTAATTGTTTCTCTAAATAAACTTTTTATCTACTAAATAAAATGAGTTTTTGTTGTTATTTTATTCACAAGTGTGTTGAAAAACGTCGTTTGATACACGTGTGTATTGATGATTGCCGTCCTCGGCTCTCTTAAGAGCCTCGCCTACGGCTCGAGTCTCAATGGCGCCTCGGCGGTAATTACCAATGTTACACACTAGTACCATAATCAATCAAAAAATGTGTGCGTGTAATGTACACACGTAAGAAGCGAAATTTCTTTATGACCATATTTTTCGAAAAATGATCTACTATATGCAACTTTGCAGAAATTGGTTAAATAAATAAAGCCCCTACCACGGTCGAATCGACCGTCGACCGCAAGAAAAAGATGGCGCGTAACCGAAAAAAGTGACGGTATTTTTTTTTCCAACGCCGATAAAGAAGTTTCACTTCAAAAAATTACAAACCCTAAACCTATTAATTTATCTTCAACTAGCGTCTGTCTGTCTCTGTCCCGCTCCCTTGGTATAATATAGCGTCATGTTATAAAGCATATGACACTCCCTGTTAATATAGCTTCCTACCAGTAAAAGAATTTTTAAAATCGGTTTAGTAGATCCAGAGATTACCCCCTACAAGGTCACATAATCTTATATATAAAATTCTCGTGTCACAATGTTCGTTTTCATACCCCTCCGAAACGGATTGACCGATTCTCATGAAATTTTTATGCATATTCAGTAAGTCTGAGAATCGGCTACTATCTATTTTTCAAACCCCTGAGTGATATGGGGGGAAAAAATTATTTTTTCAAGATACAACATTAAAAAAATACATACAACCCTAAATTTTCAACCCGCTAAGATCAACCCCTATTTTTACCGGGCAGGACGACGTCTGCCGGGACACCTAGTATTATTATAGTAGCATAGGTAAAAGAAATCGAAACAAATAAAAAATGAAGAAATAAATTTACATTAGATCGGTTCAAAAGCCAGATTAGGCAAGCGATTGAAAAGACAACAGAACGTAGATTTTCTTAATTTTGAAAATGAAATAATATTTCCAATGAGCAAAATAAACCCATCTACAATATGTATATTACTGTTCCTCTAAGTAGCATACCTTTGGGACACCCGGTATATGCAATTTAAAATTGCTTCTTAAGTTTGTCGTCCATTGATTAATCAATATTATAGTAAGCGCAAAGCTATAATGCGCTTGGAGTGAAGTTAGTTCCGTGAGTTTACGCAGGTCCAGTTTAATTGTATCGTTTATTACACCTTTGTTTGTTGTGCAAAAGAGATGGCATTCGAGTCTTAACAGTGGCAGAGCGAGACAACACTCCCTATCAGCCCGTTTGTGAAGTTCACATTTGAGAAATGACGCGTACGAACTTCAAAGGCGCAATTATAGTGATTGTCATTTTTAAGAATGTTTATCTATGTTAACTTTCTTTTTGTTTAAATATGGGTTCGCACGACTTGTGCGTTACGCCTTGTAAACTCTTTTGTCCCGCATGTATTTTTAGGTGAACTTTCGTTATAAGCCTTTGCCATATTACCTTCGCCTGCTAAACACCACCGTGATCACCGAAACCACCTACCCATGGCTTATCCATCCTAAGTCACATGTATAGTCCGCACATGGATACGCAAATACCTGGGCCTTGTAAAGAATTTATACATGATAATAATAGTTTATAGATCCTTATGCACTTCTAGATGACCTTTCATTATAAAACCTTTGACACTTAGCCTACTATATACCATCATGATCACCTAAGCCCCCTATCCCATGGCCTATCCGTCCTGAAATTATAATCCTGAGATGAGACCATGAGACCGCACACGGATTCGCAACTAACTTGCCCTGTGACAAACTTATACATGATGATACATTTTTAGACCCGCACGTACTTCTAGATGACTTCTCTTTATAAAGTGATCACTCAACCCCCTATCCCATGGTCTATCCGTCCTGAAATTACAATCCTGAGTCCCATGAGACCGCACACGGATTCGCAATTAACTTGCCTTGTGACAAACTTATACATGATGATACATTTTTAGACCCGCACGTACTTCTAGATGACTTCTCTTTATAAAGTGATCACTCAACCCCCTATCCCATGGTCTATCCGTCCTGAAATTACAATCCTGAGTCCCATGAGACCGCACACGGATTCGCAATTAACTTGCCTTGTGACAAACTTATACATGATGATACATTTTTAGACCCGCACGTACTTCTAGATGACTTCTCTTTATAAAGTGATCACGCAACCCCCTATCCCATGGTCTATCCGCTTTGAAATTACAATCCCGAGTCCCACGAGACCGCACACGGACGCAACTAACTTGCCTTGTGACAAACTTATACATGATGATACATTTTTAGACCCGCGTGTACTTCTAGATGAATTCTCGTTATAAAGTGATCACTCAACCCCCTATCCCATGGTCTATCCGCCCTGAAATTACAATCCTGAGTCCCATGAGACCGCACACGGATTCGCAACTAACTTGCCTTGTGCCAAACTTATACATGACGATACATTTTTAGACCCGCACGTACTTCTAGATGACTTCTCTTTATAAAGTGATCACGCAACCCCCTATCCCATGGTCTATCCGTCCTGAAATTACAATCCTGAGTCCCATGAGACCGCACACGGATTCGCAACTAACTTGCCTTGTGCCAAACTTATACATGGCGATACATTTTTAGACCCGCACGTACTTCTAGATGACTTCTCTTTATAAAGTGATCACGCAACCCCCTATCCCATGGTCTATCCGCTTTGAAATTACAATCCCGAGTCCCACGAGACCGCACACGGACGCAACTAACTTGCCTTGTGACAAACTTATACATGATGATACATTTTTAGACCCGCACGTACTTCTAGATGACTTCTCTTTATAAAGTGATCACTCAACCCCCTATCCCATGGTCTATCCGTCCTGAAATTACAATCCTGAGTCCCATGAGACCGCACACGGATTCGCAATTAACTTGCCTTGTGACAAACTTATACATGATGATACATTTTTAGACCCGCACGTACTTCTAGATGACTTCTCTTTATAAAGTGATCACTCAACCCCCTATCCCATGGTCTATCCGTCCTGAAATTACAATCCTGAGTCCCATGAGACCGCACACGGATTCGCAACTAACTTGCCTTGTGACAAACTTATACATGACGATACATTTTTAGACCCGCACGTACTTCTAGATGACTTCTCTTTATAAAGTGATCACGCAACCCCCTATCCCATGGTCTATCCGCTTTGAAATTACAATCCCGAGTCCCACGAGACCGCACACGGATTCGCAACTAACTTGCCTTGTGACAAACTTATACATGATGATACATTTTTAGACCCGCACGTACTTCCAGATGACTTCTCTTTATAAAGTGATCACTCAACCCCCTATCCCATGGCCTATGCGCCCCGAAATTACAATTCTGAGTCCCATGAGACCGCACACGGATTCGCAACTAACTTGCCTTGTGACAAACTTATACATGACGATACATTTTTAGACCCGCACGTACTTCTAGATGACTTCTCTTTATAAAGTGATCATGCAACCCCCTATCCCATGGTCTATCCGCTTTGAAATTACAATCCCGAGTCCCACGAGACCGCACACGGATTCGCAACTAACTTGCCTTGTGACAAACTTATACATGATTATACATTTTATGACCCGCATGTACTTCTAGATAAATTCTTGTAATTAAGCACGTGCCACATTATTTAGCCTACTAAATACCATCTTGATCGACCATGGCCCCTTCCCATGGCTTGTCCGTCCTGAAATTATAGTCCTGAGTCCCATGTATAGTCCGCACATGGATTCGCAAATAACTGGGCCTCGTGAAGAACTTGTAGCACACATGACATTGGTACTTCTTTAATCCCGTATGTACTTCTAGATGCCGCTTCAACTTACCTTTAGTTATAAAGCCCTTTCCACACTGCTGACAAATATAAGGCTTTTCCTTCGTGTGTGTGAACGAATGTAATTTCAGGTAATAATGCAGTTTAAAACCTTTGTTACATACTTGACATATGTACTTCTTCTCCTCGCTCTTGTTGAGGTCCTCTAGGGCGATTTTCGAGCCGTGTGTTTTCAGATGCTCCTCGAGGAAGTAGAAGTGCGTGAACATCTCGCCGCATATGTTGCACACGCGGCTCCGCTCGTCCGAAGGTATGATCGTGGTGAGACTGGTCGATCCCGGTTGTGTCGGTATTTTCCTAACGTTCTGAAGCACCATTGCCAGTATTTCGTTGCGATTCTCTTCTACGATTCTGTTGAACACAAATAATTTTATTATTTCACTTAGTTTTTTTTTACTGTATTTTTTTAGAATCAGATAGATAGACTAACAGACTAAGGCTGGTGTGCACCGAAATTTAACCGACGGTTAACCATAAATAATCACTGTTTTTCCATACATTTCTGGCGATTATCTTAAAATAAAATCCATTCGGTTCAGACCATCGGTTAAAAGTTGGCGCACACCAGCCTCAAGCTGGAGACATGGTGACGGGAGAAGATTATATTGCTTTTATCCGTGCAAGAACGGAGAAAGAGTACAATTTCCTGCGGCCGGGCGGCCTGTCGTAAGAGGCGACAAAAGAACTCACAGCCAGGTGGTAGGGTATTTGCCTGATTGAATGGCTACCACCCCTGGTCTAAAGTATGTCGCCGTAACGACCTTCAGTTGTGTTCTGAAATTAGTGGCCAGGTTCCGGTCTCCCTTAAGTTAGCAGCAGCGCATTTGTAGCACCTTTGGCGTTGCAAATGTTCATAGGCGATGGCAACCGCTTTCCATCAGGTGGGCCGTCTGCCTGTCTGTACACACGTAAGAAGTGAAATTTCTTTATGACCTTATTTTTTGAAAAATGATCTACTGTTATGCAACTTTACAGAAATTGGTTAAATGAGGGTAAATAAGATAAAGTTGAAACCAAAAGGCTTTTATTATCATAGACATGAATACAAACGAATCTGGTGGTGGGAGTAAAGTCCGGTTCAACGACATGCTATCCCTCCTCCGCTGGAGAAGGTACTCTACGTTCTAATCGACCGTGAGGGGCAAGAAGATGGCGCGTAACGCAACAACGTGACGCGTAACCGATAAATGTGACGGTATTTTTTTTTCCAACGCCGATATAGAAATAATTTATTTGCTAGGAAAGCGATACAATGATACAAAAATATTTATACATACTTTTTTTACATACATACATAACTTCACGCCAGGTCCCCTGCGGGGTAGGCACGACCAACAGAGCGCCATTCATGCTTATTCTTACACACCTCACTTGCTTCTTTGACATTCATAGTTCTTGTCATGCACGCTCGTCTGTTCTTAAGGCTCCTGACATCACCTTCTGCTAGTACACGATCAATTTGATCATGGAAGGTGTGTCGTGGCCTTCCTTGACTTCTGCATCCATCCACTTTAGCATTGTATATCTGTTTAGTCATTCTTTGATCATTCATTCTTTCCACACGCCCGAACCACCGCAGCATTCCTTTCCTTACCTTCACCCCGACACTCTCTTTCAGACCATCTCTCTTTCTTCATGCTCTGCTGAACTCCTGCAATATAAGAAGGCACTCTCCCGCAATGTTCAGCCGAATGCAAACGAGTCGAGGAGTACTCACAGGCCCTCCTTCTGATGGGTGGTGAGGTGCATCTGGATGTGGTACTTGGTGTGGAACATGTGCGCGCAGACGGGACACTCGTAGCGCACGATGTACTTGCACAGGTTGTGCGTCGCGATGTGCCGCTGCAGCTTGTACTGCGACGGGAACCGCTTCGAGCAGATGTCGCAGACGAACTCCTTGTCCGGCTTGTGGTGCTTCCGGTGGAACACCTGCGCCCGGAAGAGGAGGGTGAGAGCCTTCTCTCTTGTGCGATTGGAGCGTAGCGCAAAGGAGACGGAAAAGGAAGTAAGGCATAGAGGAGATAGGATAGGGGGCTTCGAGCACATGTCGCAGACGAACTCCTTGTCCGGCTTGTGGTGCTTCCGGTGGAACACCTGCCGCCGGAAGAGGAGGGGTGGGAGCCTTCTCTCTTGTCCGATTGGAGCATAGCGCACAAGCGTTGGGGCGTCACAGATGTAGTACCTGTTGGTCCAGTTCCTGTGGCACCCTGTAAAAGCGTGTGAGCTAGGGGCGCAGGTTAGGTTTAGTGGGTAGTTTGACGGCCGACCATCCCCCTTGTCCTCCGTTCGGAAGTCGTGGGGGCATACGGTCGATCAAGAGTCCCACACATCCCTCGGCGAGCCTTCCCCACAGGCCCGAGTATGGTGTCCCAAGAAAAGACATTCCCCTTGCGTCAACAAAAAAAAAGGATAGGAGGTAATGGTTAGAAGGTGGAATAGGAAGTAAGGCATAGATGAGACAAGATAGGAGGCAAATGATACAGAATGGGATAGAATGTAAAGGATAGAGAAACACGGGGATAGAATAGAAGTGGGACAGAAGGAATGGGGTAGGAGTTAAGCGATAGAGGATGGGTTTGAAGGTAAGGATATAAAAGAAGTGAGATAGGAGGTAAGGGATAAAGGGATCAAACAGGAGGAACGAGATGGGAGAGTGGAGGGTAGGAGAGCAAAGTAGGCATAGAATGCAATGGGTCATCACAATTCTCACTCGTCGGTACATCAAAATAACAAGAAAATTCAGCTGTTATCTCACAGGGGTCAATGGACTCACCATGGCTTCCCTCTTCTTGTACTCCCTCCCGCAGAGGGTGCACAGGAAGGGCTTGGGGCCCCCGTGGGTGGCCTCGTGCTCCTTCAGGGCGTCGGCGTCGCCCATGCTCTCGAGGCAGTAGTAACAGTTGTATGGTATTGGTTCACCCTCGTGGGACTTCCTATGGATCTCCAGAGTCTCCAGATGCAGGAATCTGGAATGGCCAAAGACATGGCTCCCGTGATGCTCAGGAGCAAATCAGCTGTGCCTTTTTTTATTGCAGGAGTTCAGCAGACAGGCAGTCGGCCCACTTGATGGAAAGCGGTTACGATCGCCTATGGACATTTGTAACACCAACGGTGCTACAAATGCGCTGCTGCTCTCTTGAGGGAGACTGGAACCTGGTCACAGACCAGGGGTGGTAGTCATCAAGTCGGGCAAATACCTTACCACCTGGCAAAACCTGGCCATTTCAAAACTTAGCAATTGACATTAACCAACTTCAAAAAAAGACAGTTCTGAATTCGTCGTGATTTTTTTACAAGCTTTTATTTAACTTGCAATGGATGTATATATATAATTTCGAGTGGAATCTTAAAAGTTAAATTTGACCAACTTCCCGGATTCCGATTGAGCTGAAATTTTGCACGCATACGTATATCGCGTGACAATGCAATAATATGGTACTATGGAGCTGATCTGATGATGGAGTGGGAAGGTGGCCATAGGAACTCCTGTACTAAACAAGATAGACCCGTCGTGTTTGGGCTCGTTTGACTCGTCTTTGCTAGCACTCTGCTGCTACGTGATATCCAGGATCTCAAAAGTTGGTATTTAAAAAAGTTCATTCAAAAGTTTGTTCAGCCATAACCGTTTTGTTTGTGAATCGATTTTGATAATTATTTTTACGTTGGATTTAGTAAGGCTTAAAAATGGTCTGAGGCTATATTGAATCCAACAAAAAATAATCAAATGTGGTTTAAAAACAAAAGTTTTGTATGAACGAATACATTAAAGTATAAATATATATATATTTATACGACGTATTGAGAATTACCTCCTTTTTTAAAGTCACTTTTTAGGTTACTAGTTAACCGACTTTAGAATGGTATGGTAAAGCGCGAGCGAAATAGCGAGCTCCGTCTATCGATATCTTCGTGACCGTACATTCATCAGCCATAAACAACTGATTGTAAGGCGTGGTGGTGAATGAATAGTATGGTTCAGGAAGCGGTCATTAACAAGGCCTACAATACTCACTTCAACCGACAAAACTCGCAGGCGTGCGGTCTCTTCTGGTGCTTCTTCTTCTCTTTCACCTTCGGCAGGGCGAACTTCGATTTGATCTTCTTCGATCTCTTTCTGAAATACAGAGAAAATCGCTACAGACGTTAACTCTTTTGAAAAAGTGCAAGGTTGTTGCAAACGTTGCATATAATATGACTGAACAGTTTATGACGGTCACCCCGCATAATATGACTGAACCGCCTTATGACGGTTTCCCCACATAACATGATTGAACAGTTTATGACGGTCACCCCGCATAATATGACTGAACCGCCTTATGACGGTTTCCCCACATAACATGATTGAACAGTTTATGACGGTCACCCCGCACAATAATATGACTGAACCGCCTTATGACGGTTTCCCCACATAATATGATTGAACAGTTTATGACGGTCACCCCGCACAATAATATGACTGAACCGCCTTATGACGGTTGCCCCACATAATATGATTGAACAGTTTATGACGGTCACCCCGCATAATAATATGACTGAACCGCCTTATGACGGTTTCCCCACATAATATGATTGAACAGTTTATGACGGTCACCCCGCATAATAATATGACTGAACCGCCTTATGACGGTTTCCCCACATAATATGATTGAACAGTTTATGACGGTCACCCCGCATAATAATATGACTGAACCGCCTTATGACGGTTTCCCCACATAATATGATTGAACAGTTTATGACGGTCACCCCGCATAATAATATGACTGAACCGCCTTATGACGGTTTCCCCACATAATATGATTGAACAGTTTATGACGGTCACCCCGCATAATAATATGACTGAACCGCTTTATGACGGTTTCCCCACATAATATGATTGAACAGTTTATGACGGTCACCCCGCATAATAATATGACTGAACCGCCTTATGACGGTTTCCCCACATAATATGATTGAACAATTTATGACGGTCACCCCGCATAATAATATGACTGAACCGCCTTATGACGGTTTCCCCACATAATATGATTGAACAGTTTATGACGGTCACCCCGCATAATAATATGACTGAACCGCTTTATGACGGTTTCCCCACATAATATGATTGAACAGTTTATGACGGTCACCTCGCATAATATGACTGAACCGCCTTATGACGGTTTCCCCACATAATATGATTGAACAGTTTATGACGGTCACCCCGCATAATAATATGACTGAACCGCTTTATGACGGTTTCCCCACATAATATGATTGAACAGTTTATGACGGTCACCTCGCATAATATGACTGAACCGCCTTATGACGGTTTCCCCACATAATATGATTGAACAATTTATGACGGTCACCCCGCATAATAATATGACTGAACCGCCTTATGACGGTTTCCCCACATAATATGATTGAACAGTTTATGACGGTCACCCCGCATAATAATATGACTGAACCGCTTTATGACGGTTTCCCCGCATACCACTGAAACCACCCAGTCGCGAGATATTTCTGATGTCGGTTCAAACAGAATTGTTTGAATGGTACCAATATCCGTAAGATTTAGACTGAAGTTTCTCATCAGGGCCCATCTTTCCGTTTTGTTTCTGACACAATTCATCAGAAAATATTCCAAACCTTTTACTAATCTAATACTTTTCTCATGAGATATGCAAACTTTGCTGATGGATAATAACGTTTCTAATTGAATAAACAGTCCTACTTACTTTTTGCCCTTTTTCCCCTTCTGATTTTCTTCGTCGGAAGCGGCTTCGAGTTTCACACCCCCCTCTGCAACATTTTCTAATATAAAATCTACATTGTTTTCAAAGATTTCGTGAGATACAAGAAGTTTCCCATTTTGTTCACTTTATGTAAGGGACTAAAAACGAAATTTGCGCTGGTCTGTGTTTTGTTAGGATATATCCTAATGTTGTTTCTAGTACACAACCTGAAATGGCTTAAAGAGTATTAACTAAAAAAGTTTGTAAGTGACCAAATTTAGAAAACCTACTTAGTAAAAACTGTTTCGATTGTAGAAAAATGTTTAGAAATATAATAAATTTCACTGTTAATAATAGTAGATTAGTTTGACTACTGATTATTTTCAAAAAGTGGCAAACCCATAACCTTTGTGAGACTGTTAAAAGTAAGAATCTCACCAGCGCCATCTGTACTCGCGTGTTGCGTCAACACGTGTCTATGCATTTTGGTAGCCGTTATAAAGCCTTTCTCGCAAACAACACATCTGAAACAAAGTATTAATGAAAATATCAAAACAAATGATGAAATAATTGAATTTCATAGTATATCTAGATATTATATTTATAGACAACTAGCTGTCACGGCAGACGTTGTCCTGCCCTGAAGAAATAAAATTTAGAACCCGATTGCAGCGCCATCTACAGGGTCCATTGAGATGTAAGCTATCCAATCTTTTAAGTTGGATCAAACTGCACACGGTGTACAAATTTGATTGAAATCGGTTCAGTAGTTTTGGAGTTTATTGGCAACATACATCGTGACACAAGTTTTTTATATACATAAGATTTAAAAATTTTGCCTTCTGGACACGCTTCCGTCTAGCAGCGATTTCTTTAAGTTATAATATAAATAAAAATAATGTCAGCCCATAAATGTCCCACTGCTGGGCTCGGGCCTCCCATTATAGGGCAACAGACAGTATACCCGCCACGCTTGTCCAAGGCGGCTTGGCAGGTTTGACACATCGGTTATCTTGATGTGCAGGTTGCATCATGCTTTAAGTTAATTTAAGTATAATTTTTATTAATTTATTTTTAAGCATTTAGTTTAATTGAGATTATTCTTTTATGCATAACTTTAAGGGTACAGTCTTAAATAAATAAATAAAACCATTGTAGTACTTAAAAACGACTGAGCTATGTTTTAACAGTTTTAAGCGCAGTGATTTATTTTATTTTCATTATTCGGACGTTTTAGCCACTTTTCAGTAGCCGTGATCGTGGAAAACAAAGATGTCAAATGTCAATGAGTATTGTTAAAGATTTATTGAGCCTACCGCCAACTTGTTAATTTTAATTATTTAGTTTTAATTTTGATTATGGTTATTATTTACTCAATGGGAGCCTAATCTAATTTACCACCGCTTCACAACATGTTATGGCTTGAAAAGAAGCGGCGCAAGAAACTATCTCTCGCGTATACAAGTCGCGAAAACTTAAGAAAATAAAAAACTATCCTATGTTCATTCTCGGCATCGAAAAAATATATATATTTAAACCTGTATACACTCAACAAAAATAATCGTCGCGACACCACACTGTTCAATGCGAACTGCAAAAAGTGTCGTTACAACTTTTGGTCTTAATTTTTTCCGTCTAGCCCCCTTTCGCAACGCGCGATAAGGAACTTCGTTCCAAAAAAATCAAATAAATTACTGCGCTTAAAACCGTTAAAACGTAGTTGGTGGATGTTGGTGATGTGGATTTCGTCATTTCGTCGTATATCTTACAGGTGAGGATGTTGGTCGATATATACCAAAAGAATTAACGAACAAATGATACATACTTGAACGGCTTCTCCCCAGTATGAGTCCTCAGATGTATCTTGAGATAAGATTTGGACTTGACCACCTTGTTGCATATCTCGCAGATGAGGTTCTTGGCCGATTTCTGTTTGCGCTTGCGCACAGGGGACGGCGGGGCGGATTCGACCTTCGGCGTGGACGCCCAAGTGTTCGAGGGGAAATAATCGTCGTCAGATAAACTGGAAAGATTAACGCAATTGAAGGGCACTTTGGTGAATGTGTATATATATATATATATATATGTCGGAGGGAAGCTTTAATTGGACGTATTGTTGACTGGATGTATAACTCACCATATTATTTGTTTACATTTTAATTACTTCTAAAATTCTTAATTTAATTTAATTAGATTTGTTAAATGTTTCTATAACTTAAAGATCGTTCTAACCTAATAAAAGTTATGAATATTGTAATTTAATAAACGACCAATCAGAGCAGAGCATATGGCGGAGCGGGGTCAAGGACGCCCTCTATACTTTGGTAGTATCTACTTCGGTAGACTGAGGAGTTTTTGTGACACATTTGGTTGATGGCAATAGGTCGAGTTGGACCATGGAGTATTTTAAAGAAAGTATTGTAGTTGGAAGTATGAGCGGGTGCCCTGAACCCGCTGCTCGGTCTAAACTATGTTAAAATGTCTCTTAAATCTAAATTAAGTGTTATGTATCTATTGCCTTTTTCCTGCACCACCTACATCGTCTGAATGAAATTTATTTAACTTAGGTTGCCTAAAAGAGGTCGCTTTGAGCGATAAGGCCGCCTATTGTGTTGCCTAGAAAATATTGTAAATATGGTCTGTTTTTGTAATTGTATATTTTTGTGTGCTATCTCTGTCTCTCTCTCTCTCTCTTACGGTTTACTCTGCATACATAACACAAATATTTAAAAATAATTATAATAATTGTCCATGTTCCCTGAACATTGCGACGGGCAGATGCCATACTTCCCAGATTCTCAGACCCCTGTTCTCATTTCTCAAAACAGTCCTACACTAGCCGGGGCTTTTCCTTGGGTGCATTTTATATGGTGTAGACAGCGATAATCGCCGGTCAGTGTCACGCCACATTTACATGAAATTTGTCAAGGGGCCTCTACGTGTTGGACTTCCCATGGCCCCACGCAAGCGCTACAAAAGTCCGGGCCATATTTATGGTCCGTGGTTTATAAAGACATAATTATACAAAAGAGGAGACGAGCACTGTATAATACGTAATGGCGAGAGGATATAGTAAGCAATCAACTTCACACACACCAAATATTGTTCAATCCCCCTTTACCAACACTTATTATGAATGCGTCGAGTACGCCTGTGATACAAGTTTCATTTTCAACATTACTGATTTTCAATCGGGTGCACTCGCACATTAAAAATAAACTTTATTATTAAAAAAGAAAGAAAACAGGTTTATTTTTAGGACATACACAAGTAAACTGAACACATTAAAAGTAATAAACAAAGCATAATAAAAACAAAAAAACAGAACACAACCACAAAGTATCAGGAGATATACATAAGTCCTAAACATTGGATCAAGCTCAGCAATAATGTCGATCTGTTAGATCAACGCTGATCTTCCGCTTGAACCGAGAGCGACGTCACGGCAAACTATACATTATATTAAAATACATACATAACTTCACGCCAGGTCCCTTGCGGGGTAGGCACGAACAACAGAGCGCCATTTAGGCTTATTCTTACACACCTCACTTCTTTCTTTGACATTAATAGCTCTTGTCATGCACGCTCGTCTGTTCTTAAGGCTCCTGACATCACCTTCTGCTAGTACACGATCAATTTGATCATGGAAGGTGTGTCGTGGCCTTCCGCGACTCCTGCATCCATCCACTTTTGCATTGTATATCTGTTTGGTCATTCTTTCATCATACATTCTTTCCACATGCCCGAACCACCGGAGCATTCCTTTCCTTACCTTCACCCCGACACTCTCTTTCAGACCAACTCTCTTTCTTACTTCGGTATTACGAACGCGGTCCGCGAGTGTTACATTAAAATAAATAAATAATTATATTATTCTGGTAACAAAAACAAATAGTTCAATATATGACCAGATATTTATAACATAAAATTGAAAAACAGCACATATACATATAATATAAACTTACAATAAATTACACACACAGACACACATCCATATATATATTTTAAATTAACGATATTAACAAAATATTATTTGATAATCAAGGCAAATAAAGAACAACAAAAACTAAATAAATAAAAAATAACGAAAATAATATCTAATTATATAATGTGGTGGATGGTTGCCGGTTTGTGTAACGAAAGCTGTATTTTGTAGCACATTTCATATTAAAAAAAAGTGTACATTATAGATCACAAATGCTGCGCGTAAAAAAATGTCTAGCGTTCGTAATAACCGCGACGTTTAGCTGTCGGAAGAAGAGGGGCGCGGTAAGCGCGACGCGGGCGGCGGATAACGAAGAGGCGGCTTGCCACGGTTATGTCGCTTAGGCAGCCTGCCGACTGCTATAATACGGTCGGCGTATCTTGACGAATGTGAACATAGGCGTTGGTGAAGAGGGTACCCTTCCCCGGGGTGCCCTAAGTGAGAGTTAAGCGTAGGGGTGCCACAGATGTAATACCTATGGCTCAGTTCCTGTGGCACCCCATAAAAGCGCATAGGAGAGGGGCGCAGGTTAGGTTTAATGGGTAGTCTGACGGCCGACCATCCCCCGTTCCTCCAATTGGAGGCCACGGTAGGCATCCGGCCGATCAGAAGTCCCACACATCCCTCGGTGTAAAGCCTTCCCCCAGGCCCGAGGATGAAACGTATGATGTCCCAAGAAAAGACATTCCCCCTGCGTCATCAAAAAAAAAAAAAAGGCTCTGCGAACTTTAGCGCATGTAAACTCGTGAAGAAAATACAGTGACCAACTAGTACAAAGCAATGAAAAAATACAGGGATGATGGGCGACCAATTGTATTCACTGACGAGTCGTAAGCCCACTCATCACACGAGTGAACATGCGCTAAAGTTCGCAGAGCCTATGTTCACAGTCGCCAAGATACGCCGGCCGTATTATACAATAACTAAACATTTATAAGGTTCACACTTTGCCCGATCCGCCCCTGTGTACCCTGCACAATAGTCTACCTCGCTTCTTTGCTTCAATAACGTGGTATCTTGAAAATTCCAAATTTACAGTACGCCACTTTTAAAGTTTCAAAAAAAGATTTTACCCAAACATATTTTACACTTTTTTATATATTTTTTACAATTAAATTTAGTGTCAATATACTAAGCTTTTTGAAATACATGAGAAAGTTGTGATAATATGATAAATTTAGCAAAATATAGTGAGTGAGTGAAATAAGTGAGTATTGGGATATGTCATGTTATTGAAGCAAAGAAGCGACCTGTCTGTCCTGTAACATAGTATAGTTCACACAGTTCCTTACAATATGTTCGAATTTCTTTCTAGCATGGTAAATTTCTTAAACAAACTTTCAGTTAATTGCTATGCATGGTAGTATTTTACCTATAATACATATGTAACTTGCTCAGGTTGGGTATATACAATGAGAGTTGGCCAGTCAATTATATAAAAAAAATATCAACTACCCTCAAAGATTTCACTCACCCGTCAGTCCTTGCATCGTCCTCAGGCTGATCATCAGCTACTGCATCATCACCACCACCCTCCTCGCTAGGTTCATCATCGATCTCCTTTTTGATCACCACACCCTCATTGTCCGTAACATCAACTTTGACTTCCGACACGATGATATTGGGGGGTACAGGCGGGAAGTCAAATTCACATTTCATTTCCGCTTCATCTTTCAATACCTGTGAAAGGAAAAAGTTTTTAAAGAGGTTCTACTAGAACATGCTATAGTAGAATTATTTTCTCCCTGCAGTTTGGGTCATAAATAATCGGAGCAGTGAAGCGAGTATTTCGCTCTCTCTTCCACTCACGGGCTTTATGGGCAGGCAGAGTGATACGCATTATTATTGTCGATAAGCGTTATCGATAGTGTATTTAGTTTTGTCATTTTGTGGGTTAGTGATATAAATAAAATAAAAAAATAGATAAAACAACGTATTTATTAAAATAAGAAAAATAATGATTTAAAATAAATTATTAATTAGGAATCTATGTATTAAAAAACTATAAGTACAAAAGTTTAGAATGTAATAAGTTATATCAAAAATAAATATAAATACTTATATCTAAGTTTAAAATTAACAGCAAAAAAGATAATAATGATTTTTATAAGAATGATAATCTTTCTTTGATAAGAATGAGTTTTTATCGTTAATGGCGTTGCGCCTGCGCAACATGCTCACCGCCCTAGCCGGGCTGAGGCCGAGTTTGATTTATGACGCAAACTGCACGGAGAAACTAATTCTACTATAGTTAATGATATAAATGAACACCTCACCACCGGGACTTTCTCTTCATCCTTGACCTCTTCTTTGGGAGCTTCACCTTCCTTCCACTGGTCTTTCCAAGGCTCTTCGGTCTTCGGCTTACAGTCTCCACCCTCGGTCTTCTCTTTAAGCTGTTCTTCTAGTTCTTTTAGGTAAGGCAGGATCGCGTTGTAGTCTGAAAGATTTGATCTGTATAATAGGGTGGTGGACACATAGTATTTTCATACGTTCACACACATAGTCAATAAAACTACTTTTTAACGGTTTTAAGCGCAGAATTTTGTACAACTTTTTTTTAGACAATTTTCAGTTGCCAAGATCACAAAATAAACACTTTCTCTTTTGGTTAAAACAGTGTATTAATCATGATCAACACATGTTATAATAAATTGAAAAATATTTACAAAAGCAGGCACTAAAATAGCAGAAAGTCACCAAATTATCATGATAGAAATAATTTTAACTCCTGTTTAGTGTAAGATACATAAAGTAATGTCAATTGTCTAATCAATAGTGAGGTAATAGAGAATAAATTGTTATGAGGTTATGACTCTCTCCCACATAACCTCATCTTGACTTATACAATATTATTGTATAAGTGATAATTTAATTGTATAAGTGTCACAAGGAGAGTGATAATACTATTGTATAAGTAGTAGTAATATTTGTATGTTCCAACATTACCAAAATTGCTTCAGAACTCAAGAACAATTCTTAGATAAGCAGAATTAGAAACAGTATGAATGACATATTTTTAGATGACAAACTCAAAATGTCTAATACATATCGAGTTAAAGTAAGTTTTAAGGCTTCTTTAATACCCATAAAGAAACCCAAAAACTTACTCTAACTCATTATGAATAAGGCCGGAAGAGATCGCTTTATATATTAAGGCTACCCCCTGTACCTTATAATTTTAAAGATAAAAAGACCATGTTTCTTATAATTATAATAATCGGTGTGCAATGAACAGTATTGTTGTATTAATTATTATTGTATTGTTATATTGTTGAATCATTGTTGTATTGTATACTTACCATATGGTTCCCCTTCTAACTTGTCATCGGGATGTTTTTTATCAAAATGCCTCGTTAACAGTTCAAACCTGAAACATACATTAAGTGAGACCACGTGCGAGTCGAATTTATACGTAACAGGTTTTATCTTTCAAATTCAATGTCAATTGTCAACGTCAAATATATTGCTGTGAATCGGTCCTTTGCAGGTGTTTTATTAACCCTTTGAATTCGAGTGATCTATCAGACAGCATAAATCCTTCTGTCTATTGTTTGTATTTCATGTGCATTCTTAGAAGGCATTAAGCTGACAAGAATTCCAAGAAGTGGGCACGTTGCTAGGCTATTTTACAAATATATAAGCTCGGTCATTTAGCCTTATTCAGTTTAACCTGCCACCCATTTTAATATTATACAAAATTATTAGATTTATGTTGCTGAAGAGTTTTATACACTGCTTCTGCTGTTCAAGCTATAACATGTTGCGAAGTGCTGGTAAATTATATTAGTAAATAATAACCATAAACAAAATTAAAACTAAATAATAAAAATAAACAAATTGGCGGTACGCTAAATAAAACTTTAACAATACTCATTGACACTTGACATCTTTCTCTTTCATGATCACGGCTACTGAAAAGTGTCCGAAACATCGGAGTAATAAAAATCAAATAAATTACCCGCGCTTAAAACCGTTAAAACGTAGTTTTATTGTGTATACTAATCGCAAAAACTTAAGAAAGTATTGTTACGAGAGTGGGACTCGAATTAAAGTGCCATTGGAATTACTATAGAGTTTATTAGAACTATACAAACAGTAAGAAAGAGAGTTGGTCTGAAAGAGAGTGTCGGGGTGAAGGTAAGAAAAGGAATGCTCCGGTGGTTCGGGCATGTGGAAAGAATGTATGATGAAAGAATGACTAAACAGATATACAATGCTAAAGTGGATGGATGCAGAAGTCGCGGAAGGCCACGACACACCTTCCATGATCAAATTGATCGTGTACTAGCAGAAGGTGATGTCAGGAGCCTTAAGAACAGACGAGCGTGCATGACAAGAGCTATGAATGTCAAAGAAGCAAGTGAGGCGTGTAAGAATAAGCCTGTATGGCACTCTGTTGTTCGTGCCTACCCCGCAAGGGACCTGGCGTGAAGTTATGTATGTATGTATACAAACACGTATAACACAGGTACAAATATAACTGGACGCAACCAGTACAAACTGCACGATTCAATGACACGCGCAAAGTCCGTCACTTCATCTTAGCTTATCAATGTACACGTCTAGCTTGTATCGTAATCGTCGCTTGACAGCCTCACCCCTCCGTTCGAGCATTCCTTTTATTCTGCACAAATACAATATGCCACAACGCAAAACAATAATTTCCAAGAATTAGTTCGACACACCTGCCTAATGACTGCCATAAAACTACAATAACAATAGAATGTTTTTCTTAATAACAAATTTTAAACACAAAGTAAACAAAAAAAATGCAAACACGGGAAAGGTAATAAACCAGGTTTATGGCAGGCAGATGTGTATTCACTTTTTGCCAGCATGTAACAGTATTATAGAAACATATGAATTTGATTTTAGCCGTGAAACAGGCAGACACCAATGTGAATTACAATAGTACCTTGAAAAAAATTTATAGCATATCCTGCACTGGTGCCTTATGGCCAGATGCGTCCTTTTTGTGTGCCTGCCACGTTTGCTGGCTGTTATGAAGGACTGTCCGCATATGGTGCATAAGTAAGGTTTTTCATCTGAAAATCAAGGCGAGATTAAGACCTTTTGAAGTGATAACTTCTTATGGGAGGGGTAAACCGCTTCGTTACGTAACGCGTTACGAGGCAAGATTAAGACTTTTTGAAGTGATAACTTCTTATGGGAGGGGTAAACCGCTTCGTTACGTAACGCGTTACGAGGCAAGATTAAGACTTTTTGAAGTGATAACTTCTTATGGGAGGGGTAAACCGCTTCGTTACGTAACGCGTTACGAGGCAAGATTAAGACTTTTTGAAGTGATAACTTCTTATGGGAGGGGTAAACCGCTTCGTTACGTAACGCGTTACGAGGCAAGATTAAGACTTTTTGAAGTGATAACTTCTTATGGGAGGGGTAAACCGCTTCGTTACGTAACGCGTTACGAGGCAAGATTAAGACTTTTTGAAGTGATAACTTCTTATGGGAGGGGTAAACCGCTTCGTTACGTAACGCGTTACGAGGCAAGATTAAGACTTTTAGAAGTGATAACTTCTTATGGGAGGGGTAAACCGCTTCGTTGCGTAACGCGTTACGAGGCAAGATTAAGACTTTGAAGTGATAACTTCTTATGGGAGGGGTAAACCGCTTCGTTACGTAACGCGTTACGAGGCAAGATTAAGACTTTTTGAAGTGATAACTTCCTATGGGAGGGGTAAACCGCTTCGTTACGTAACGCGTTACGGCGCCAGTCTGCCTGGCTTGCCTTTCTCAGACGCATACGGCAGCGGTAGGCGGGCTCGTCCTCTCTCTCTAACCCACGCGCTATATACATAAAATGGGAGTAATAACCTAAGCTTTTCTCAATTTTCACAATTTAACTATGTAACAAATCGCTGCCAGATGGGAGCGTGCCCAGAAGGCTAGCTGCATCCCCACGCTGTATGGCGATGCTTATTGGTTGGGCCAGCTGTCTGATTATGTGTGGCATAGAAGAGTTTCTTGCAAATCTCTTTGCCAATGGACCAGGCAGATGTTTCAACTCCGAATGGCACAAATATGTAACTCCTTGCTAAGGTTCCATATTTGCGCCGCTTGAAAGCTTCAGCTTTTAATGCAGTGTTGCCAGCCTTCAACTCAGTCATTGGAAGGGGTGCCAGCCCTAGAGTGTCTAAAAAAATTTCAAGGGACAAGTGGAAAAACGATTGCAACAGACAAGTTGAAAAATGAATGGCAACAGACAAGTGGAAAATCTTAAAGTGACAAAATGCATAGCAATAATTATATTACCTGTATGTGACCTCACATGTAACCTCAAGTAATAACTCAGCAAGAACTGCTTTTGACATGCAAAACACTTGTATATCTTTTGCAAATTATCTTGTTTCTGTTTATCTGTCTCACGTTTACTTGACGATTCTTTGTTATTATCAACCTTTTTACTACCACTATTCATCTTTTTTTTACCATCTACCTTATTATCATTATTTGTGTCTTTTATTGCACTATTTTTGTTATTATTTTTTGCAGTATTACTTTCATTTATTGCATCACTGCTTTCAGCATTAGCTGTGTTTAAGTTTTCATTATTACTATCATTTGTTACATTATCATTATTATTTTTTACAGTGTTACCATCATTATTTACTGTACTGCTTTCGGAGTTTGCATTAATTAAATTTCCACTATCAGTCACAGTTGAATTATTTTCTTGTAAAGCATGCATAACATCAGAAGCTTTCTCGTTTCCTATATAACCGTCTTCAGGCTTGATCTCCACTTCGAATTTGAACTCTTTCTTCTCCATTTTGATTTTCTTCATCCTCTTCATCTCTTTCTTCATCTGCTTCTTCTTTTTCTGATTGTGTACTCTCAAACCGTATGTTGTTATCCTATCTTTGTGAGTTGATACATGCTTATCCAATTCCTCTAGCTCCATAAAACTTATATTGCATATTGAACATCCATAGAATGCAAAGTTTTTGTCTGTCACCTTGACATTCCAGTAACTACTACGTCTACCACGTTTCTTCTTATTTAGCTCATTTATGTCTGGTTTTACATCTTCTGGTTCAAAGTGAACTGCCATTTGCGTTTCATTATTATCATCCTCATAGGTTTGTTGATCATTATTATAATTATTATCTAATGCGACATCCGTTTGTTGAGTTTCGTCCAGTTGTATTACTGGTTCGTACGGTATTTGGCTATATTGATAATGAGGTAGTGTTTCATTCTTAAAGTTTGGATTTGGATTGTAAAATTGGTTCGGGTGTGGTGCTTGAGAATAATCATACTGAGAATATTCATAGCTCAACGGATCTACATCCATTGCCATATTGTTCATTGTAGTATCTGGAAACATAATAATTTGGTAAGTACAGGAATCTATGAAATGCTCCTTAAACTTATATGGACGTATTACGTAGTCCTTAAGAAGACTCAAGAGGCGGCCAATCTAAGTCATCGCAACTGAATTGTGGAAAGGTCCTGGTGGGGATCTTACACCAAATGCAAAACAGCACACAACAAATCTGCTCATAGTCTGGCCGACTGATTGCAAGATGCCCCCCCCAAAAAAAAGTATGGGAATCTTGTATTGTGCATAATATTTTCTTGAGTTTTCATGATTAGTATATATAATAAAACTATGTTTTCAGTAGCCGTGATCATGAAAGACAAATATATCAAGTGTAATGAGTATTGTTAATGAAAAGTGGCTAAAACATCGGAATAATAAAATTCCAATAAATTACTGCATTTTGAAACGTTAAAACATAGTTTTATTTTTTATTGTGCTGTTTTATTTTCTAAGAGCAAATTTTTCAAACATCAGGTTTACCTGATGACCAATAACCTACTCAGGTTATAATTTGTTCGACTGATGACTGAGTGAAACCATCGAACAGATTCATAGGATTGACATTATGAATTTTAGCATGTTATATACTTCATTCTATGAATAGGTTTTATCTGGTGTTTAAAAAATTGGCCCTCTAAACATGAATAATTACAAAAAATTTAATAATAGCTTTTTGTTTACTTATAGGCAAACTAGATGGGTCCATTTGATGGCAAGTTGCTACTATTGCCCATGGATATCTGCAACACTAAGGGAGTCGATGCAGGGCCTACTATCTACTATCGCTTTTAGCAATGAGGCCTCCAGTTGTTCTGTATTTGTTTGTTTCAATGAGCAGTAAAGAAAGTGTTATCTCTCTATCTATTCTCGTAATTGTATTTTAAAGCTGTTGTTCCTTAATTTTTAGTGGTAGTTTATTGTACATTTTAGTTGCCATACAGAATAGACTGTTTTGAAAGTGATTTTTGAAGAAAGTGAAATTTATTATTAGTTTATTATTCATTTTGTATAGGTGTTTATAGATTGTGATTGCAACAAGCATTACAAGTATAGAGCTGACAGTTTTTCACTAAAATATAACCTCAATGACCAGTGTGTACTTAGAATTTCTTAACGATGGAGGCTTCAGTTTTTATCAGTTAATTATATGGTACACTGTTGATTAATGATATTCACGAACGGCATGTCATACCATGAATGTACAAGCAATCCAAACAATAACATCAGAATTTACAATAATCTCCATCAAGAAATGTACAAAAGTTTATTAACTTGCCTATAATACAGCAGACAGCGTAATTAACGCACTAAATTGAACGAAACAATTCAATGACATGCCCTTCTCAAGTCGTACAATGATATTTATCATATAAAAATACATTAACACAAGATTACGTGTCGAAAAACTTGAATTAAATATGTAAACAATGGACATTATTGAGATTTTTAAGCAATAAAACAGCTTGAAAAGTTGACGAGACGACTCAGAATCATGTCTGAGTAACTAATCGATACTGTTCATAGCAAAAAAACATACCTGCGTTGATGTAGTCACACAAAAAAGTGACTTTTTTGCCTCACATTCGTTTTGGTAGACCGATTACAAAAAATACACTTTTTTACAACTTATAAACACATACATGGACTACATTATACTAAATTTTGTTAATTTAAATTGTAAACTTGAAATAAACGGTATTTTTAGTTTGTTTAATAACTATTAAGCAAAGAAATATGAAATTAAAAAATTAACATTTTTTACGACAGCGTGACAGAACAACAGCCATGGCCGTCATGAATGATGTTACCAGTAAACATACAAAACATTCCCATAATAGATAAATTACTTTAAAAAGTATTATGCGATGTCAGAATTTTAAACTAGTTTATTTTAAATTTGGGAGAGGAAAGAAAAAACACAACAATTAAATGTCTGAATGAGGTTGTTTATATAATTTATGAGCAAAATGTTTCTTTCAAATCAGTTGACTTTGACTAGATTTATATTTTATAAATATCTTGTATTAAATTGCTTAACGTCCCAAATGTGATGTGATAATATATTTCATTCAAGTTGTTTGTCATGTTTAAGTTTTTTTCATATATTTGATCGAATAAGTGGTACCAGCATCTGCTGGATGGTAGTTTGAGTCTTGACTCACCGAGACGGCCACTAGAGTAGAACGCAGATGTCGCCTTTTCGATGCTCATTAGGGTAAATTAAATTTTTCTCGCTATTTAGTCTGGTCTGAGTGTTTGAGAATAGGCTCAGTGGTGTCCGTTGTATATTATCAATAACGAATTAAAAGCAATTTGCTTAATTATTTATTTAACTCGCGTGGCTGTCTTCTTACGGATACATTTTGGGTAGTGTCCCTTAGAATTGCACAAGTTGGTTCCTCCATCCCTATTTAACCATCGGAAAACCAGATGTACTGGTATACATCACCGTTACAACCGTGGTGGAAACACCATCAGTCAGAACTTCGTTTCATCTTTTCTGGTGCCCACTGCCGAAGAGTAAAATAATTTGCTGGAGTCGGTTTTTTCTGACTAATGCTCAGATTTCAGAGTCTTCGAGTCACGAGTGACTAAGTAAGTATATTCTAGGTAAGCGTGCTCCATCCTAGACCGCTTCATCACTCAACATTAGGTGAGACAGCAGTCAAACCCAAACCTACACATCCATTAAAAAATAATGAAATATTAGTCACTTAATTACCTTTGATTTCCTGTAAAATAACATTGCATGAAACACTTTAAAAAAATGTCATAAGTTGTTGTCGTCATTTTTTGCGTTTTGTTTCTCATCGATGCATTACTATTTTTATGATAGGTTACTTAAAATACTTATAATTTTATATAATTATATAATATGCTAAAAAAGTATAACAATTTTGTAGACGTGTTTAGTTTACTTCATGATAAGATTTGTTTGTCACATGCTATACAAAATCCGAAGTGTAGAATAAAACGTAAAACAATTATAGCGGGAAGTTTAATACAATTAATTAAATTCTGTAATATTTTGGTGCAAGATTGAGAAAATTGAAGATTAATGTTTCGTCCTGAAACACAGGTGTATTTTTTAAATCGACAATATTTATTTTGTAGGATACTGCTTGTTTAAAATGTCAGAATTATGTTTGTGTTCGTCGTTGTCGAATCGCAGTCAACTGTTGCTTTTTTTATTATTTTTCTTCTCCTGACGCACACCAAAGAGTATATTACGCACACGCTAATCAGAGTATTTGTAGCATGTTTTATATTATTTACATCATTTAATACTATATACTATTAAAATGACATAACTCTATTACAATTTATTATTATACTATATATTTATTAGTTTATCTTGTTCTATTGTACTTATTTATCTATTTATTTATCTTTTGTTTTAAAGACAGTGGTACTGTTGGTAACACCTCTTACAAACTACTTCCATATATTTATTTACTGGCACTACTCTTATTCTATCTTATTATTATCTATGTATTATTACGTTTGTATTATATAATCTATATTACATAAACAATCCGTACGCTATATATCTTTATACCTTTTATTTACAGCTGTAACTATTTTGATGCAATACGCCATAAAATCCGCGTAGTGCCCTTTGCTCATGAGATCTTTCATGATACTATATTCTACTTTTGTTTTAAGTTTGCATTCGAGGTAGTTACGTTCCCGGACAAATACTGGGCAACTAAAGAGGAGGTGCGGTACTGACTCTATTTCCTATGGATCGCAGATGCATGAGGGGTCCTCCTTCAACCCGAACCGGTTAAGGTATTCGGAGAACCCCCATGCCCGGTAAAAAGTTGCGTCTTGACGCCCGTAATGCCGATTAATCTCATCTGTTTGAGTGCGCACATGACGTCAGAGAAAAAGAGCTTAGTGATGGACGCCGTTGACTCTTGACAGTACCTTTGGTTCCATTCGCCAACGGTTTCCATACAGATTTGCCGTTTGGCGAATGAAACCGGAAGTTGGCCAACTCGTACACCCGCTCGTTCTCCCTGATACCTACGTGCGCTCTCACCCAGAAGAGACTGAGCATCTAACCCTGCTTCACACACTGTAAGACATTCTGCCGAGTTTCAGCCGCTATCGGGTTGACTGAGCCCCAATTACACAGCGCTTGCAACGCCGATCTGCTGTTGCTGTATATTCCGAAGCTTCTTTCTGGGCTCGCCAAGATCTCCACCGTAGCCTTACGTATAGCGAACAGCTCGGCCTGATAGATCGTGCAGTAGAATGCCAGTCTGATCTTCCAGCATTTTGTCGGCCTCATTATACCAAAAGGATAAAGCGACTCCGACTTTCCCGTCTATCAAACTGCCACCCGTGAAGATGCGCACTGCTTGGTGACGTTGCGCATCTACCTGCCTCTGGTCCTCCAGGCAATGAAACTGCATCGCTATATGCTCGGTGTGGGTGTGAAGTAACCCTCGCTTCGAGCTCCCTGTCCTCAAGCGCTAGCAGCTGGCGTACCCCCCTCTTGACCTCATACAGGGCCGCAGCATCGCGTATCCTGAGGTCTTTCAATTTCGTGTCTTTGAACCGATTTAATCAAGTTGATTGTTCTGATTGACAGCATGGTTTCAATTCAATTAGTATATACGTCAGTAACATGTAGCTGTTATCAAATTGCAATAAAGTATTGTACAATACAGACAGTAATAATATTATAATGAGGTAATTAGTTTATAATAAAGTTAATTTATGTTATCAACTATAGTAGAATTATTTTGTCCGTGCAGTTTGGGTTATAAATCAAACTCGGCCTCAGCCCGGCTAGGGCATTGAGCACGTTGCGCGGGCGCAACGCCATTATCGATAAAAACACATTCTTATCAAAGAAATATTTTCATTCTTATAAAATTAAAATCTTATTAAATTAAAATCATTATTATATTTTTTGCTGTTAATTTCAAACTTCGATATTAGTATTTATATTTGTTTTAATATAACTTATTACATTGTAAACTTTTGTACTTATAGTTTTTTAATACATTGATTACAAATTTATAATTTATTTTAAATCATTATTATTCTTATTTTAATAAATACGTTGTTTTATCTATATTTTTCTTTCATTTATATCACTAACCCCTTAAATGACAAAACTAAATACACTTTCGATAGCGCTTATCGACAACAATAATGCGTATCACTATGCCTGCCCATAAGGCCCGTGAGTGGAAAAGAAAGCAAAATACTCGCTTCACCGCTCCTATTATTTATGAGCCAAACTGCACGGAGAAAATAATTCTACTATAGTACTTATTTCTCCGTGACTAGTTTTATACGTGTAAGAGAAATGCTGGAATCCATTATCGTGAAAGGGTGAGAAACGATATAATCGTTTTTCGTGCGAGTGAGAGTTTCGACGGCACAATTCCCTCTACCAGGCCAGGCAGAGGGCCCACTTGATGGAAAGCTTCCGCCGCTTATGTACATTTGTAACAACGAAGGTGCTATCAATGTGTTGCCGCTCTCTAAAAGGATACTGAAACCTGACCACTAATGCAGGATTACAACTTAAGGTTGTTATGGCGGCATACTCTAGACCAGGTGTGGTAGCCATCCAGATGGGCAAATACCCGACCACCTGTGTGTGGGTTGTTTTGTGGCCCTCTTACGACAGGCTGCCCCAACACAGGAAATTGTATTATTTCTCCGTTCCTGCATGGATAGAATTTCTTATTAACATTCTGCTATCCCTATCCCGTATCCCATCCTTTTTATCTGCTGGAGTAGCCCTGGCTTCAGGACCCTTGTGCCTTTTAGCGAAATGTTACTGTCAGGTGTCATACGACGACAGCGCCGTATAACTTTTACATCTTCCTCTTCTCTTCTCTTCTGCCTGTGACCGCGCCGTGTGTAAAATTGTATATTGTTGTAACGTGAAAAAAATAATAGTAATCTTAAATAATCGCCATAATTTATTGTTCAAAGTTATCCTCTCGCTTCACAGCACTATCCTATTATGTCTGATTCCTCTAACTCAAGTCCCTATCCCATCTTTAAGGCCGATAACGCGTTGTCTTCGCTCTTGGTGTTGCAAATGACTAGAGACGGCAGAAACCGCTTTGTACGAGCTGGGCCGTCTGCCCGTTGCGCAATGAAAAAACAGCCTCATCGCTGACAGTTAGCGGTGTATTTACGATAAGCTTTTCTTAAATGACTTTAGAAAAGCTGTACGATGTTCGTAGTTTTCTAGATATGGGGTTATATTAAATTGTTGTTTTGTGGGCTTCGCAGCCCATTAACTTGTAAATATAATCGATTTTTTCAGCTCTTTATCCTTCCAAATTACGTGGTCCGAACGCACTTGGCCGATTTTTCATGAAATTAATGGCCTTACTTATAAACGTTTGTTAAATTTTAAGTAACTGCTCAGCAACTTATTAGTGAAAATCTTACTCATATACTTCTCTTTGGTCGAATATTTTGGGTACGACTTACGTTAATTAAAATTAATTAAAATTTCGTTTATCTCTGCTTCTCTTAGGTAAACAACAGGTAATACACGTTTATAAGTGAAATAAAAATTCATTGATTAGGGACACATTCTGGTTCACTTACTTTAGAGATGCCTAATCGTTTCTTAACGAAATTATTATAAGTAAGGCCGTAAATGTACAGACACACTACTTCAAATTAAATATATATATTAATATGTACAATAGGCTCACTTTCATTTAGTTTCAACCAAAGTGCATTTTCAATTAAAGTTCAAAGTACTTTGACATAGATAATAATTTATCAACTAGCCGCCATTTTTATTGAATCTGTGAATCATTGAATACGCAAAATACAAAGATACATATACAGCCGAGAGCATATAGAAATGAAGTACGACAAAGAAAAATTCAATTTTCTCAACCGCATCATAAACTTTGTCGAGGGCAGATTGTTCGGAATACAAACTTTAGATTTGTTATCAATATAGAGAAATTCAACTCTATTTGGCAGCTAATAAGGACAATGATATTCTTTTCAAACGTAATGTTACACAAGTCAGTAGCGTTTTATTAAAAAAAAAAACAGTCGCGCGCGTTTTTGCGACGAAGGTGATCGTTTCGGTGTTACGTTTCATTTCACGTTTGAGATTTTTAAAACTTTTATTTCAAATGTTTAACTATGAAAATTTATAAATAACGCAAAACAGCTGTGATTGTGGTTTCGATGATAATGTAGTGATATTTTTGACCGGATTTTAAATATTAGTGGTGTTTTTGTTATATTTATTTTGTTAAGGGATTATGGAAACATCGTTGCTCGTGCCATAGGCTGTTTTGTCAAGGTAATTTTATTTATTTATTTTAGACGTAAGTAGAGAAGAATTAAATAGAGGAGCGAGTTTTTGGAGGGAACTGAAAGGAACGTTGTGTTATGCAGTTGTATTTTCTAAAAATGTGTAAAATTACTCTAAAATGAAAACAAAACAAATAATTGTAGGATATTGATAGTTTTTGAGTAATAATAATGTTTTTATGAGAAATATGAACTGTATAGTCAAATGTGGCCTTTCGAGTTTGCACAAGAAATTCTTTGAATGGCGTCGGTTATAGACTATAATACAAATGCGCTACTATACGAAGACTTATACATCATAATTGGCTGTATGGACTAACATTCCTTGAGTTGCCTTTGTGGCGAATCCTTTTACTACTAGTACTTGAATAGAATAAGACCGAAAGAAATTAGGTTTTAGGCGGGAAGAGGTGATGTCTTGTGCAGTATTTTTTTATCTAAAGGAATTAGGTGTAATATCAATACAACGTAGTGTTAAATAATCTTTGATCTATATTGGTTAATTATTATTAAGGGGGGGAGGGAACCTTACTCCTTCTGCAACTCCTATGGCGAGGAAATATCGCATCTTTGCTTCAATAATGTATTATCTTGTTAATAGAAATTTTACAAAACAGCATTTTAGGCCTATAAGAAGTAATTTTATCGAAGCGTATCCTTAACTTTTTTCTGTCAATCTAAAATGAATTTTCGCAGATGCCAAAGCATTTGTTTCGGTACAATTATTTTTTCAACTTTTAAAAAGAGTTCTAATGTTTCAATTTTCAAGATAACACATTATTGAAGCAAAGAAGCGATATATAGTTACTGAGTTATTAATGTTTTTGTCAATCTAACCTCACTTCTGTTTTTCACTAATGTATAAGATAAATAGTGAATGGTTCAGTCGGTTCTGGCGCTTTGGTCTACACATAACCTAACCTAACCGACGGTTTAAAACTCTACATATTTAAATTTTCGGATACATACAGTCTCCTATTTCGATAAATCCCGTCAAAAAACGTAAAAAAACGTCTCGGCGACAAAATTACCAGATCATTGTCGTGAATTTCAAACTTCGATAATTAATTGAATATGTATTTTTTCCACTCAAAACCAATTTCAGTTGTTATAAATAAGTCTTAAATATATTCCTAAACACATTAACCATTAAAATCATCCAGGAAATCATCCGGGGACATATATGTAAACCAACCCAATATATTATCTAAAACATCTTAAGTCGGTGCTTAGTAATTTTTATGTTTTACTTTGCACCGACTTCAAGATGTTATAGATAATATATATTAATAATAATAGCTTTAGAAATAAGTTATTTTTTATACTTTTTAGTTTATGAAGTCGGTTTTTTAAACGAAGTTTTTTTTATTTTATTTGATACTTTTTAGAGTCTAGCTATGTATGGGTAGACCTACGAAAGGTGCCGCGCTCCTTAAAAAATATAGGTCCTAAGAAACGGGAACAAAAAAATATTCGTAAAACGAAAACTACTGGGCCAAACTATGTCAAATTTTTAGGGGAGCAAATGACAGCTATTCTGCGTCGAGCAAAAAAAGAATCATGTAAATCGGATCATAAATCTCGGGAGTAATCGGTGATCATACATAAAAAAAACAAAAAAAAGATCGCAACAAATTGAGAACCTCCTCCTTTTTTGAAATCGGTTAAAAACTGAAAAATAATTGTAGGATATTGATTATTCTAGTTTAATAGTGTGTGATATATATATTATTATACAAATCCCAATTAATATTGTAAATTTGAATGTGAGTTTACTTTTTTAACGTTTTCACGCCTTACTACGCGACAAATCGTCAAGATATTTTACCAGCACATACCTGTGATCAAGAAAAAAAAATCCCGAGAGATAGACTAATATAGCTGAAAAGATGGCGCTCCGGTAGCATTTTCTTTGCAATTATTGCCATTTAATATTAAACACATCATCATGGCAACGAGAATGATAGCGACAATTTTAATACGTTGCTCTCGTGGTTATTTCCACCGTCGCTAGACTGCGTTATAGTTATTATTTGGATTAAAAAATAATTTCGACATTTCTAAGAATTACTACATGCCCGCTCCATGACATACTTACATCATTTTAATGCGAGTGAAGTCGAGGGAAAAGCTAGTATTATATAAGTACACAAATGTTAATAACTACTGATGGCAGTTGCTTTTTTTAAACTATACTCGATATTTCCATACTAAACCTTTGTTTGAAACGTTTGGAAGAAGGAAGAAAGGACACCATTTCCTGCGGCTGAGTGGCCTGTCGAAAGAGGCGACAAAACAACCCACAGCCATCAGCCAGGTGGTAGGGTATTTGCCCGACTGGATGGCTACCACCCCGCGTTTAGAGTATGCCGTCTTAACAACCTTGGCAGTTTAGAGGAGGAGGAGGTTGTGGAGGAGTGTAGTGTAGTTTGAGAGAAGATCCAGAAGCGAGCTGCGCGCTGTCATTATGGAGGTGAGAACTGCAGTAGTAGGGAGGTGGTCTACGCAATATCGCCGACGGTATTGTGAGTGAGACAACTTGATGTCGAGATAGTGTATCGTTAGTCGCGCAGTTGTGTAAGTCAATAAAATCGTTTAGTTTTCTTCCAATCCTAAGTGCGTACCCCCGCTCGCACGTAACAATACTATAGAAACCGTAACAACTCTGTACATGCATTGCGCAATAAATATATTCCGTTCTATTCTATAAGTAATTATATTTTTTGGCACAAGACTCCATGCCCGGATATTTTTTTGTATTTTTATAAATAATTAATTTCAGTACGGTCACGTTTTACGTAAAATGTTTAGAATACGCGTTGCCAGGTTTTAGAATGGGGTTTAGGAGATGGAATGGTAGGAGGCGGTAGTAAGTAAATCACAACTTTGGTTCTTTTACATCTATTTTTTTAAAATTTATTTGAATTATATTAGCATGTAATTGAAATTATATTAGCTACCGTAAGTAAAAGCAAAGGAGAGGAAAAAGAAAATCATCTAAACAGAAAAAGAAAAGAAGAAGAAAGGGAGACCACACCAGAACGCTGGAGCCAAGATCACACCGAATGCCTGCA
Source organism: Dendrolimus punctatus (assembly GCA_012273795.1). Classification (NCBI taxonomy): domain Eukaryota; kingdom Metazoa; phylum Arthropoda; class Insecta; order Lepidoptera; family Lasiocampidae; genus Dendrolimus; species Dendrolimus punctatus. Next base: position 9,382,394 of record CM022555.1, read on the forward strand.
ACCAGCCGCAAGGAGGACGCTAATTGCCAAAAATACTTGACAGGGATAGTGGTTTACTTGTTTTTCAAACATTCAAGGATCATTTGTTTATAAGTGCTGGGTTTAGTTGCCGCTATATCTGTTAAGTAGAAATTGTGATTATATGAATGCACTAGCCGGAAAAGCGGAGATCGTTTGCCGGCGTTTGTTCGGCAAAGCGTGGTTTATATGTACTAGCTGACCCGGCGAACTTCGTCCCGCCATATTTTCTGAATTTGTTTCATGACACAAAAACAAAATCGCCATAATCGGTCCTGGTGATTATTTTGATGGAACACTGCGTGCTGGGCCCATAACCTTTTGATGGAATAGATGTTGGATGGAATAGAAACTTTTGTTTGTACAGAGAGAATATATATTTTTAGTTTGTTACAATACAGTTTCACTGAGTCAGTTGTAAACAGACAATTTTATTTAACAGAAACCAGCCTGTTACGAACTAAAAAGTTCTTAACAGATTAGGAGGATTCTAGAACCCGATGTCAGCGCCACCGACCGGTTCTAACTGTGAAAATAAAACATACCAGGACCCACTCAAACACACACACAAAATTTCATCAAAATCGGTAAAGTCGTTCTCAAGTTATGCGCTTGCCAACATATTTTGCGATTCATTTTTATATATAAGATTAAGAGAATTTATTGTAATGTACTCCATCCCTATTGTCCATCCCTTTGAGCTTGGGACGCGAATGCAATAACCACTAAGCTACTACAGATTGCTTCTTCAAATACTTTCGTAAAATAATTACTGTTCGAATTTCATTGCTGCAATAGTGTATATGAATTAGCGTCGTTTTGAAATTTTTAATTATACGAAAATAATTGTTGCATTATATTTTATTACATTAATTATATAATATTGCATGTTGTTATGTGTATTATGAATTCACAAGCTCATTAAAAATAGAAATGATTAATTTGTTAATACTGAAAGGAGTTAAACGCTTTTATATGTCTGTGACATTGTAAAACATTTGACTAAAATAAAATAAAAAATATTATCTTGTCAAGCTTGTAGGGAATTTATGGAGATATGGTACAGCATAAAATTTTAATACGTCATGTATATACATAAATAGAATAAATTAATATAATAAGTTATTCGTGAATGACTAAACAGATATACAATGCAAAAGTGGATGGATGCAGAAGTCGCGGAAGGCCACGACACACCTTCCATGATCAAATTGATCGTGTATTAGCAGAAGGTGATGTCAGGAGCCTTAAGAATAGACGAGCGTGCATGACAAGAGCTATGAATGTCAAAGAAGCAAGTGAGGTGTGTAAGAATGGGCTTGTGTGGCGCTCTGTTGTTCGTGCCTACCCCGTAAGGGACCTGGCGTGAAGTTATGTATGTATGTATGTAAGTTATTCGTAAGATACATACACCTGAACACAAAAATCACTAAATTAAGGTCACACATACGAACCAAAATAACTGTTAAGCGTGTTAAATTCAAAAAAAAATTAAATCTAGAAATTAAGTTGTAAAAAAGGGTACGGAACTCGAGTCTGTAGAGTTGTTTATAAAAAAAGTCATGTCATTATTATATAATAACCATAATATTATTATATAATATACTAATGTATAAATGTATTTATACATTAGTTAAAATTATACTGATGTATAAATATATTAAAATTAGAAAAAAAAGTTATTCTTAAGGTACACAACACAACATAAAAACCACAAAATGAATGTCACACAATAACAAAAATTAACAATAAGCGTATATCAAACGGCCTAATGTCGGAAGTAGCTTCGGTGAACCTGCAGCCCACCTCTCTACACCCCTTAGCCACTCATACCCATGTTGCCCCTGCCTTTTATGGCATTTTTTGGGGCCCATGCAGGGAGTGGCGAGTCACAGTCTGCCCATTTTTCCATGTTCCCCGAACATTGCGACGGGCAGACGCCATAGTCCCCATATTCCCAGACCGCTAGTACCACTAATAGTTCACCCCAATAGCCCCCAATACTTTTTGTCCTCATTTCCCACAATAGTCCTACACTGGCCGGGGCTTGTCCTTGGGTGCATTATTAGGTGTAGACAGGGATAATCGCCGGTCAGTGTCACGCCACATATTTACATTAAATTTGTCAAGGGGCCTCTACGTGTTGGCCTCTCCATGGCTCCACGCAAGCCCTCCAAAAGTCCGGGCCATTCTTATGGCCCGTGGTCTTGAAAGCGTATATCAACTCAAAAAACTGTAACAGTAATCAAGTTGTAAAAGGGGTATGGACCTCGAGTCCGTAGTATTATGTTTAGAAAAGTAAAGTAGTGTTAAAAAAGTATAACCATATTAATATTTTTAAATTTAATATTTTTTTTGCTTTTATTGTATTTTTGTCTTATTGAGTATGCACTGTTTGCTGCAACTACATTAATTCATCAAAAGTAATGAAGTATAAAACTAATAAAAAAAAAGTACTTGAGATACAAATAGAATGCGAAATATAAAAAAAACAATTTTCAGCTAGACGTGTTGCTGGGGAATTTCTTGCAGCTTCTTCTACTTAAAAGCAATAACACGTTGCGAAGCGGTGTACATAAACTAGGAAGTAAAATTAAATTTTAACTTATATATGTATACCTTTAGAAAGTGTTCTCTAGTCGAACTTATCTTCTTCTTCTTATCTTCTTCGTATATATAAAAATGAATGTTTGTCTGCATGTCCTTTATAGAATCGTAAACTATTCATATTATCATGTGATGATCTTTAGCAAAAATGTTGTGCACGATCCAGAGAAGGTTTCTCAGTTGGTTCACAATTGGACCCGGCAGGTGGCGCTGCAGTCGGCATATCGATTGAAGCTTTTCCGGGCAGGACGACGTCTGCCGGGACAGCTAGTTTTCAATAAAAACTTTTGAATTTGTATTTGACCAGGGCATGAGTTAAGTATTAAAAAAAAATTACAGCCGGTTCCTGTCTCAGGCTGCCTTTCTATTGAAACAATTTTTATGCAATCCTAATGGATATTATTTCTTCGTTTCTACGCTCCACAACCTCGCTCCGATTCAATGACCAGGCAGCGTTAACTCGATTATTATTTTTATGTCCTTGAAGACCACGGGCCAGAAAAGTGACCCGGATTTTTGGAGGGCTTGCGTGGGGCCATGGGAAGGCCAACACGTAGAGGCCCCTTGACAAATTTAATCTAAATGTGGCGTGACACTGACTGGCGTTTATCCATGTGTACACCATATAATAATGCACGCAAGGACAAGCTCCGGCCAGTGTAGGACTATTGTGGGAAATGAGAACAAAAGGTACCGGGCTATTGGGTTGAACTGTTAGCGGAGTTAGGGGGCGTCCATAAATTACGTGAGGTGTTTTTTTTAAATTTTCTGCAGCATCTTTTCTGTAAATCATCACGTACACTTGGGCAATAGAGATCATAAGGCGTGCTGATGAAAACATTCAGCGGTTGAATCGGTAGGCAGTGGCGTATTAGAAATTGAGCAAATGACTTTCCGTCATGCTCTTTCTTCTCTTTCTCGATCTGGATTAAATGGACCAAAATAGTATATTTTTTTTTTGTTTCAATCAGAAAAAATAATTGCGTGATATTTGCCGAGACCCCCCCTCTCTCCAACGTAAGATTAGATGAGATTTGACTCGACCCCCTCCCCCCCTTAAACACCTCACGTAATTTATGGACGCCCCCTTACAGATCGGGGACTATAGGGTCTATAGCGCCTGCCCGTCCACGGTCCGCCCGTTAACGGCCCAGTTAAAGCACCAAATATTATTTAAATTTCTTGTAATGTCTCCTTGGACACCGGGTTGCCTGGAAGAGATCGCTATAAGCAATAAGGCCGCCCATTGTTCTAATGGAAATGTATTCATATCAATTGTCTAGATTTCAGTTATGGTGAACAATAAAGAGTTTACAATCATTCATTTAATTAGTTAATTACCGAATTTGGAAGTAATAAATTATTTATTATAAACTAGATTCTGTCGGCGACTTCGTTCGCGTGGAATAGTTTAAAAAAAAGTAAGTCAAAAATACCCCGCGATTTTGAAACATTCTTCATTGGTGCTCCGCTCCTATTAGTCTTAGCGTGATGGTATATAGCCTGTAACCTTCCTCGATAAATGGGCTATCTAACACTGAAAATGTTTTTCAAATCAGACCAGTTCCTGAGATTATCGCATTCAAGAAAACAAACAAAGAAACAAACTTATCAGCTTTATATATTGTATATCTAATATATAAAATTCTCGTGTCACAGTTTTCGTTGCCATACTCCTCCGAAACGGCTTGACCGATTTTGATGAAATTTTTTGTGCTTATCCGGTATCTATGAGAATCGGCCAACATCTATTTTTCATCCCCCTAAATGTTAGGGGTAGTCCACTCCTACATTTTTTTTTATTTTTTGGACAAAATTTTTAATTTTTATTTTTTTATGATACAACATACAAAAATACATACAATCCTCAATTTTCACCCTTCTGCGATCAACCCTTATTTTTTACCGGGCAGGACGACGTCTGGCGGGACAGCTAGTATAAGATAAAACTCTCTCACCGACACCATACCCTATCAAAATTTTTGCTTCTATTATGTTACGTTGCAGGGAAATTACTTTCAGCCTGTTCTAAGCTGTTCAAGTAATTAAAGCTTTTTAACTTTCCCACGGGAACTCTTTAATTTTTCGGGATCAAAAGTATCTTATATGTTGACCAGGTATATAAGCTACCTTGCAAAATTTCATGTAAATCGGTCCACTCCTTTCGGAGATTAGCCGGTACAAACAGACAGACAAACAGAGAAGCAAAACATTTGTAAAAAATCTAAATTAGTTCTATTTCACTTCTTACATCCCCTTGACTCGGTTTTTAGTATTTCTTTTAGAAATTTGACCTCTACAATTTTATTAATGTATAGATGACTGATCGGAAAGCTCGCTCGCCGGTCCGAGGGCTTGGTGTTGAGTTGCTTTGAAAGCGGGGGTAGACTTTTGACTTTCAACGAGTAATCTGTAAGGTATCATTTTGAAATAAATACAATAATTTCCATTCGCTCACCTGAAGTTGTTGAGACGTGTGTTGGACATTTAATGATCTTTGACTTATTTGACCTAATTACATTGTTCCAGTGACAATTGCGAATGAAAACAATAGGCATTATACAACGTATTTGTAGGAAGCAAGCGTTACTAGGGTTCGATACTTATTTAGTACTAGCGGTGTTCATCCTGATCTACCGGGCCGAGAAGTGGATACTGACGGCAGGACTGGTCCACAAGTTCCAAGTCGCTCAATGGGCTATGGCGCGAGCTATGTTGGGTGTTTCTCTTATGGATAAAATAAGAAATGAGGATATCCGTAGGAGAATCAATGTTACCGACATAGCTCGCAAAATTAGAAAGTTGAAGTGGCAGTGGGCCGGTCACGTCTGCCGCAGGACCGATGGCCGATGGAGCAGACGAGTCCTGGAGTAGAGACCGCGTCTCGGTAAATGTAGTGTCGGACTTGAGATATAAATTAAATAAGAGATAAATATAAAGCAATTTTTTTTAGCTAGACGTGTTGCTGGGGCGTTTCTTGCCGCTTCTTCTCCTTAACAGCAAGAACACGTTGCGAAGCGGTGTACATAGACTAGAAAGTAAAATTAAAATTTTAACCTAAATGTATGACCTTCAAAAAGTGTTCTCCAGTGGAACTTATTTTGAATAAAATCTTTTGAATTTGAATTTGTACGCCCTCCAGCCCGATGGACCGACGACCTATGCAAGGTCGCCGGTAGGCGCTGGCTTAGGAAATCGGAGGACAAAGATGAGTGGCGCCGTCTTGGGGAGGCCTAAGTCCAGCAGTGGACTGCAAATGGCTGACGATGACGGCGTTCGCGTCTTCGTCCATGTGAAACAACGTAGCTAAGTTACTTCTTATAACATCAGCTATCTGCCAGTGGCAACCCCGTTAAAATCGGTGCAGCGGCGCATCACTTATAGCGCCACCTATAAAAACTCGTAATTAAAAATTACTTGCGGTCTACAATGACTGAAACCAGATTAAACAATCATGGTATTTTAACGATAAAACATGAAACCATACCAAAAATAAATTTCGATGACGTGATTTTGATGTTTGCGAGTTAAGGCTAGAAGGACAATTTTTTTTTATACCTAAATTTCTTTCACATAATCTTATACTATATGAGATGATGAAGGCTTTCTGCCGGTGAAAGTCCTGTCAAAAACGGTCCCGCCGTTTTAGAGACAAACCAGATCAAACCACCGACAGATAGACAATTATTTTATTTTTTTAATTTTAAAAACTGATTTTTGATATAAGTACATGTGGATTTAGTAAGCTGTTATTAATGTTGTCTGTTTATGTTGGCATTAAAACAGACTCTTTAATTTTCTTTCTTTCTTGTTTCTTGTCTCGATATACTTATTAATATTTTGGTAATGTAATACCGAAGTAAGAAAGAGAGTTGGTCTGAAAGAGGGTGTCGGGGTGAAGGTAAAGAAAGGAATGCTCCGGTGGTTCGGGCATGTGGAAAGAATGTATGATGAAAGAATGACCAAACAGATATACAATGCAAAAGTGGATGGATGCAGAAGTCGCGGAAGGCCACGACACACTTTCCATGATCAAATTGATCATGTATTAGCAGAAGGTGATGTCAGGAGCCTTAAGAACAGACGAGCGTGCATGACAAGAGCTATGAATGTCAAAGAAGCAAGTAAGGTGTGTAAGAATAAGCCTAAATGGCGCTCTGTTGTTCGTGCCTACCCCGCAAGGGAGCTGGCGTGAAGTTATATACGTATGTATGAATCTACTATTACGACTTGCAGGACTTGAATTAAAATGTCATTGGAATTACGATAGAATTTATTAGAATTATACAAACACGTATAACACAGGTACAAATATAACTGAGCATAACCAATACAAACGTAACGCACGATTCAATAACACGCGCAAAGTCCGGCACTATATAGATAACCGAATGTACACACGTCTTGCCTCGCTTGTGGTTATCGCTTGACCGCTCACTCCTCCCTTGGGTCATTGCTTTATACTGCACAAATACAATATGTCTGCTCGACCGCGTGGACTGGGTTTCCAAGAATCACACCTGGCTAATGACTACCATAAAAGATTACAATACACAATGGGCTGTTTTTCTAATTACAAATTTTAAACACAAAGCAAAAAAAAGAAGTCTAAATGCCGAAAAGGTAATAAAATGTGTTTTTACAGACGCAGGTGTGAATTTTCCTTTGTCGGTACCTCGGTCGTAACACTATTTATTGTATACATAATTATGCATTTATTTTCAACTAGCAAGGTTTAACAAATGCATTTCATTTTTACCAAGATTAAAGCCGGTGTTTTTATTTCAGATAATAGGTCGCCATTTGCCACAAAGCCATTAGACACAAAGATGGCGGCTTCCGGTGAAGTCTCGTTGGGTGACAGCCAGGGTCAAGCGAAATTGCATCCTTACTTGGCGACGCTGGTGTGAGTATAAAAAAAATGTTTTCTTTAATCAATAATAATGACAAATTCTTAAGTTTTTTTAAAATATTTTTTTATTCATTTTTATTCATTTATTGTTGTTCCAAAATTATAAAATTTTACACGCTATATATACCTATTCTAAAAATATATGTACAGCTTAATTTATAAAACGTAAAAACTACAAATAATAAATAGGTCCCAAATCACCGTCAGCTGGGAACGTTCCCAAAACGCTGGCCACGTTACCACGCGGTATAGCAACGCTTATGCGTTGCCCAAAATATAGACCAGCGTTTTGGTTTCGTGAGACATCTATCAACCGTTTTGATAGGTCTCGATAAAATGCTTAAGTTAATTCAAATCTATGTATTTATGTCATTACCCCCAAAACCCATGGCCATGTTCCAGTCTCCCTCTAGGGAGCAGCAGCCCATTTGTATCACATTTGGTATTACAAGTGTCTATAGGCAATGGTAACCGCGTTCCATCGTCTGTCTGTCAGCAATAAAATAAATATGGTATTTTTTTATGATGGAACTGAAAAGAATTTATTTATCATGCCAGCAATGTTAGGCAGCATACTTAAAACAGCCTCTGAAGGCAGTGGTTTTGTGACTTATCGTTATTAAGCTCGGGCTTCCCATTATAGGGGAACCGACAGTAAACCCGACACGCTTGTCCAAGGCGGCTTGGCAGGTTTGCCACATCGGTTATCTCGATGTGCAAGTTGCATCACGATATTTTCCTTCACCGTTGTTAGCACGTGGTAATTGTAACAATATGCACATTAGGTCAGAAAACTGCCTAAGTGCTTGGCCAGTCTGAACACGCGGGCGCGGTGGCGGCGCGGGTGCGGGAACGCGCGCGGCGCAACTTGTCCGTAGTGACGCGCGCGGCTCGTCCTAGTGGTGTCGTGTCCAGTGTTTGCCAAATATAATATGGATGAAGAGGACTTATCTTTATTAGAAAATTCTTCCTTAAAATGGCAAAAAAATGGAAAAATTCCTTAACTGCGGCCACTTGTATGAATGTGCTATGGCTTGAATTGCCCGCGCGCTCAACGCGCCATGCCGCCCGCGCCGCTCGCCGCGCCCGCGCGCCCACTACGGACACTCAAATAAGGTTTCATAAAATATGTTTAAGTATGCCGCGCCGCGACCGCCCCGCGCCCGCGTGTTCAGTCTGGCCCAGCACTAAGTGGTGCATGCGTTCCCCGTGCGGATCGTACCCGCGCTCTTTAAGTATGGGACGCGTGCGCTTGCCATTACGCTACGACGAATGGTTACGTTATGTTTTCTTTATTGTATTAGTTTAATGCAGCTTTATTGACAACAAACTTATACAATTTACAATATTTTCAAAAATGGTATAAGTTTAATTAAAATTACTTTTTAACGGTTTTAAGCGAGGCTTTTATACGATTTTTATTGCGACTTTTCTGTTACTTTTCTATACTGTAGATGAATTTCTTAAAAAAAGTGCTTGTCGCTATTACCTATATGGAAAAGCTTAATGATCTATTTGTAATTATTTCTCTTGACATTCATTACTTGTATTTTATGGAAAATTGACTTTTTTTAATTAGAATATTTATGTAAATTTAATTTTAAACTTGATTTCATTCGTTTTGTACACCACTATGTGGTAGAATGTACTGTGCGTCTACAATGTGTAACACCGGTATAAACTACATTCTCGCAAATAAAGATATTAATTGATTGATTGATTGAGTAGCTGTGTTCACGGAAGATAAAGACCGTCTTCCGTATGAAACTGTTAGGTAATGTTTGGGTCATTTAGTTGCTATTTGGTAGTCAATTTCGCATGTGTTTGTCACAATAAAGACGAAAGTTACGTCAATCAACCTTGTGTTGTTGTTACGTCTTTTAAATTATGTAATATATCGTAGTAGACATTCTTTTGTTGCGAGATGCGAACTTTGTCCGTGCAGGAATGGTGAAAGAGAATGAGATGAGAATGGTGAAGAGTGGGCTAAGCCTTTGCCGGCTTACCTCACTGCAACGCAAAGGCTCCGGGTTTCATTCCTGGTATGGTAAATTTCGGAAACGAATTTTCTCCGTTACTTACTATGGTCTGGGTGTCTGGAATCGGCCCCAGAGTAATACGTTGTATATTACCCATAACACAAGAGTAGCTTGCTTAATTTGGGGATATACAGTGGGTTTGTCTGCCGATTTATCAAAAAAAAACTTGTGTTCGGGCATTGTTGGCCAGGTTTCAGAAATCAGAAATGTTTTATTCATAACAAAGGTACGCGTCTATTTCTATATTGTTACGTGCGAGCGGGGGTTCGTACTTAGGATTGGAAGGAAAAACCAGATTTTTAGACTAAATTCTATTATTAACTTACACAGCCGTATGTGATTCTTCTTCGTAGGAATGCCTCTACAAGCACAACTAATGACGCTCTGTCCCAACGATAAGATGTCTCATTCACAATATCGTCGCCAATATTGCGGAGACCGCCTCCTGCTGCTGTGGTGCTCACCTCCGAATTTACCGCGAGTAGCTCGATTCTGAGTCTCCTTTTAAACAATGCTAAACTCCTCCTTCGCTCAACTCCCCACTAAACTCGTCATTGTTCTACTTAACTCTTCTTCCAATTCTCTAAACGCAGAGACCATGAAGATGTCAAAGGATAAAAGTAGTTCCCCGGCAGTGGATGTGGATTTTGAGGCCCCTGTCAACCAGGGCACTTGGATGTGGGACAGTTTCCGCTTTCCCTTAGCCCTGGCATAAGGCGCAGGAGGGAAAACCCAGGGGTTTTAGTGAGTAACCCTAGGAGGTCCTTAGCTACTACGTGAACTGGTGTTGGCAGGGGCTCCCTGACCTATGACTAGGCAGAAGCTAGTTCTTGCGGCAACGCCGGACTCTGACGTTCAGAATGACGCGGATACTTACCGGGCACGTTTGCTTTGATAAATATTTCTGTGTCAGATTGCGGATTGTTTGCCTTCACCCCAATGCCGCCAATGTGGCGTGCAGGACACGGCGTTTCAAACGCTAGTCGAGTGTGCATGGGCACCACAGAGGATTGAACTGAAGACAATAGTAGGTCCGATCGATTCGCTCGGCAGTCTCGTGCAAGCCATGCTGCATACCGATGATCATTGGTTGGGTGCGTCCAATTTCTGCGAGGCAGTGATCTCTAAAAAGGAGGCCGCAGAACGAGATAGGGAGAGAGGTATAAGTGAGCATGTGCCTCACGGGTACCGACGTCGGTCTGGGTCCCGGAGGCGCAGTAATTCGCATGACTTTCCTCCTTGAAATACCTCTAGCATCTAGGGAGTAGATGAGTCTTCACCCCTGTTCACGAAGTAAGTTATTCCCGGGGCTTACTCAGGCACTTGATGCGCTAGGATCAGTGTGGGCGTAACTACGTTCTAAGTGTCACGCTCTCCCTGCTATAAGCGCGGGGCACTTGGGAGGAGGGTGGCTTTAGTGGAGTATTGAGATTTCGAGTCTCATTCATTCATGGATGTCCTCTGATGTCGTCGCTTTGGTGTCATCCTTAGTGAAAGACCCGGTAGTGTGCGAAATGCATTTCCCCGCCTCAAAAAAAGGCAGAAGGTAGTAGGTAGTAAATAACTACTACTGTGCATTGAGATAGGTCGGTAAACCTGCTCAACCTCAAAGGCCGACATTTGCCGTCGTCATGGGCCTGTGAAATGAGCGGTGGCTGCTCGTGGACTGAGGTGGTTGCAGTAGTAAAATTACATTGTCCCAATGTGTATGTTGTCTTTATTTTCTCTAAGTTTAATAAAAGTACAGCCTTATATACTACATTAATGCTACGTGTGCCAATACTTAATTATTATGCGCTGGCCCCCCTTACAATAAACACTGCAAATGCTACTACAGGCCAAAGATCTAGATTTCTAGAACAACATAGACTATAATTCTGAGATGTGTTGCAGGCGTTTTAAATTACGTTATTTCAAAGCGCAAGCGATTGACCAATCTATGCCACCATATCATAATGTAAATTGAACAACAAAATCATTGATTACATAACAAGCATACCACTCTCATAACTAACCTACGCCATTCTTGAAACATACACGTGTCGAGTTCAAAGACCGGATGACATTGGATCCAATATGGCCGCATGCCAATTTCGCGGGAGAGAATTTTCATCAATTTTTAATTTAAGACTAGCTTCTGCCCGCGACTTCGTTCGCGTGGAATAGTTTAAAACACTCCGCGATTTTGAAACATTCTTCATTGGTGCTACCGTCCTATTACTTTTAGTTTGATGGTTTATAACCTATAACGTTTCTCGATAAATTGGCTATCTAATACTCAAAAAAATTTCGAATCAGACCAGTAGTTCCTGAGATTAACGCGTTGAAGCAAACAAACAAAGAAACAAACTTATCAGCTTTATATATTATAAATATAAGATAAAACTTTCTCACCGACACCACACCCTGTCAAAATCTCCGCTTCTATTATGTTACGTTGCAGAGAAGTTACATTCAGTCTGTTATATGCTGTTTAAATAATTATAGGTTTTTAACTATCCCGCGGGAACTCTTTAATTTTTCGGGATCAATAATATCCTATATATTGACCAGGGATATAAGCTATCACCATACAAAATTTCATGTAAATCGGTCCAGTCGTTTCGAAGATTAGCCGGTACAAACAGACAGACAAACAGACAAACAGAGAAACAAAAAAAAATAGTAGAAATTAGTTCTATTTCACTTCTTACATCCCCTGACTCGGTTTTTATCATTTTTTTTAATTGTACAGAAATTTGACCTCTTCAATTTTATTATATGTATTGATAAGGTTATTTACAAGGACGAGTTTATGAATCACAAAGAAAATGTTCAGTTATTTATAAAATGTAACACACAAAAGTATAACTAAAATTAGTGTATTTTGTATAGCAAGAGTTCAGCAGACAAGCAGATGGCCCACAACCATGTGTTGCTGAGGGAGACTGGAGCCTGACAACTAATACCGGAACAAAACTCAAGGTTGTTATGGCGGCATACAATACGGCCGGCGTAACTTGGCGAACGTGAACATAGGTTTTGCGAACTTTAGAGCATGTACACTCGTGTGATGAGTGGGCATACGACTCGTCAGTGAATACAATTGGTCGCCCTTTATCCATGTATTTTTTTCATTGCTTTGTACTAGTTGGTCACTGTATTTTCTTCACGAGTTTACATGCGCTAAAGTTCGCAGAGCCTGTGTTCACATTCGCCAAGATACGCCGGCCGTATTATACTCTGTATAAATAAAATAAAAAGACGGCTGGCTTATATGTTTCAATGGAGGTGTTTACATATAGAACGACACGATTTACTGTCATCTACGAAATTTTTTGCAGTGCCATTGCCATGACACTGGGAACGGCTAGCACGACAGTCGTAAAACGATAAGAAATCGTTACGACTAAAACGTGACGGCAAATCTATCGTAGCCTCGATTGCTTGCTTCATCTTCCTTCCTTTAATATATGGAGATATGTTGCAAAAAAAATATTGTACGATATGTCTTTATATTTATAACTATAATAATATTTTCTATCCTTTTATTGCGTTGTCATAATGAATATGCACTGTTTGCTACAACTCCATTAATTCTTCAAGTCATTCAGTAACAGAATTCTGTATAAAACTTTTAAAAAAAGTACTTGAGATATAAATAGAATAAGAGAAGTATAAAGAAAAACAATTTTTAGCTGCACGTGTTGCTGGGGGGTTTCTTGCCGCTTCTTCGAACAGCAATAACACGTTGCGAAGCCGTGTGCATAGACTAGGAAGAAAAAATAAATTTTAACCTATATGTATGACCTTCAAAAAGTGTTCTCCAGTGGAATTTATTTTGAATAAAAACTTTTGAATATTGTATTTGAATTGTCAAAAAGTAATACATTATTAAAATTTCGTCTTAACATAAACGCACTACTGATTTCCAAGAGAATGTAGAAGCGACTGTAGATTTATAGCTTGCTAATGATGTGTAAACGACAAAGCGACTGGCCTGAAACGATAAAATGTCGTCGCGATCCAATGGGAACAGCTAGATACGATAGTCGTTCAACGATAAATTAATCGTTACGACATAGTGGGAACGCGCCCTTACGTACAAACACGCATAACACAGGTACAGATATAATAACACGCTCAAAGTCCGTCACTAAACATGTTACCGAATGTAGTACTCACGTCTTGCTTCGCTTGTGCTTATTGCTCGACTGCTGGTCTCTCCATTGGGGCATTGCTTTATATTGCACAAATACAACAACAAGAAATTCAGTCCACGCGGCCGAGAGGAATGTTGTATTTGTGCAGTAAAATACAACATTTCTCTCGGCCGCGTGGACTGAATTTCTTAGAATCACACCTGGCTAATGACTACCATAAAATATTACAATACACAATGGGCTGGTTTTCTAATTACAAACATTAAACACAATGTAAATAAAAGAAGTCCAAATGCCGAAAAGTTTGTCTTTTGTTGGCATTCAGGTGGTAACAATACCATACCCTTTGTCTACATCAGCGCCATTGTGGACGGTTTTTGAACTGTTATTTACAGCTCTCAACTGGACACTTCAACTATTTTACTATATGAGATGATTCTCTTTACCCTCCATATACATACTCACTTAGCCTTCGAAGAGACTCTGCGTCCCTCTGCGTATTCTACCGCCTGTACAACGGAGAGTGTTCCGAGGAACTGTTTGGTCTGGTGACAACGCCTCACTTTTACAACCGCACCGCTCCTCAGCGACGGGATGTTCACCCCCATTTCCTTGAGCTCCGACGCTCAACTATGCAACGGTTCTCTAGAACATTTATTCCGCGTACAACAAAGATCTGGAGGGAACTTCCCGCCGCGGCTTTCCCTTTGCGCTATGATGGGGTTCTTTAAGAAGGGGGTTATAAAATTTCTTAGAGGTCGGCAACGCGTTGGCGACACCCCTGGTGTTGCAAACGTCTGCCTGTTTGCCTGCTTAAGACAATAAAAAAATTACAAACGAAATGTATGGTACATACGATGATACATCAAACCAGTTCAAGGTACAAAAACTACTGGTTTTGCAAGTAACCCACATGCCAACCGGTCCGACAAATGAAATGTAGGCATTAATCTCATTTGAATTTTATCCTCTTACAAGTAGTGCTAGCGAAATTCGTACGCGTTGCCATGGCGACGTGTTTATGAAGTGTAATGGCGGCACCGATTTATTTATTTAGATTTATGGCTTCGCAACTAGGCGTTTAAACCAGATCTTAGATCTAATATGTAAAATTCTCGTGTCACAGTTTTCGTTGCCATACTCCTCCGAAACGGCTTGACCGATTCTCATGAAATTTTGTATGCATATCGGGTAGGTCTGAGAATCGGCCAACATCTATTTTTCATCCCCCTAAATGTTAAGGGTAGTCCACCCCTAAATTTTAATTTTTATTTTTTAGACAAAATTTTTAATTTTTATTTTTTTATGATACTACATACAAAAATACATACAACCATAATTTATCAAAACTCTACGATAAACCTATATTTTTACCGGGCAGGACTACGTCTGCCGGGACAGCTAGTTATAATATAAAAGTTACTTCATTTTCTTAAACCTATATCTAGCACTGCTGAGTTGTAAGTTATCAGCTGGTGCCATTCAACGGAGTACTTGTGACAATTCAAAAGGCCACATTTAACCATACAGTTCACGTTACTCACAAAAATACATTATTACTATTCAAAAATTATCAATATCCTACAATTATTGTTCATTTTAGAGTAATTTTACACATTTTTAAAAATAAAACTGCACAGCATAATATCTTCTTTCAGGTGCCGCCAGCAGTCTTTGGCGGCACCTAACAAAACCTCTGCGTCTCGGGACGCCCCACAGAAGTGATAACTAAAAGTAATCTAAGTTCAACTATTTAATATTGAAATTGTTTAACTTCAGAAAAGCTTAGGTTATTACTTAAATTGTATGTATATTATTAATATGGCATTTGCCCGACTGGATGGCTACCACCCGTGGTCTAGAGTATGCCGCCATTATCACCTTGTGTTGTATTACGGCATTATTGACCCTTAAGAGAGCAGCAGCGCATTTGTAGCACCTTTGGTGTTGCAATTGTCCATTGTTTTGTATGTGTGCATATATGTGTATATATGTATATACGTATATATGTATGCATGTATATGCATATGTATGGATAGTTAAGGAATCAATGGAAACGTTTGAAACGATTTTACAATGGACTTTGTGTATATGTACTTTAGATAACGGTGATAATAATATTGCTTAATCCATTAAATTAGTTTATATTATAATTTACATTAAAATAGTATAAGTACTTCATTACACGAAAGTTATAAGGTATAATAATGTAATGCGATCCGCGAGAACGCTGCCGACAAACTGCGCTGCAGTTTGGCAAAGTAACTTTATGTATAATCTTGTAACTTTATTTTTATTGAAAATAAATTTTTAAAAAAATACACGATGGTAACCGCTTTCCATCAGGTGGGACCGGACTTGAAGTAATATCTTACATGACCTATGATTATACACACAAACTCAAAGACTGTGCATTTTATGGCGTTATAGAGAGTTGTCGTTAAATGGAGTATGTAATTTTTATCTGACGTCTTTTGCTGCACCATTAATTTTGATGTAGTTTTTTATTTATTTTACTCACATCTTGCGTTATTGAGGCGTCTTGGTGATATAGGAAGTACTTGGAAATTTCGTTGTACATGATGACGACAGGCGAGTTCATTATGAGCTAGAATTATAAAGCGATAAAAGACAATAAAGAGCTGCGCAGTTTTTACTCACTTTGGCAACTTAAAAGGTACTTTTTATTACTTAACTATTGTCGTTATTCAGAGTGTGTGTAGTGCTATATAAAGTGTATCATTGTATGGAAGACAAGCTTTTTTTAGCCAGGGGATATCCGTTTGAGGAATAAATTGCGACAAGGGCAAAACCTTGGGGGAATAATTCGCGACCCGTGTATGGTATTCGCAAGATCGGGGTTGGCACTAGCATGCCCAGTCGGAACTGGTGCCATGCTTTTGCCAATCCCCAGTTAGAGATACCCATTCAATTCCCTGGGTGTTCCATCCTGCACCTTATGCCAGGGCTACGGGGATATATAAATGGAAGACAAGCAAAAGCAACCAAAGCCTTTTAGAGGTCTTCAGTTAGAAGTGAAACAATGTTGTGTGTTTGAATTGCAGTTCAGGAATGCATGATGTAGGCTCGCTCCGCGCTTACTAAAGTACTACAAAAATGCAGACGCTTAGCAGCTAACGGAGCGAGCTATGTCCCCGCGGTAGGCGGGGCGTGGGCACGGGCTTTACGGGGGTGAGGTCAGCGGGGTGATTCTGTCCGCAACAATTTGTGAGCGGCCGCCGTGGTGATCGGACGTCTGCGGCTACAGCCTCGTTAACTAAAAAAACAATACTGATGTCAGGTCAATACTGATGATATTTAGTAGTATGGTGTATTTTACACATTATGTATGTTGTGATTAAATTGAGAAAATGTTTTAATCTGGGTTGGCTGTCTCACATGTAAATTGGGTGTGAATTAAATCAGCGCACATGGGTGGGTTCGACGCAATTTGTCGTTACATCGAGTGACGTCACGCGGATTGTATACTGTATATATAATTATACTAGCGACCCGCCCCGGCTTCGCACGGGTGCAATGCTGATACAAAATTAATTACGGTTATATTATATTATGTATTATACATATAAACCTTCCTCTTGAATCACTCTATCTATTGGAAAAAACCACATCAAAATTCGTTGGGTAGTTTTAAAGATTTAAGCGCACATAGGGATATAGGGATATAGGGACAGAAAAGGCGACTTTGTTTTATACTATGTAGTGAAGTGATGATGATAGTGATATGTATTACTCGCTCGAATAAATTTGTAAAAAAATGATTTATTTCTTATAACAACATTTTTAATGAAGTAGATATTTTTCCAAAAATATTCCTAAAAATAAACTAAATTATAAACAGATTAATTAATATAAAGAATGTAGCAAATCGCTGCCAGAGGGAAGCGTGCCCAGAAGGCTGGCTGCATTGCCACGCTGTATGGCAATGCTGATTCGTTGCGCGAAATACGAACCAGCCTTCTGATCATGGGTGGCATCAAAGAGTTTCTTACAAATTTCTTTGAAGAAACCCTTTGCCGATGGACCCCACGGACCTAAAGTTTCAACTCCAAACGGCACAAATATGTAACCTCTTCCTAGGGTTCCATATTTGCGTCGTTTGAGATCTTCAGCTGTTGAAGCAGCGTTGCCAGCCCCTAACTTAGTCACTGGAAGATGAGATGCCGCCAGAGTGTCAACGCATGTCGCGTCCCACACAAGCGGCCTTCCCATCTTCCAAGGAATAAGTGACATCTCTGTAAAAAAATAATATGAGCGACCTTTTAGAATTCAAATTTTTAACTGAAACTTTTTTTTTATTTTTATTGCAGGAGATCAGCAGACAGGCAGACGGCCCACTTGATGGACAGCGGTTACCATCGCCTATGGACATTTGCAACACCAAAGGTGCTACGAATGCGCTGCTACTCTCTTTAGGGAGCCTGGAACCTGGTCACTAATGCCGGAACACAACTCAAGGTTGTTATGGCGACATACTCTAGACCAGGGGTGGTAGCCATCCAGTCGGGCAAATGCCCTACCACCTGGCTGTGGGTTGTTTTGTCGCCTCTTACGACAGGCCGCCGGGCCGCAGGAAATTGTATTCTTTCTCCGTTCCTGCACGGATGATGCTTTCAGACACTTATTATTATTTGGTCTATACAATTATGTCGTAACGAACGAGAGAAAAAATATTAATAAAAAATCAGTTTTGGCAATTTTTGAAATCTTAAATAATTTGGAGCGACCTCTTAAAATATTTTTACAGTGAGTTCTTAAAACATCAAAACTAACTATTACACTAAGTATATATATCTAGCGAAAACTCGTCAGTGATATATAATAATAGAAGAATGTAGGTTACGATTTGCCCTATCTATAAAAACATTTGTTTACAACGTAGAAGTACTGATATGGCTTCCGAGACCTTGGCCGTAACTCGCGGTTAGTATTAAATTATAGTGGGTATAATGCGGCTTTATAATAGCGCTATGTGTGACGAGGTTCAATTATATACCGACTAGCTTCTGCCCGCGACTTCGTTCGGGTGAAATAGTTAAAAAAAAGTAAGTTAAAAAACCCTGCGATTTTAAAACATTCTTCATTGGTGCCCCGCTCCTAGTGCTCTTAGCGTGATTGTATATAACCTTCCTCGATACGATACGATAATAAACAAAGTGTACGTCTCGTTATTGAACTCAGTACTAATATTCTCTTTATTGCAACAATTATATGATTATTTATTAATAATATAATGTGTAGTTTGCCGTGACGTCGCTCTAGGGTCAAGCGGAAGATCAGCGTTGGTCTGAAAGATCAACATTTTTGCTTAGCTTGATCCAATTTCCTTCTTTCTTTCCTTGATCCAGGACTTAATTTATGTATATCCTCAGTTACTTTGTGGTTGTATTGTCTTTTTTTTATTGTGCTTTATTTTAATGTTTCACTTGTTTATGTCCTAAAAATAAACCTGTTTCTTTCTTTCTTTCTTTCTCGGGACGCCTGACAGAAGTGATAACTTAATCTAATCTAAGTTGAACTGTTTATATTGAAATTGTTTAACTTGAGAAAAGCTTAGGTTATTACTTAGATTTTATGTCGATTATTAACATGATAATGTAAGGAAAGGTTATTTATTAATAAAATCTTTTATTGATTATGAAATGTATTTTATTCTTAGTTGCAATTCTTGAATATGTATGTACATTAGAATTTTGTAATCTAATTACCGAAATACGGCTAGCGCTGTGGGTTATTTTTTTTTATTGCAGCAGTTCAGCATACAGGCAGACGGCCCACTTGATGGAAAGCGGTTACCACCGCCTATGGACTTTTGCAACACCAAAGGTGCTACAAATGCGCTGCTGCTCTCTTGAGGGAGACTGGAAGGTTGTTGTGGCGACATAGTTTAGACCAGAGGTGGTAGCCATCCAGTCAGGCAAATGCCCTACCACCTGGCTGTGGGTTGTTTAGTCGCCTCTTACGACAGGCTGCCCGGCCGCAGGAAATTGTATTCTTTCTCCGTTCCTGCACACATAACATAAGGTTAGAGTGAGAGAGGAGGAGCCCGCCTACCGCTGCCGTATGCGTGAGGGAAAGGGAAGCCAGAAAGAGTGGCGCGGTAACGCGTTACGTGACGAAGTGGTTTACCTTCCCATATAACAAACAAATACGTCGTCTTAACTGATACCAGGCTATAATATAATTCGCAATCACGCGGCAGTACCGCAAATAACTGACTAGGTACCAATTGCCCTCATCAAGGCAATTGGTTGAAATTACTCCCTGCGCAGTTATGCACACGAGATATATAGAGACTGGATGCTATTATTATGTTTTTGAAGTGAAACTTCTATATATATAAGGGTGGTCGTTAAAAAATAATTTTTTTGCGACGCCCCCTAAAAAGCTTCCTTTTAATGAAAAAACACTGGGATTTTTTTATAATTTTTTCAAGTCAAGACATCACGTGCCTCAAGACGATTCAAGTTAAAACTAAAAATATAAGAAAAATTGAAAGATAAGCTTGAATCACGAAGAATTTTAAACCCAAAAATTAACTTGAACCGTCTTGAGGCACGTGTTGACTTAACTTGAAAAAATTATAAAAAAAATCCCAGTGTTTTTTCATTAAAAGGAAGCTTTTTAGGTGGCGTCGCAAGAAATTTAATTTTTAACGACCACCCTAACACACACACACATATATATATATATATATATATATATATATATATATATATATATATATATATATATATATATATATATATATATATATTGTTACATGCCGACAAAAGCAAAGGAACACTTGTCTGCCATAAACCTTTTTGAATTGAAATGAGACTCGCACAGTCAATTTTGTTAAATTTATTAAGCAAATTCTTTTGGTTGCAGTCGATGGTGCGTATCATGTCTGTGGAGTACTGTCTCGGTCCTTCTTCACAGGCTGATGACTGCGTCCCATCCAGCCATAACTGGTAAGTTAATACATACAATACAGGGGTGTACAGGGATGTCACGGTGGATACCCTAGTATATTATATACCAAGTTTGGCGAAAGGTGAAACAGTGGCTTAGCGTAGAGAGGGCGGCAGGTGCGGCCCGCCCCTGGTAGCACTTTTTAGAGGGCGGCAAAATATCACAATTAATATTAATTATTCTATATTCATTTATTCATGACCATAGAATCAAAGTCTTTCAGTCGGAAACATGTTAATTAATAGGTCTTCGTATAGTAGCGCAGTTGTATTGCAGTCTACAACCGACGCCATTCAATGGAGTTCTTGTGAAAACTCGAAAGATCACATCTGACTATACAGTTCACATTTCTCACAAAAACACATAATTTCTACTCAAAAACTATCAATATCCTGCAACTATTGTTCATTTTAGAGTAATTATACACATTTTTAGAAAATAAAACTGCACAGCACAACGTCTACTTTCAGTTCCCGCCAAAAACTCCACCGATTTTGACAATTCTTTTGGGCAACACAAAAGAATTATCAAAATCGCAGTCGCAACAAAATATCAATCAAAGAAAGGTGTGCACTTTTCAGTCGATCCGAATTTGTAGTAGCTATAAAAATATGAAATGGTTCTATATTCATATTAATAAAAAAAATAATCAAAATCGGTTCAGTAGAATCTGAGATAACCCCCCCTATAACGTTACAAACACACAAACTTTACCTCCCTATAATATTAGTGTAGATATAGTATGTATTAAATTGTAATACCAAAATAAATGGGCGGCAAAATTGTCTTCCGCCCCGGGCGGCCGTCACCCACGCTACGCCTGTGAGTCAAAGCCGACTTGATTTGACGACGACGACGTGTCGTGGTCGCCTTGTGGAAAGGCAGATGAAGCATTTTGGGCGTTGTGAGTTACTAACGGAACGAGTCTGTTGTATTACTATATATATATACACATAACATTCACGCCAGGTCCCTTGCAGGGTAGGCACGAACAACAGAGCGCCATTCAGGCTTATTCTCACACACCTCACTTGCTTCTTTGACATTCATAGCTCTTGTCGTGCACGCTCGTCGGTTCTTAATGCTCCTGACATTACCTTCTGCTAGTACATGATCAATTTGATGATTATTTTTATTTAAGTAAATCTTTGAATAAAATCGTCTCCCCGTTTAAAAATTTTAAAATACCATCTTCCGTTTTACCAGCGCCAAGACCCCAACAGAAGCCTCCACCAAAGCCCCGGACGCCGAGTACTGACCATCTAGACCCTGAACCGAAGGTCGAGTGTGTGGTCCTCCACCAACCACCTTCTCATACCCTTGACGTGATATTTGTGCATGGCTTGTATGGTAAGTCATAAAGATAAAATCGCTTCTTCTCGATATAGTATACAAAGTAAAAGAAAATTGTAACTTATATGTATGACCTTCAAAAGTGGAACTTATTTTGAAAAAAACCTTTTGAATTTGAAATTAGATTTTTTTTTATCTGTTCTTGAACCAAGACTGACTACGTAATTCTTTTATTTTATTTGGAAGTCTATTGTAGTCTGTAAAGCTCATTATGTACACCTTCTTAATCATCTTAGTCAACAAGCATGATATGGCTGAATGATTCCCTTTTATGATTACAGGTTCCCTTGGCAACACCTGGCGTCAAGGCGACTGGAAAGCAAAATACAAAATTGATCCAAACTTGATCCCATTACGACAACACGATAACACAAACCCTTGTAAATGTAATATAAATAAAGAAACATCATTAATTAACGTTAATGAATGTAAATTAAATGATGAGTACGCATTTGAAAATTTAAATGAAAATATCACAATAAACAATTTAAATGAACTGAAGAAGATTTTGCCAAATGATAACTCTTTAATTACTGAGCAATTTTATAATAATACTTTATTGGAAGATAACGTTGAAAACTACGAAATGCAAGCGCGATTTGTCGAGGATATGTTTAGAAATGAAAACGGCTGTGGTATTAAAGGACTTGAGTTAAATAATCGAACTAAATGTAACTGCAATAATGTGATGGAAATTAATGAATGTAAATGTAAGAGTAGAGATAATAAGTTTAAAATCGATAAAACGAGTGTAAAACAAATGATGACAAATGTAATATTAATGAAGTTAACGAAGTTAAATGTAAAATAAATGAACAGAAAACATGTGAAATGGGGTGTGGATGTGTTTGTGACGATTGTTATTCGCTTTGTTGGCCAAGGGATTGGGTAAAGATGGATTATCCAGGAGCAAGAGTTATATCTGTGAATTATACCAGTGACCCTTATCTCTGGAGACCTTTGTGGATTAAAGGGAATAAAAGGTATAGTAACAATTTTACAATTTATATTAATTCTAGCCTTTGTCCACGCCTTTACTTTCGTATTAATGCAGCTTTTGCAGACAAGAGTAGACGAGGACCTGTCGTTGAGAGTCCCACGTTCTCGGGGCCGGTGATGGTACGCAAAAGCATTCTCTCAGCGTTATCAAACTAAGGATATGTATGTCATGAAGTGGGGATGCCATAATTCTTTGAAACATCAAACTTAACGTTTGATCCTGTGTATGCCACCATGATAACCTAGAGCTGTGTTCCGGCATTAATGGTTTCAAGGTTTCAGTCCTACGTTCGAGGCCGGGAACACATTAGTAGCTAGCACTTTTGGTGTTATAAGTGTCCATAGGCGATGCTAACCACTTTTCTAATGTACTGCTAAAATAAAAAGATACATTTCTTGAAAGTAAAACAACACCCGTCAAATTCCTCCCAAAATCTGTCAAACTATGAAACTAATATTCATTCTAAGAATTATAACCTTACTAAAACGATGTAAGGGGCATGGAAGTATAAGAGCTGCATACATCCAGTCACCGCAGCGTACTGTGATCGACTGGCTAGCGCAACGCGAGAGCGCCCATAATAGATGCTCCATCTCACTCACACAACATCCGTCTCGCTCACACATTGTGCTATGTATTGCATTAGCTGTACGACATTTTAATATTTGTAATTAAGGTTACTGTTTCCAAAATAAACTCTTCTACAACTCTCTGCCATCTGAAGTGTTATTTAATTACTTACCACTCGCTGCTACAGTAGAGAGAAAATTTCTCCCGTTTTTGGAGGTCTTTGGATATTGTAGTACTGTAGTACATTGTGTTTCAGATTGCGTTTGCACGAAAGAGCTGAGCAAATGATGCGTCAACTTCTGGACATGGGAGTTGGAGAGAAACCCATCATATGGGTGGGACATTCCAAAGGAGGGCTTTTCATAAAACAGATGTACTGCGAAGGTACGTTTTTGAAGTTCTATATGTATGTTATTCAATATAGCATCTCCTTTATGTACCTTCCTTGAAATGGGGCACGACTCTTCAGTATTTATAAAAAAGTTTTCTACTATATTAATTTTTCCATGCTACATTGTTTGTATATTGGACTAGCAATCTCGGCAGACGCTGTCCTGCCCTTAAAAGTATAATCTAGAACCCGATTCCAGCGTCACCTACCGGTTCCAATTATGAACCACCCCGGGACCCACTCAAACACAATAAATTTCATCAAATTGTAGGAGCCGATTCCAGCGCCAAGTATTTTGTTTAAATTACATTATTAAGGTTTTAGTAGAGGTCCCTAATTTTTCTATAGCCTAAGGTGATCTAGGGTAATATAGCATTCGAATGGTAAGGAAAATTTTGAAACCGGTCCAGTAGTTTTTAAATTTTTTTGGTTACAAACATACAGATCTTTCCTCTTTATAATATAAGTGTTATATATTTTTTTATATATGGAGCTATCTGGCTCCCGTTTACCCCTAACATAGTCAGGGACCTTGTTTTCTTAAATTATGTATAATTAGTAATTAATATTTATTAATTCTATGCTATATATATATATATATATATATATATATATATATATATATATATACACACATGCATACATACATACACACATTCTATTGGATATGCACTTGCTTACAATGGGTCTATGTTAAGGTCATTTAATTGTATTTTCGTTTTAATTATTTCAGCCTATGAAGCATACTTAAATTTAAACCAAGCCAAACACAAAAAATATACAAACGACAACAACAAGAACAAATCAGACACTACAGATAATATAAATAACGTAAATATTATAGATATAACAAAACCTAGTTTAACAAAATGTGATAATAATATTAATGAAGATATAAGTAATAAAGACATGCATGCTACAGATATGTGTGGTGAAAATAAAATTTTCAAAGATAATTCTAATGATAGTTGCAATGAAGCTGTTTCTGACAATGAAAGGAATGTAAAAACTGAAAACAATAACTTATCTACTTTAATATTAAATAGTGAAATAAATAAAGACGTTAATGAGAATAATTATTCAAATGATAATGAGCTAACTATTAACAAAGCTGAGCAAAAATTTGACATTATTACCAATTTTAATAAAATTTACCTTCAATCCAACACAGAATCGAACACTATTGTTAAGACAACTATTAATGACATTTCTGAGACTAGTCCTACCGATAATAATTCAAAAATTAATGGATTTGAACAAATAATCAGCTCCAATACGATAATACATCCTACTTATAGTAAAAATGGAAACAACATCAACAAAAACGTTTATCTGAACCAAATTAATGACATTAAAACAAGAGCTAATGATGCAGTAATAAAAGTTAACGATGACATAGTAAAAGTTAATGATGATGTAACAAAAATGATTGATGACGCAATGAAAGTTAAAGATGTATCGACCTTTGTTGAAAACGAATCCGTTGTGCATCGAATAGAACTTGATGGGAATAGTTTTGAATGTGATCATTTTGAAGTTCGAAATGATGAACAACATTTAACCGAAGATGAATTTATGAGTGATGGTGATGACGCGTCTTCAAGCAACACAGGTAAAAGTTTTTAATATTTTAGAGTGATTCTAACCATAAAGTTACACTTTATCTCCATTTGATTTGTTTAATATTCTAGTGAATACCGCATAATACGTACCGCCTAAATAATAGAAAACTGAATTTCTTTATTCATAACAAAGTTACACCCTCAACATTTTAAAGGGTTGATCGACCAAAAGACCGCATCTGAGGTCAGTTTGGTCCACCCCCTCAACATTTTAAAGGGTCAAACTAAAATACCAATTTTGAGGTCAGTTTGGTCCATAACCCCGCCCCCCCATGACCCAATCACCCCAGATTGGGATTCAGTGCATCGAAATACATAAAAAATTTCCATGAGCTCGGTTTAGTATAATCAGGTGCTACTTGAGACAGCGTCGCGCTCTAGTTTGGTAACTACTCATATAACAGAAAAGTGTGCTTGAATTTAAAACGTAACGATTTATTGTTTTTGTCTCACTCTGTTTATATAGCATTTGTATGAAATACAAAAATCTCTTTATTTCGGATATATGATAAAGGTTACGATGCAGTCATTTAATTTTTGTACCTGAACGTGGTTTCGTTATGAGCCAGGAGCATACAAAATTAGGGGATATGGGTCTGGCCAATAGTACAGACCACTTTTTATTGGTTGGGCGCCACCACTTTTTATTTGTTGGGTGCCAATGTTTTTAATATTAGGTTAACGTTATTTCCAGAGGACCAAACCGATTTGTGTGCAAAAGCCGGTATTTGGAGGAATAGTGTTGGTTTCATGTTCTATTCGGTGCCTCATCGAGGATCTCCCTTGGCTGATATCAAGACCCCAATCACCTCCAGGAGTATCGAGCTGCTGGAGATCAGTAAAGGCAAGTAGAGACTGTATTGAAAGCATTAGTTTAGTCTTTACTTAAATTGGGAAACTGACGAGTTACTCCTTATCTGAGGGTCGTATCTACGTTGCTTGAGTGATTCATCCGCCAAACTGGCATAAACCTATTTATTTTCTTCTAAATAAAGTAAATCTGAAGTATTGTGTTTGTCAGAAAGTCAGTTGGGCTAATATGGACTAGCAGATTAACAAAAATCATCTATTACTACCCTCAGCCAGGTGGTATGGTATTTTCCCGTCTGGATGGCTACCACCCCTGGTCTAGAGTATGCCGCCATAACAACCTTGAGCTATGTTCCAGTATTAATGACTAGGTTCCAGTCTCCCTTTAGAGAGTGGCAGCACGTTGGTATAACAAACGTGTATAGGTAACCGCTTTCCATCAGGTGGGCCGACTGCCTGTCTCCTGAACTCTTGCAATAAAAAACTAAGAAATCCTTTTGTTCCACCTTCCTAAAAGCCATTAAACTTCCAAGTTCGGTTATTGCAAGAAATAGAGATGTTGCTGGGCCGTCATACCTATCCAGATATACAAGGTCAGTCCGACAGGATTGAGTTACTTGAGTTTCAACTGCGATCTAGCAGTTATCTAGTGTACTATCGGAGCGAGTGTCTTATAACGACGAACTTTGCTCAATTCGGTAGTTGACAGTATTAAAAATATAGATAGATAGATAGATAACTCTTTATTGTACACCAATACAAACATGAACTTAAGACTAAAATTATATCTAGTTATGTACAAAGGGCGGTCTTATCGCTAAAAAGCGATCTCTTCCAGACAACCCCAATGCTAATTTTAATATATATCGTAGATTACGATCGAAATATGACAAAAATAAATTGTTTTAACTGAAATATTAAATATTAATTGATATTTTTGAGAAATAAATTTGTGATATTGCACCTATTAGCCACGTGACAATGGACGCCGATCAGAGCGCGTGACGTCATAGTGTGCAAAACACAAGAAGTTATCAATGACTTCTCAGATAACACTTCAATGAAACAGATGTTTGTTTTGCACACTGTGACGTCATGCGAGACGCTATGACAGCTTGACGCGTTTTGGTGACCAAATGTCAAAATATTTATAAAATTGCTAAATTGAATATGTTAATGATGTTTTTTTGCTGAAATATTAATTTTTTGGATAAAATAGACCATAAGGCTCAAAATAAACCTGTTTATCAAAATTGTCAACTACCGAATTGATGTCATTAATATTTTCTGCTTTACGGTTTGATTTTTTTGTGTCCGGTTTTTTTTTGTAAGAACTGTGAATACTGTAAGTGTACTTCAAATAAACTTTGTGATCATTCGACAGTCATTTTAAATTTACATCCCACATTGAGTTACTCGAGTTTCAACTGCAATCTAGCCGTAATTTACGTACTTTTGCGAAATTTATGTCATCGCGATTGTCTGCTTTACGGTTTGGTTTTGATGCATTCGATTTTCTTTGTAAGAACTGTAAATTACATGAGTGTACTTCGAATAAACTTTGTGATCATTCACATCCCACAAATTCGTAACAATATGCTTTTGTTAACGGTTAGATTGCGCCCTGGTCCTTTCTCTGCAAGAGAGATGGCTGGTCGCGACTGAAGTTTCTCAGCCGGTGGTCAGGAGCCTGGTAGAGACATGCCGGACGTTAATGTCAGTATTATGGCTGAGGATTGTGAGCGTAGATTCTGCTGGTAAGTGCTGTAAACGATATATATTCTTGTTAAGGGGCTTATTATCTCACTCGCATATCAAATATTTTTAAAGATATATTTGTGTCAGAACTTTAGTAAAAACTCACGTTATCAAGTCATTATAAAGACACTAGTCAAAACAAGGATTACATCATTTCAGTACAGACACCATTACACAGAGAACGCGTTCCTTTAGTAGCTATCTCACAATACCCAAAATGCTCCGTCTGCCTTTCCTCGGTAGTCTTCAGATTGGTGATTTTTGCCCCTTTATGGGGAGATTATTTTCGGTTGGGGTATTTTTAGGGACAATGATTTCTCTGAGAAATATTTGGAGATGAAAATTTTAGCGCTGGTGTAATTGGAGAAGTGCCAAAAAATGTCAACATATTCGTCATAGCATGCAATTGCAAATCAAAATTAAACCCAAAGATGTCTGTATACAATAAATGAAATAGAATTTGGTTTGGTTATCAAATAAGGGACAATATTCCGCCACCAATAAGAACCCTCGAAGTGCATATATGTTTAAAAGTAGACTGAAAGCGTTCCTGTACGAACACCAGAGGCAGCAAGCAGATCTCGCATTAGATACAAGCGCCTTTTAGTAGCATTGTTGAGTCTTTTTAATATTTATAGTTCCTTTTAATTTCATTATTTTTTATTTTTGTTTGCAATTTATCTATTATTATTTTTTCCAAATCATTATTTTCAAATTTCAATAATTATTTCATAACATATTACGTACTTTAGGGTGGTCGTTAAAAATTAAATTTCTTGCGACGCCCCCTAAAAAGCTTCCTTTTAATGAAAAAACACTGGGATTTTTTTTATAATTTTTTCAAGTCAAGACAACACGTGCCTCAAGACGATTCAAGTAAATTTTTGGGTAATATCATGTTTTTTCAGGAAACTTCTTCATACTTAGAAGTAATAATTATTTTAAGATTGGAAAGTTTTACAGTGAAATACCTTCCGTATTATCATGCTCAGTGATGAATTTCAAATTATAGTTTCAGAAAAAGTTTAAAATTCTTCGTGATTCAAGCTTATCTTTCAATTTTTCTTATATTTTTAGTTTTAACTTGAATCGTCTTGAGGCACGTGATGTCTTGACTTGAAAAAATTATAAAAAAATCCCAGTGTTTTTTCATTAAAAGGAAGCTTTTAGGGGGCGTCGCAAGAAATTTAATTTTTAATGACCACTCTAATGTACTTATTTTAATTTATTCGAAATATATCTATTCTTTGTTTTCATGGTGGTCTAATTATAAATAATATTAAAATATTAATTGTTAATTAGTTATTTTGTTATATTTTTCTTCTGTGAAGGTGACGTTGCTGCTAGGCACTAACGGAAGACCGGCGTTGGTTGTTATCAACCAGCATCTGCTGAGTTAGGGCATGTTTAGAGTTAGTTAAGTTTTTGGTTTTATTAAACTGTTTATGTATTTTGTAATCACTTTGAATAACTCTAAATAAACATTATTTTCTTTCTTTTCAAAATATAAAAATAAATATGTTATCGACAAACTGAGATTCTCCTATTTTTTTGTAGGTGGTTAAGAAATAACTAAAGGTTGTCGCCTCTGCCAAATCCTTCAATGGGCGTCGTCCGACACGCACTACTCCATGTTTATCATTCACAATATTGTATGGTGAAATAGTATTGTTTTGGGATTATTTTTGGCGATATGGGGTGTTAACTTTGGTCGCTCGTGTAGAATTGTTCTTTATGTTAATTAATAAACTTGTGTCCCCCTGTACTTGTTATGTGAAATAATACATTTTATTTCAATTTGTAAGTGGCAATAATATATTTTACACTGGCTACATTTATCTGTAGTTTAGTCTATGATATACTCTACGTACCAGAAGGAAGTCAAAACGACCACGACCGCGATTTTTCCCGTTCCATTTACTTGCGGAAGTTACAATCATAAACTCTAGTGGAACGGATTATGGGGCGTTGCTGTTATAAACGAGGAACTAATGTCATTGGTTGATTTAAAAATCGATCCTTTTCAATGTCAAGAGATAAAGAGATTTAATGCTCTGTGGTCAGCGCCCATTTCCACCCATTTCTTGACATAACTCGCTGTGGAATATGATGACGTAATTAATGTTGTATTCGCCACGACCACGACGACCGCCTTTTGGGACGGCTAACGGAGCATTTTGGGCGTTGTAAGCTACTAATGGAACGCCCTGACTGTATAGAAGTATTAATTCATAAAATGTATATTTTATCCTCAGATGCTGGTATCGGCACGCTCTCAGGCGTGTCAGTAGACCACCGTGAGATCTGCAAACCTTCCAGTCGTAATTGCCTCCTCTATAAAGAGTTGACGGACTTGATACACGCGGCTCTGAACAAATGCGACTGCAAATAAACCAATTTTTTTATAGCCCGCTCAACTTATCTGTGAAACGGCAAAAATGGAACTACAGCCGCCATTTTGAATTTCATACGAATGTTGCCAGTTCTAAAATAGTTGTATATTCGTTAATGGTTTTATTTTAAACGCTATGAATTAGACTCATTTTACCATAGTCAATTAACATGACATTATCCCAGATGGTGCCCGAGCATTGTCTATAACAATATTATATAGAACAGAGATTAGTGTTTTTGTATGTTTGTAACGAATAAACTCAAAACTACTGAACCAATTTCAAAGATTCTTTCACCATTAAATGCTACGTAAACCCTGAGTAACATAAGTTGTACCTACTGCAAAACCTGTGTTACTGACGCGAATATCTGGCACCGCCATTAATTACCGAAAGTGTATCTGCTGCTTTACTTGTCAATGTCATGTCATAACATTAGTAAAAAATAAAATAAAATCCTCCTCCGTTTTTAACATTCGATGGCGTCGTTTTATTTTTGGCACAAAATCACCATTTTGCTTTGTAGAGACTTTAAACATTACCCAAAAGCACGAACAAGCTACAACCTGAAACTTTAGTCTGTGAATAACATAACACAGAACCTGAAACATTACTTACTTAACTAATAGCGATACGGTGGAATCTGGGCCAAGAGAACTGTCATCTGAAAGAAGATAGGTGTCCTCCTAGAGAAAGACAGTAGATTTTACACCACTACCAAATTAATACCTATAGTAAATTGTCTTGCCTATACTCTGTTATTTATTTACAATATCCCCGACACAAAAACGTAGACTATATTAAATCAAATTAATCGGGTTCTCATTTTTATTTAAGGCAGGACACGCTCTGCCAGGAACACTAGTAATGTATAATTATGTTGAATTAACACGTGACCATAGATCAAATACGGTGTTACTAGTCATAAAAATTTTACCAACTATTGTCGACATACCACCTGTATCTCTGAAAATAGAGATTCATACATCCATTCATTGGCCGGTAAAATAACAACTATCCCAATCTGGGTGATCTCTTTTAATGGTGGATATTCCACCCATAAGATCAAAGGGCTTTGCAACTAGCTTGATCATACGCACCGCAAAGGAATGGCACTCATTACCGGAGTCTGTGTTTTCCGATACTTATTACCTGGGTCTTTAAGTCCAGTGTGAATAGGTACCTTCTGGGTAATGCATCATCCAATACCACATCTTCGCTCCACATAAAGCGAGGTCCTGATTATTCGCGAACCTATACTACAATAAAAAAACGTTCTAAAACAATAATCCTTATTCTAACTTCATTTTTATTTCGCCAGCATTAGCGTTAGCAACATTCGTCGTATGTATTAAAAGGACCTACTGCCGGCCATTGTCAGTAGTTAGTTTGAGTTGCTTTCCAAATCCATCTTTTTGCTTACCAAAGGGCCTATAAAATGTATGTTGTTAATAATAATATTAATAAATAAAATATGTAACACTTTTAAAATATTGTGCAACAGACCCTACCATAGCTTTGCGCTATATTTCTCTCTCCATCCCAAGGTTGAAAGAGATCGCTGTCAGTGATAAGACCGCCATTTGTACCTAATTCTAAGCTGTTCTTGTGTATTATTTCATAAATTTTTATTGTACAATAAAGTATATTCTATGTTGCCCACATTGATTCTGGCTTAAAGGCCTAGTTGCCAAGCCATAAATATTTAAAAAAAACAGATTATTACTCATAGACTGGTAACACCGGAGCGACACTGTTGATTTCACAGATAAGTTGTGAGTACTATATTATCTCTGATCAGCTACAAATAATGATGAAGAATTATTTTTATAACCTATAAGAAGCAGTTGAAAGTCCAACTTAACGATTTCATTTTGATAAAAGTGTAAAAAACTTATAACATTCGAAATATAGTTTTAAGTTATTATAATTGTTTTTTTATTGTATCAATAAATATTATTGTTTTAATTTTTATTTCATTCCAACCTTATCCCATAAGATCTTAAAAGGATAAAAAGTATATTTTGTTAATTTCCTCTTTTTAAATTATTTACAGAGAGAGAGGGAGTGACATTTGCTCACCAAAACATAAAATTACAGAAATAAACCACAAAACATTTTCTAGGCAATACAATAGACGGCCTTATCGCTTAAAGCGACCTCTTTCAGGCAACCGAAATCAAAGACATTTGAATCAGGCCATGTAGGTGATGCAGAAAAAAGAAACAGATACTTAAATACTCGAAATGATTATAGTGTGTTAATCAGACGTAGCAATTTGTGAACAAATATTGTATTTATTTATTTAGGTTTTTGGCAGCTAGGCCTTTAAGCCAGATTTTAGTTTAAAATATAGTTTCTTCATTTTCTTAAGCTTATGTATAGCTCAGCTGAACTATAGGTTATTAACTAGAGCCATTCAACGGAGTTCTTGTGACAACTCAAAAGGCCACATTTGACTATACAGTTCAGATTTCTCACAAAACACATAATCACTACTCAAAAACTATCAATATCCTACAACTATTGTTCATTTTAGAGTAATTTTATACATTTTTAGAAAATAAAACTGCACAGCACGACTTCTCCTTTCAGTTCCCGCCAAAAACTCTCTGGAACAAATATTGTTCTCTGAGTACATCGAAGAGGCGACTATCGGCAAACCTTCCGCGCCCGACTTATATACACCATGTTTTTGAGCAAATAAATACATTATTGATTAATTGATATTTTTCAAGGGATCGGAATGTTTTTCAAATCATCGAGACATTCAAATTGTGTCAAATTATCGAGAGTCGACTATACCAAGACTAACCTTAAACATCGAGGGTAAAAATAATAAGTAGCAGTTATCACTTAAATTTTGACATTTATTTTAAAATCACAAATAAACAATACTTCAATCTTATTCCTATATACACATAAATTCTCGTTAATAACGTAAATGAACATATGAAACTTTTTATCCCGGAAAGTGGGTAAAAAGTCCGCGGGACAAAATTTCGCATAAGCGGAGCTGCAAGTAAACTACTCAAATCTTAAAATTGACTTAATAATAACATGACTAAAAATTAAAGCTAATTAATTATTATAAAATTTTAAGTTATTGATAAAATCACTGAAATAATACAAGCGTTATATTGGTAAAAACTTAATCTGCCACTTAAGGCTGATCGCAACCTAAATGCGTGCGACGCGGTGTATTTTCTCATCGATGATGGAGTTGGACCCTTGGTGAAATAATACAAGTGGTGAAACCAGCTTTGGACCGCATATAATAATTATCGTCGGTCAGTATTGTCTACATTTAGTTACAATTGCCAGAAGCCTCTCTTCCTACCATGGCCTCAGTAAGTCTTCCCATGGCCTTACTAAGTCTTCCCATGGCCTCACTAAGTCTTCCCACGGCCTCACTAAGTCTTCCTATGGCCACACGCTAGACTTTAAAAAGTCCGCGTTTTTCTAATAGTCTTTTGTCTTCAACAATATACAAATAATAATAATAAATCAACAGAATAGCACACATTTTACATTCTTAAGCTAAGCAAGTCACGTTTGTGGGTGGGTAATATACAACGAACCACTCAAGAAGTCCAAGACACCCAGACCATGGTAAAGAATGGAAAGTTCATTCAGGAAATTAATCATGTTAGGAGCGAACATAAGAATTTTACTTTCCAGCGAGTCAGGCAAACAAATTCCATGTGATAATACTTCATAAATACTTAAATACCATAGAAGACAATAACAACTTGAAATCCAATTTTAAGCACTAATTTGAAAACACGATTAAATAAACACGTTTTCAAAGCGTGCAAAAGCAAAAAACTCTCTTTTCGCACAATCACATTTCTTTCAAAAACTAAACCACTGTTTTATTCCTTCCCACTTTTTTAAACAAAACGAATAATCGACTTCACCACAGGAATATTAGAATTTCAAAATATCTTTCTGCACTTCTTTCAAAAATAAAATACTGTTTTATCCCTTGCCCTTTTTTAAACAAAACAAATAATCTGCTTCACCACTGGAAAATTAGAATTTCTCAATCTCTTTCTGCACAATCACACTTCTTCCAAAAATAAAATACTGTTTTATTTCTTGCCACTTTTTTAAACAAAACGAATAATCGACTTCACCACAGGAATATTAGAATTTCAAAATCTCTTTCTGCACTTCTTTCAAAAATAAAATACTGTTTTATCCCTTGCCCTTTTTTAAACAAAACAAATAATCTGCTTCACCACTGGAAAATTAGAATTTCTCAATCTCTTTCTGCACAATCACACTTCTTCCAAAAATAAAATACTGTTTTATTTCTTGCCACTTTTTTAAACAAAACGAATAATCGACTTCACCACAGGAATATTAGAATTTCTCAATCTCTTTCTGCACAATCACACTTCTTCCAAAAATAAAATACTGTTTTATTTCTTGCCACTTTTTTAAACAAAACGAATAATCGACTTCACCACAGGAATATTAGAATTTCAAAATCTCTTTCTGCACTTCTTTCAAAAATAAAATACTGTTTTATCCCTTGCCCTTTTTTAAACAAAACAAATAATCTGCTTCATCACTGGAAAATTAGAATTTCTCAATTTCTTTCTGCACAATCACACTTCTTCCAAAAATAAAATACTGTTTTATTTCTTGCCACTTTTTTAAACAAAACGAATAATCGACTTCACCACAGGAATATTAGAATTTCAAAATCTCTTTCTGCACTTCTTTCAAAAATAAAATACTGTTTTATCCCTTGCCCTTTTTTAAACAAAACAAATAATCTGCTTCACCACTGGAAAATTAGAATTTCTCAATCTCTTTCTGCACAATCACACTTCTTCCAAAAATAAAATACTGTTTTATTTCTTGCCACTTTTTTAAACAAAACGAATAATCGACTTCACCACAGGAATATTAGAATTTCAAAATCTCTTTCTGCACTTCTTTCAAAAATAAAATACTGTTTTATCCCTTGCCCTTTTTTAAACAAAACAAATAATCTGCTTCACCACTGGAAAATTAGAATTTCTCAATCTCTTTCTGCACAATCACACTTCTTCCAAAAATAAAATACTGTTTTATTTCTTGCCACTTTTTTAAACAAAACGAATAATCGACTTCACCACAGGAATATTAGAATTTCAAAATCTCTTTCTGCACTTCTTTCAAAAATAAAATACTGTTTTATCCCTTGCCCTTTTTTAAACAAAACAAATAATCTGCTTCACCACTGGAAAATTAGAATTTCTCAATCTCTTTCTGCACAATCACACTTCTTCCAAAAATAAAATACTGTTTTATTTCTTGCCACTTTTTTAAACAAAACGAATAATCGACTTCACCACAGGAATATTAGAATTTCAAAATCTCTTTCTGCACTTCTTTCAAAAATAAAATACTGTTTTATCCCTTGCCCTTTTTTAAACAAAACAAATAATCTGCTTCACCACTGGAAAATTAGAATTTCTCAATCTCTTTCTGCACAATCACACTTCTTCCAAAAATAAAATACTGTTTTATTTCTTGCCACTTTTTTAAACAAAACGAATAATCGACTTCACCACAGGAATATTAGAATTTCAAAATCTCTTTCTGCACTTCTTTCAAAAATAAAATACTGTTTTATCCCTTGCCCTTTTTTAAACAAAACAAATAATCTGCTTCATCACTGGAAAATTAGAATTTCTCAATCTCTTTCTGCACAATCACACTTCTTCCAAAAATAAAATACTGTTTTATTTCTTGCCCTTTTTTTAAACATCGACTTTACTGCTGGAATATTAGAATTTCACTATTTCTTTCTGCACAATCACACTTCTTTCCAAAAATAAAATACTTATTTATTCCTTGCCTTTTTTTAAACAAAACGAATAATCGACTTCACCACTGGAATATAAGAATTTTAAAATCTCTTTTTGCACATTTTTTTTCTAACCTAACCCCCCTTTTCGAAAAACGCCAAAGTGACTTCACCAGTTGAACATCGTCGGATCCTGTTCGAATCATCACCAAGACTCAAGGTGTGATGAATGGCACCGTTCACCATCACCATCAGCACCGCGGCGCACCACCGGCCGCCACCCGCCTAAGTGAACAGCAGTCTCGGGTCGGCGTCGGTCAGCTCGCAAACGAACTGGTCCTGCTCCAGCGGCTTCTTGATCCAGCGGCCGAGCTTACCCTTCTCGAACGCCTCCAATAGACGCTCTTTGGCCATCTATGGAACGAAACAGATTCTTTTTTAATATTTATGACCTGGCAACTATAGTAGAATTATTTTCTCAGTGCAGTTTGGGTCATAAATAATCGGAGCGGTGAAGCGAGTATTTCTCTCTTCCAGTCACGGGCCTTATGGACGGTCATAGTGATGCGCATTATTGTTGTCGATAAGCGTTGTCGATAATGTATTTAGTTTAGTCATTTTGTGGATTAGTGATAAAAATGAAAAAAAAACAACGTATTTATTAAAATAAGATTAATAATGGTTTAAAATAAATTATTAATTAAGTATCTATGTATTAAAAAACTAGAAGTACAAAAGTTGAGAATGTAACAAGTTTTATGAAAAATAAATATAAATACTTATATCTCAAGTTTATAGCAAAAATGATAATAATGATTTTAATAAGAATGATAATCTTTCTTTGATAAGAATGAGTTTTATCGATAATGGGGTTGCGCCCGCGCAACATGCTCACCGCCTTAGCCGGGCTGAGGCCGTGCTTTAATTTATGACCCAAACTGCATGGACAAAATAATTCTACTATAGTATCCTAGTAATGACATGCGTGAATAATGTTGCGAACCAATACTAATCCTTTTAAAGTGTTTGATTATCCCAACGAAATTAAATGATGTATAGTTCGCGTTAATACCTATCTGTGCTTTCTGCTAACACGTCATAAATCCTTTTTTCTTTTGTTTGCATTTCGTTGCACATTCTTACCAGGCATAAAGGCTTCTGTGGCTGGGAGGGTTAAGTCTTTATCGGCCTACCTCACTGCACTCTAGAGGCGGCTTGTCGTAAGAGGCGACATACAGTGGTAGGGTTTTGGCCCGTCTGGATGATTATCACCCCTGGTCTGGAGTATTCCGCGTGTATAACAAACAACGTTGAGTTGTCAGTCTCCCTTTAGAGAGCGGCATCACATTAGTAGCGCCTTTAGTGTTGAAAATGTCCATAGGCGATGGTAACCGCTTTCCATCAGGTTGGCCGTCTGCCTGTTCGCTGACCTAAAGGTAATTTCGGATTTATAATATTACTATGGATCTGCGGAGTAAGGCTCGCGGACTGCGTTCATAATACTGAAGAAAGAGAGTGTCGGGGTGATGATAAGGAAAGGAATGTTCCGGTCGTTCAGGCATGTGGAACGAATGTATGATGAAACAAGGACTAAACAGATATACAATGCAAAAGTGGATGGATGCAGAAGTCGCAGAAGGCCAAGACACACCTTCCATGATCAAATTTATCGTGTATTAGCAGAAGGTGATGTCAGGAGCATTAAGAGCAGACGAGCTTGCATGACGAGAGCTATGAATGTCAAAGAAGCAAGTGAGGTGTGTAATAATAAGCCTGAATGGCGCTCTGTTGTTCGTGCCTACCCCGCAAGGGACCTGGCGTGAAGTTATGTATGTACTATGGATATGTATACCTGATATACTGGACACAGTTGTTTCGCCTCGTTGTACAGCATGTTCTCCGAATAAGATGACGCCTCCGCTATCGTGGTTTCTTCGTGAGTTTCCTATTTTATAACCAACATATAATATGTGTTTAGTTTAAAACATACTAAAGCTCGTCTTTTTATAATATACTATAACAACAATAATAAACCTGGTCTACTTGGACAGTCTGCGAGACGTGCTATAGTTGTAGATGTCGCGATTTCCCATGATGGTAAGAAGAAAGAGAGAGAAACAAACAAAGCATATTGATCTCGCTCACGAGGTTACTGCCACTTGGAACTTGGACTCTACAAACTCGAGAAGAGATCGCTCTGAAGCGATAAGGGCGTCCTTTGTTCCTGCCTTGACACGAAATTACGGTAAATGATTTACTTTATGTGTATGTGGTGAACAATAAAGTATTTTCTATCTGTCTCTCCCGATATGTCGGTGAATGGACCAATAGCGAAGAACCTTGACCGACACCTTGAAAGGCTCCCGCTTGGTACCTGTAGAAGGCAGCCCTTCTGGACACGGCCCGTATCGTGAGGAGGTTCCTGTCTCTGGAGCCTTAATCACCGCTCGGACCTTAGGCCCTGATATTTTTTAAATATATATATTTTCTTAAAGAAAAATGCAAAGAATTTGAGGCCAAATAAGCCTTGAAGCCTTGGGTGGGAGGCGACACCTCGAGAACATGACACCAGAAGCCGAGGCTAGGTCCCCGCCTCCGTGCTTACTTAGCCAGCAGGCACGGAGTGGAGATCTTTAGAGCTAAGACCCAAGCTCCAGGGGTGGAAGTGATAAATGGCATACGTCAGAAGTAGCCTCGGTGAACCTGCAGCCCACCCCTCTACACCCCTTAGCCACTCACACCCATGTTGCCCCTGTCTTTTATGGCATTTTTAGGGGCCCATGCAGGGAGTGGCGAGTCACCGTCTGTCCATTTTTCCATGTTCCCTGAACATTGCGACGGGTAGACACCACAGTGCCCATTTTCCCAGACCCCAGTTGGTGTGTGTATTTTAATATTATTAGTAAGTAATTTAAGTGTTAATCCGTACATAATGTTAATGTTCACCTCTCCTGTAGTAAACTTGCTTACCAAGATAAGATTTAGCAAAAGTACTACGTATTATATTACTGTCATTATTATGTCTGTTTGTCTGTTTACTGGCTCAATAGTTATCTTTTATTGAAGTAATAGAATAAGTAACAAGTTCGTTCAATGTTCCGTCTATAAACTATTTAAAGCTGCAAACCGTTTGTTACGGACGGAATCACCCCCCTGACGTCTCCCCGTAAATCCCGTACGCCCACGCCCCGCTTACCGCGGAAACGTAGCTCGCTCCGTTAGCTGCTAAACGTCTGCATTTTTGTAGTACTTTAGTAAGCGCGGAGCGAGCCTACGGCACTCACTCGTCGTTATACATCCTCGAAGTAGCCATGTTTGTTGGATAGGACCTAGTTATGCAAAATGGAACCAACCCACATACTGCCAGTTTTGAGAAAAAGCCGTTTTTATTAAAAATTTACAGATAAAATATTTAGAATATTCTAATGTACAATACTCTAAATCTTTTTTTCCAAAATATAAATTCATTTTTTTTGTATGCAAAATTTTAATAAAAATTGCTTTTTCTCAAAACTGTCAGTATGTGGGTTGGTTTCATTTTGCATAACTAGGTCCTAATAAGGATTTATTCCCACGTA
Organism: Dendrolimus punctatus; assembly: GCA_012273795.1. Lineage (NCBI taxonomy): Eukaryota > Metazoa > Arthropoda > Insecta > Lepidoptera > Lasiocampidae > Dendrolimus > Dendrolimus punctatus. Next base: position 9,422,371 of record CM022555.1, read on the forward strand.
TGTCAAATAGTGTACCACGTAACAGACGCGATAAAGACAGGCTTTGCACGCATCCTTGCAAAGCATCTCTATTGCAGAAATGCATCGTATGCATGGCACCAACAATATACAATAAGATAAAATACAAAATGTAAAATCGTTAAATACAAATACTTTCAAATTTTATCTAAAAAAGTTGCTTGCTAATATATGCAATTACACTATATGGTAACCGCCATGTAATCTTTTGGCCTATACGATCTTTTCTTTTAACATATTTAAATTCTTCCTCGAAATGTGACGTCGCATTCCCTTTGTCGCACGTCACTCCAATCACTCATTGTCATATCATAAAACAAATCGCTCCGGCTTGTAAATAAAATAACATAATATATACCGCGGCCGCACTACATAAATATAAATTACCCGTTCCGCGCCGCAATTGTAATATATAACAAACATATAAAATACTAAAATTAAATACATATATAATACAAACGGAGTGACTATTTGTACGGGTACTGGATGATTAGCTTGTTTTTTAATTAGGTTAGGTTGGGTTTTTTTTTAATGACATGTTTTAAAGAATCATTGAAAACATGAAAATAAAAATAAATGAATAAATTCTAAAATGAGGGTGGGGTATAGATACACGGCACATTTATTTATTATGAAAAAATCCGAACATTTTTAATATAGGTTAGAAGGCTAAGGCGGGTGCGAAGCGAAGCGGATTACTCGCCTTAGCCTTCGTGGTTATTTTTTTATAACCACCCAAAAATATTTTTCCGACACATACACGATTAGTCCCTATGTGTACTGGCGCTGTACATTACAGAACAAGATCTGCTTATATGTTACTACAAAGTATACGCGAGTTTTGCGTATTGCTCTTGTATGGATTGGAAGAGCTTCGTAAAATACTTATTTTAAATCTTTAATTAGGTTAGGTTAGGTTTTTTTTTAATATCCTCTCTCCGGACGAACGAGGTTATCCGGGCTTAGTACCCGTATTAATAATTATAAATTGTTCGTACGGTAACCGTATTAATAGACTCAGCAATTCGACGTGACTATTTGTACGGGCACTGGACGAATAAATAATATTTATTCGTACAGTACCCGTATTAATAGACTTAGCCTAATACAAAACACTATAAATATAAAAGCACAATAAAGTGTGTGTGAAGTGCATAGTGGAGAAGAGGAGCAACGATTCAGTCCCATAAATCAGGTAATTGCGTGCTTGAAGAAGTGTGGGACAATTTGGACGCGAATCGGGAAATCCCGATTCGCGTCCAAATTGTCCCACACTTCTTTTCCCGCAAAATTGTGTCAATTTTGCGGGAAAAGAAATTCGCTTCCCGCTAAACCCAGCACCGCCGCAACACGATAAATTAATACATAAATGATGATCCAACCTAACAATGAAAATCATATTACCAATGGGGATTGTTCACAAAAAATTACCCTATGATTTTATATTTTTATTACGTAAAATAGGGTATTTAAGATACTAATTTGAATATTTTTGTATTTTAAGCGTTAGTTTTTTTATAATTCGATTTTAAAATTATTTCTCCGATGACGTCATAAGGGACAAGTTTACATTGATTTCTTTGCCTAGAAAACAAATATAATAAAAGTAAGTTTTATCTATATGTAATCATAGTAATCTGTGCTATTATTTAAATGTCACTGTCATTACTCATTACGTATCGTGATCATTTTAGTATTTTTTGTCGCTAGCCTTATAATTTTTCGTGGTCAACTATTATTATTTTCTACAGTTATCGTTAAATTTTTAAAGTGGTCTTTAGGGAAAATCCATGTTATAGAACTTAAATCAAATAATGTACAGCTAGATTTTTTTTACATATGAATCAGGCATACGGGCAGACGGCCCACCTGGTTGGATTTAGTAAGGTCAAATAAAGGTCAAACACATTTCTAACAAAATACAAGATCGTACGTTTTTTGAAATTTTAACTAGACAGAAATGATTAGGGACACTATTCCTCGAAATGGTTTTTCAAAAAGCTAAATTGAAAAAAAAGTGAACAATCCCAATTACAAAATTATTTATATTGACTGTTATGGGACCGTGGACGGTATTTATTTAATTTTAATTGAAATTCTGACATAATGTAAATTGTACGAGCTAAGTCTGCACGCCAAGCTGCCAAAAACATGTGCAATCAAATATAATAATTATTGTATAGTCTGGCCAACGAAAGTTGACCCTGGAAAATGGCGGCAAATTTAAATAATATACGTATGGCAACATCAACATTATTAGGATTAACCTATTTTGATACTTGGTAGTTACTTAATTATTTATGTTGTGTATTTTATTTATGACAATAGATACATCATACTCGTTTCTAACGATAATATTATAAATACTGAAGTTTGTGAGATGTTTTTGTTACTCATTCACGCCAAAAGTACTGAACGGATTTTTAGGAAATTTGGAAAACTTGTTATTACTAACCCTTATATCTCGAATCTAGAATGACCTACAATAGAATATAAACTATCTACTTTTAATTCCGGTAGATAGCAGGAAATCAGTAGTCATTACATTTTTTGAAAAATAAAAATCAGATTTCGTCACGGCCCCCTAGTCTCGACCCGAAAGCCACATACGTACTAATGGACACATATTTGCAACATATCAGGGCCTCCTGGTGTGCAGCAGCAGCCCCGGCTATCAAAGCTGTGTCCGGAAGATGGGACTCTGCCAAAGTATCAACACAGGCAAATGCACTCTATTCTATTCTATTCTATATTTGGTTAGAATGGCGCCAACGCAGAGGCATTGATTTTGCCAATGACACAGTATTGAGTACAAAGTGACAGGTGTTGGAATGTTTAAAAAAAAGGTAGGATATTAATCGGTATACCGTAACAAAACCCTTCTGTAATCCTGTGGACAAAACAAACATAAATTATGTTAGGCTAGCTACCTACACTATAAGTAAATATTATTAAGCATTAAAAATTTACATAATATATATATACAACCATTATTATATAGAGTTAGTAAAGAATTAACACTGACAGGGCGGGGGAAATCTTGTGGAAGAATATCGTAAAGTGGAGTTGTGATTTTAGGACAATGAAAGAAAATATGCTCCAAAGTCCCTTCCGCTAATCCACATTCGCAAAGAGAATGGTCTCGAACCCTGATCTTGGCAAGGAATACTGGGGTGCAACAGTGACCCAATCTAAGGCGAATTATGCAGGATACAATTTTTTTGGAGAGGAGGCGATGTTGAAAGAACCAAGGTTTAGTAGGTAAGTACGGTTGCAGGTGGCCGTAGTGTTTGCCAACTCTTTGGCGGGATGTTTGCCATAATCGGTCCCAGCTGTCGTGCATCTGTGTGGTAGCCACGGAACGCAAGTCCCGTGGATAGCACTTGCCGTATTTAGAGCTACCGGTATAGATGGCTTCTTTGGCACAACCATCGGCAATCTCATTGTGTCGAATTCCACTGTGGCCAGGTATCCAAGCTAAAGCAATCTCTAGACCAGCAGAGTGACAACGATAGAGTGCCTCTTTAATGTTTAGGGAGATTTCTGAGTACGTTTTAGAGTGAAATGGAAACTTCATAAGGTCTTGAAGGCAACTTAAAGAGTCTGTGAAGATGATGCATTTATTTAAGTTGTGCGATTCGATATAGAGGATAGCCTCCAGGATAGCAATTGACTCCCCAGAAAATACAGAATTAGGATAGGGGATTTTATAATTAAGAATAATTTTGTACTTAGGGATCCACACAGCTGCACCAACGGGTCCGAGCTGCGATAATTTAGATGCATCTGTGTAAAACTGAAGATAATCTGACCACTGTTCTTGAATGATATTATTAAATTTCTGGTTAGAGCCAGGTGAATTTTTGCCGATACCGAATTCAAGTATAATATGTGGGCGGAAAAGAAGGCTATTAAAGCTAGATTGGAAGAGGGGGTTTTTGGAGTTTTGTGACACAGGGCAAGGGAGATTTTGACACTTATTAAAAGAATTAATTAAAAGAGGCAAAGATTTATGGGTCCAATAACTACAGGTTAAGGATAGGTTAGCAAGTTCATTAAGAGAGTCTAGAAGAGGATGGTCCGAAAGCTCAGCCACTTTAGAAAAGAATCGATCTGCAAGCATCTGTCTACGCAGAAAATATGGTGGGTCTAAACACTCTACTTGGAGGGCATTTGTAGGTGAAGACTTCATAGCACCACATACTATCCTGAGGCATTTAGCTTGTATTCGATCTATTTTAATTAAAGCGGTTTTACTGCATGGTTCTAAGAGAAAACTACCATAGTCAAAATGGCTACGCACAATGGCATTGTATAAAAGCTTCTGGCAATATGGGTGAGAACCCCATCTAACTCCTGATAATGACCGCAAGATATTTATATTTTTTTCTGCCTTTTGACAAACATAATTTATATGAGGAATGCCTGAAAGTTTCGAGTCTAAAAAGACGCCTAAAAATTTAACAGAATTACAAGATGTGACTGGTTGGTTATCGATATGAATGTCAGGAGAGGGGATCTCCCGTTTGCGTGAAAAGGTGACTGCTGAGCTTTTAGATACAGAAACAGATAAACCATGTTCTTGTAGCCATATGTTCAAATAGTAGAGAGCTGAGTTCAGACGGGTAGTGGCATCTGTGAATGAGCATGATGTGGCATAGAGAGCTATGTCATCTGCATATTGCAAGATATTGCAGAAACAGTTAACGGTTGTGTCTAAATCGGATGTGTAAATATTGTAGAGGAGAGGACTCAGGACTGAGCCTTGAGGAAGTCCCTTCCAAATTAGTCTTGGAGGTGAGTCTTTTCCCGAAAATCGAACGAAGATGGTTCTTTCCATCAGCATATTACAAATGATATTAGTAATCCTCAAGGGTATACTCAGATTAAGCAGTTTCTGCCTGAGTAGTTGAAGATTTACATTGTCATAGGCAGATTGTATATCCAGAAACACGCCTACGACGTGCTCGTTTCGAGAAAAGGCACGTCTAATGTCAGTTGTTAAAAGGCTCAAACTATCTATAGTCCCAAAACCTCTTCTGAATCCAAACTGACTTTTAGGGAGTAAGTTTCTATTTTCCACTATCCATTCCAGCCGGTTTTTCAACAAATGTTCCATGATTTTTGCTAGAACAGAAGATAATGCTATTGGTCTATAAGAAGATGGATCAGATGCGTCTTTACCAGGTTTAAGAATAGGGATAATTATTTGTATTTTCCATTGATCAGGAACAGAGCCAGAAAGAAATATATGATTCAGGATGCTTAAAAGAGTTTTCTTGGTGGATTCAGAAGCGTTAACAACAAAAGAGTAGGGAATACCATCTACACCAGGGGCTGTATCCCGAAGATGGTCTAGGGCACAACAGAGCTCAGCATATGAGAATGTAGAATTCATTGTATCCTGGCAATCTATGGCAGAAAGTGCAAGGGGAAGCCATGGCTCTAAGGGAACAAATGGGGGGGCGAGTTTAGAGGTGAATTCATGGAGCCAGGTTGAGGATGTGTCACTATCAATATAACTCTCTATTCGCGATTTACGGAAGGATTTGACTTTTTTCCAAACCAGTGAAGCAGATGATCTGGGAGAAAGAGATTCACAGAATAGCTGCCAACCTAGTCTCTTCTTCTTCTGTAAAAGTCTTTTGGTACAAGCACTGATTTTTTTAAAATGCAAAAAATTCACCAAGGAAGGGTCTTTAGAGAATTTTGATTCAGCTTCTTTACGCTGTTTAATCATATCAGTACATTCTGAATCCCACCAGGCAGGTGAAGGGATTTTGTTAACAGCTGAATTTTTCAGGGGGATAGATTCTTCTGCAGCTGATAGGAGGGCAGAGGTAAGTGCTAAATACACAGAGAGAAAATTATGATTTTCAATTTGTGGGAGGCCAACTATTTTACTATCAACCAATTGGGAAAATTTTTCCCAATCTGCTTTCTGAGTCCTAAATTTTAATAGAGGCTTAGGGGCTGGGGCAGGAGGAGTTGAGTCAGCTAAAGAGGTGAGAATAGGGAGGTGGTCACTGCCATAAGAATGGGGAAGGACAGACCATGATAATGAGACTGCTAGGGATGGGGAAGCCAAGGTAAGATCAGGGGCACTTGAGTTTTGGGTTGGAGAAGTTCTACGTGTGGGAGATCCATCATTCAAAATACACAAGTTAAGGCGATCCAAGAGATCAAGAAAATAGGAGGACACGGAATCACATGAAGGAGAACCCCACAGAGTGTGGCGGATGTTAAAGTCGCCAAAAATTATTAAAGGGGTAGGGAGAGAACTTAATATACATAAAAGTTCTTGGATCAGATTTTGGGTGGGGTGGGGAATATAAACAGATATGAAAGTTTTACCTAGTAATTGAATTGCAACAATGTTAATTTCACGAGAATGAGAAGGAAGAGAGAGACGGGAGAATGTGAATGATCTATTTACAAGGAACGCGCAACCGGCTCTTCCATCCTCTCTGTCATCCCGCAGACATGAGTATCCAGGCACCCTAAATAGGACACCCGGCCTCAGCCAAGTCTCCGAGATAGCAAAGAGGACAGGGTGAAAACGGTTGATCAAATGAGTTACATCATGCTTTTTATTATTTACACTACGAGTGTTCCACTGTAGACAAGTTGCCATTTTCTATAAAACTTTTTAAAAGAGAAGAGATAATAGATTGCATCATTACTAAGACATTGTTCGGTATTATCTCCCCAAATTTGGAGAGAATATTAGTCATCGTCATAGTCAACAGCTCAGCAAGGTTATCGTTTGGAGAAAGAGAATCAAAAGAGTTTTGGCCAAGGGCACAGCCATTTGGGAGGGAGGGAGAGGGTGAAGAGGTAATATAAGCATGAGCTTGGTGGTCATATGTTTTGCCTAGTTCTGGTCTAGGCCGTCTTTCGGTAAACACTGTTTTCTTATAAGAAGTAGATGGTGATGATTGAGAGAGAGATGACTGAGAAGGAAAATGAGGTGGTTGAGAGAAAGGTTGGTTAGAGGCAGAGTTTGGGAGGGGGCGATTCATATAAACTGGTTTTTGTGGCAATGACTTGTTAGTGATGTCAGCATATGACGTTCGTACACGGGGAATCTATTTGATGCTTCTATATAACTTATGCTTTCTTCAGACATAGTGATTTTAATTAGACGCTGGCGACTGTGTTCTGGACAAGTAGAGTTCGTGGCTGAATGGGAACCTGAGCAAAGCAGACAAGATAATTTTTCATCTGGGATATTACATGTCGTACCATCATGAGGGCCAGCACACCTGGAACAGCGAGGCGACGATCTACACTGGTCTCTTATATGACCAAAACGACAGCATTTATGGCACTGGATGGTAGGCAGAGTATAGAGTTTAACTGGAGTCGAGACATTGCAACAATAGACATGTGATGGTAAGATCTGGCCAAGAAAAGTGAGAACTACAGTTCCCGTAGGTTCCCAAAAAGTTTTACCATCAGATCTCTTTTTCCTATTTAATCTACGTGCTTTAATAATTGTTGAGGAAATAGGCCTACATTCAGTCCATGAAACCAATTGTTCCAGAGACCAGTCTAGGGGGATTTGATGAACAACACCCATTCTTGTTAGCTGAAACCGAGGAATATTAGCAGAAAGGTTGTTACTTGAGAGAAGTGGATTTGAAAGGAAAGAGTTTGCATCATTATATGTTTTAAATACTACTGCAATTTTGTCTCTGCCAATGTTTTTCATTTCCTCAACACCAGAAACCTGACCATTATAAATTAATTGAGCCAGCTTAAATACCTTCATACTGTTAGACAATGATGATGTATAATTATCAGGTCGCATAACATGGACGACAAATGGACCAAGATCAGTTTCCGAGTATTTAAGGTCGCTGCTATCCTCATATCCCGGGCGAGTAAATGTATGTTGAATAGAGGTGGATGCAGGACTATTTCTTTTTTCGGGAATGTCTGATGATGCATCAATAGACCGTTTATGAGGAGTCTTAATCGGAGATTGGCACATTTTATTCAATTCCTCCATTTGTGAATCTAAGGAATTCCTCCCCCTGTCAGGAGGAACATCTTCGCCCACAGAGGACGCCATAGTATATATTAGGTCTTACCAATTATAATTAAAGTAATATAAACCACCACCGACACAAAAAGGACAGCACAAGTGTAGGAAAACAGAAAAACACTTAAAAATACAAAATTATTTCCGTAACACGTGCAAAGGAGTTGAAGGCACCTGTCACTTTTTTCGCAAATGCACTCACAACCAAACGAAAACCGCCATCTTGTTTGTCAAAATTGACGTTGACATTCGAATTAGAGTTGCCATGTAAAAAGTTTGCAAATAATTCCAGGTTCAACTTTCGATAACCAGACTATAACAATGTACGTAATGACCCGACAGAAGGAGAATGTAAAGTAAAGGACAGTATTACCAAAACACTAATAAACGATACTTATGTAAAAATAGTAAAATAAAATAGCACAGTAATTACAATAGAAACTAAGGAAAAATCTAATAGAACTAAGAAATAAAAAGTTGAAAAAGACACAAATCTAATTCGTCACTATGGAGAAAATTTTTGAAAAAAAATAATTATCGGTCTGTCGGTATGTTTTTTTCGTAACCATCTATATTCGGCCGCTGTCGTCACATGGTATGTGACGACATACCAAACTCCATTCGTGCTTCTTCAAACCAAGCAGTTTGAATGAAAACTTTTGAATCTGATTTTTTTTTAAGTCGTCAAAGGCAACAATAAAAAAGTGCACTCGCCTCGGGCAGATGCGGTAGCCTCTTGACCAAGTACTGCCACCTGGCGAACATGCTCTGCTTGCACAACAACGAGGGCTGGCCGCACTCCAACTTCCCGGTTATTGCATTCATGAACTCCGGTGTCTGAAATGGAAGAAGTGATATTACAGTCCCACAGGAATATGAGGGGAAACGACACTTTATGAAATCGTCATTTTTGAAGTTATACTTCTTTAGGCGCGTATGAGAGTTAATTTTTACAATGCGCGCGCACACCGTCACACGAAACAGCTACACCATGAAGTTAGCTATAGTCAACCGACACCCCGAAGTTGGCTATAGTCAACATTTTAGTTTTTCAGGATGGCCGAGTGTAGTATTGTGGTTGCGTAGCAATGAGTTGTTGATAGGTGGATTGTGAATTTGTGAGACGAGCATTGTAATATTTCTTTACTTTATTGTGTTGTAATTGATATACGAGTTTGATGATTTATAAATCATTTATTTAGTATCCTACATATATTTATTAAAGTGATCAGCAAAATCAAAGGTTTTATTTTAATTCCAGTGAATTTGTAAAAAAGTAAGTAATTGTATTGCTTTTTCTAATACTCGGGTGTGATTGTGGTATTTATTTTTCTAAGTTATTTAGAGTTAACCTCAGTTTTTGATTGTATTTTTCAATACGGCCGGTTAAATAAATAAAGCCTACCACGGTCGACCGTGGTAGGGGCTTTATTTATTTAACCAATTTAAAGAAGTATAACTTCTAACGCGTGTACATAACTACACACACTTTTTTTATTGTCTTTGTATGGTTCATCGTACAGCGCGTTTTGCTGACTCGGCGGCGTCCCGAAGTTATTTTAATCTTATACTAATATATGGAGAGGTTCACAACAAATGGCGTACAGACAAAAGTGCAGATTTACACAAGGGGCAAAATTGTAAATAAAACGACACTAGTTGATTGTTGTTTGGTTTGGTTATTACTTCGCTAATTTGTGCTATTTAATGTATATTCGTGGATTAGGTTGTCCAAGGAAAATGTCTACACACCGATGCGGATATTAGAAGACTTTTTTTGGTATTTCCATACATCGATTCAGTTTCCTACTACTTGTCCGTGTTGCCAGGCTCACAAACCCAAATTTTGCGCAACCTCTAGTGTTGCCACTAATATATTACTTTTATGCCAAGCACACCGTGTCGTAGACAATTGTATAAGGCTGATATTTGGAATATCCTTCTATGTAGATACGCATGCATACCGGTAAGACTTTCAAAATTTTAACATGCATAGATTTTAGTAAACAACAAAAAACTTCAACGGACAAGTGGAAAAACGAATCACAATTGAAGACGTGAGTGGCTGAAGGTGATATGTCGCATATTCGGTTTTTTGCGTAGATGAAGGTTTTAAGTCGATACCAAATGACTACAGACCTTAAACCATAGATATATGGCATATTTAAAAAAATAAAAGTTGAAAAAGACGTTAAGTTCAGTTCAGTTTAAAGTAAAAGTAAAACTTTTATCTCGATTTGCTCAGAATTGGAATTATGCGACTTATCACCTTCATCCACTCATGTCTTCAATTGACAAGTGGAAAAATGAATCATAACGGACAAGTGGAAAATCTTCAACTGACAAGTGACAATATGAATCGCAACAAAATTTTAACTATCAGTTTTACGGGCAGATTGTTAATGTACTTGTCCAATTTGAGAACCTAGAATGGTTTAACATGATCAAATCAAAAGAAAAAATCGAATTCCAATGTGATTTTTTTAACTTATCGATAACAATCGTGTGATTTTTTTATGCCGGGAATCCCGCGGGAGTTATGCCGAGAGCAGTTCGAAATTATCAAGGTGCGTAAAAATTAGGTTATTCCAACACTGTCTTCACTAAAGCGATAGCTGCGGTACTTTTTACCGCGGGAATCCCGCGGGAATATCAAGTCAAGTGCTGACAAAGTCGAGGTCAAATCCTAGTATTACACAGCTCTACAAAAAAAGTTTTGTTTTGTTGCCCTGGGTATCATCGCAAGTTTTTACGTTTTCAAGTGTCCAGATTACAAATATATTCATCAAAGTTCTCAATGTGCTTGTATTTTCATGATTTTTGCATATCTTATATTTTGAACAATTAATCACTGCTGGTCTTTGAAAAAAAGGTGCCTTTTGCCTGGTGGTAGGGCATATGCCCGACTGGATGGCTACTACCCCTGGTCTAAGGTATGTCGCCATAACAACCTTGAGTTGTGTTCCGGCATTAGTGACCAGGTTCCAGTCTCCCTTAAGAGGGCAGCAGCGCATTTGTAGCACCTTTGGTGTTGCAAATGTCCATAGGCGATGGTAACCGCTCTCCATCAAGCGGGCCGTCTGCCTGTCTGCTGACCTCCTGCAATAAAAAAAAAAAAAAATGTCCCCTGAAAGATTATAAAAGAAAAGCTCATAAAAGGCGTTTTATGGAAACATAAAATATATTTTCGAAATTTTCCTCTTTTATTTACTTCGATGTATTCTAATTTCTCAAAATATCACTGACATCATAAATACATCTGTTAATTTATTTCTCGCTTTTTGATTATTGTAATTAAAAATGAAAATAAGGATTTAAAAAAAATCAGAGCAAATCTAACAAAATGATCGATAGTTTCATGAATTGTGTGCATTAATGGACCCACAATCATTTTCATATCTACGGAAACGAATCCACTGTAGACCAGTGTTGTAGTATATAATTGCGCGGTTTGTAGTTTTCACTGGAACGAAAGCTGCGCCAATTTGTATGACTGCCGGGTATCCAGCGCGAAATTTCAATTCAACAAACTATAAAAATAATATATATGTTGTAGAACGGCCTCGTTCTCACGACATCTCCTTTAGTTATTGCAGGTTTAGTGGGCGTCATCAGGGTAAAATGCGAGCATAAAACGGTTTATACACTTTTAATTTAGATTTAAACGATATTTAGACATAGTTTAGACCGGGCAGCGGGTTCAGGGTACCGCTCATACTTCCAACTAAATACTTTCTTTAAAATACTCCATGGTCCAACTCGACCTATTGCCATCAACCGAATGTGTCACAAAAACTCCTCAGTCTACCTAAGTAGATACTACTCAAAGTATAGAGAGCGTCTGACCCCGCTCCGCCATATGCTCTGCTCCGATTGGTCGTTTATTAAATTACAATATTCATAACTTTTATTAGGTTAGAACGATCTTTAAGTTATAGAAACATTTAACAAATCTAATTACAATTACATTAAGAATTTTAGAAGTAATTAAAATGTAAACAAATGATATTGTGCGTTATACATTACGTCAGTAACAATACCTTCAATTAAAGCTTCCCTCCGACATATATATATATATATATATATATATTTTTAATTGTTGTAGCCATTTTTTTTTCCTTCTCTTTTATCCTTTTTGTTTCACTTTGTATTTTAATTGCTTCAGTGTCTGTGTATGTCACTTAAATGGCCCTAGCGGAAGAATGTTGCTGGTTAAGTTAACCAGCAACATGTCGAGCTAGGACCAATTTAGAGCTACACCTTCTTTGTTTTTTTTTTCTATTGCATTGTTTTACATTGTACATTTATTTATTTATGCTTGTATATTGTGTTTTCATTTTGTTTTGTAGTTCTAAATAAATGTTTTTTCTTTCTTACAAGCGTGGTCGAATTCGCGGGCAAATCCTAGTGAACTATACAACATACATACATAACTTCACGCCAGGTCCCTTGCGGGGTAGACACGAACAACAGAGCGCCATTTAGGCTTATTCTTACACACCTCACTTGCTTCTTAGACATTCATAGCTCTTGTCATGCACGCTCGTCTGTTCTTAAGGCTCCTGAGATCACCTTCTGCTAACACATGATCAATTTGACCATGGAAGGTGTGTCGTGGCCTTCCGCGACTTCTGCATCCATCCACTTTTGCATTGTATATCTGTTTAGTCATTCTTTCATCATACATTCTTTCCACATGCCCGAACCACCGAAGCATTCCTTTCCTTACCTTCACCCCGACACTCTCTTTCAGACCAACTCTCTTTCTTACTTCGGTATTACGAACGCGGTCCGCGAGCGTCACTCCGCAGATTTTGCGCAGTGCTCGATATAACTATACAACAATAAAAGAAGAAGCACTCACCGGCGTGGTGGCACACCAGCTGACGCAGAAGGCGGGCGCCCTGGCCGGGGTGCGCGCCTCCGTGCTGGCGGCGCGCGCCAGCATCGGCCGGTGCAGCCTGAACGGCGGAGGCAGCGAGCTGATGTGCGCCTCGATTCGGCCGCAGATCGCCCTGCAATACGTCACTTTCCCACTACTCACACCCGGAAAGTACTACGTGAACGGTACTTTTCGTCGTCCTTGGGAAACTATCTAAAAATGTCCCACATTGTATACATACTCATTTATATCATACGTGAGCAAGCTGTTGAATGAGCTCCCTCCGGTTATATTCCCATAGCGCTATAATATGGGGCCCTTCGAAAGGGCTAATTAATATTGTTACGAGTCGCGGGACTCGAATTAAAATGCCGATAGAATTACTATAGAGTTTATTAGAACTATAAAGACAAGTATAACACAGGTACAAATATAACCGAACACAACAAAAGTAATGCAGAAGGTTGTGATTCCATAAAACGGGCAAAGTCCGTCACTTAAAGATTCCCGATTGAAGTAAATACGTCTCGCTTCGCTCGTGGTTATCGCTCGACTGTCCCTCCCTCCATCGGGCCTTGGTTTTATTCCTCACAAATACAAATGTGCCTGTATTTAATCCGCCACACCTGGCTAACGAACCGGCCGCACCGCCCATAAACGAGTACAATAAAACAATGGACTGTTTGCTAGAATAATTAATAAACTCATGCCAATAAATAAGTAAACAAAAGAAGAAGATCATAAAAGAATTAGTTCAAATGCCGAACGGTAATAAAATTTGGTTTTACAGGTGTGAATTTGTGTTTGTCGGCGCCTAGATTGTAACAATTTCTGTAACACGATTTAATAATTATAATTTACTTTTTATAAATTATCATACAATGTACTTAAGTTAAGTAAAAATATTGGCTGATAGAATGCAACAGAAAAATAAATCAACTTGATGAATATTTGTATGAAATGAAACAATCTGCTATTGTTTACTCGAACCAAGTAGTGTTACAACCTAGGCGCCGACAAAGACAGGTTCCACGTACAGATATGTAGAAGCAGATTTATTACCCGTCGGCGTTTTAACATATAACTAATAACATTGAAACTATTGTAATTCTTCTTTGATCGTCTTTTTTGTTTATTCATTTATTGGCACACGTTTCTAACAGAACGGTCTATTGTTCTGTTGTAATCGTTTATGGCCGCTTGCGGCTGTGGTTTAACAACATAACCATATAATAACAATAAACGTAATCGGACACGAATTTTTCATTTTGCCGGGCGGGCACGTAACATTTGTGCAGTATAAAACGACGGCTCGACCGAACGGCGGGGAGGGGGGGGGGTTTGGCGGGGGACGAGACGTATGTACTACAATCGGGAATCTATTAGTGACGGACTTTGCGCGTTTTATTGAATTACAACCTTGTGCATTAAGTTTGGATTTGTTGTGTTCGATTATATTTGTACCTGTGTTATACATGTTTGTAGATAGATAGATAGATAGATAGCACTTTATTGTACACCATTACAGAAAACTTACGGACTACTAGTAATAATTTAATTGTGTACAAAGGGCGGTCTTATCGCTAAAAAGCGATCTCTTCCAGACAACCCGTGGCAAGAATACTGTGATTGGGAGTGGCGACGGTGGTATACATAATTATTGTACGATTACATACATTTTAATAATAAATATATAACTATACTATATATACAAATATACACATAAGTTATATACATATACAAGATATTGTGTTTGTATAGTTCTAATAAACTCTATAATAATTCCAACGGTATTTTATTTCGAGTCTCGCTACTCGTAACAATGGGTTCCGCAGCGAAACGACGAAAGCTGTACTTATCCCAAACTTTTCACACAGCACATTATTTCGTGCCCCGTAGCGTTGAAAATTGAATAGGGGTTTCGTAATGGTAAAGTTCGAGAAACACTGACCCGGAGCAAACGTTACAAAGAATATCTAATGTATAAATTATCGACATGATGTAACGGATTAATTGAGTGTCTTGGTTAATTTAGACTATGAATAGGGCTGCCATTATCGATGTTATATTCTTTCTTATTCTTTTATATTATACTAGCGACCCGCCCCGGCTTCGCACGGGTGCAATGCTGATACAAAATTAATTACGGTTATATTATATTATGTATTATACATATAAACCTTCCTCTTGAATCACTCTATCTATTGGAAAAAACCACATCAAAATTCGTTGGGTAGTTTTAAAGATTTAAGCGCACATAGGGATATAGGGACAGAAAAGGCGACTTTGTTTTATACTATGTAGTGATAGTGATTTCTAACACATTCGAACCGTTTGGGGTGCACACGTTGAGTCCGTGAGGGCCAAGTGCCCACAAACTTTATAAGAATTAAAACAGCACCAAAGCATTTATTTGATAAACTTTTATGGGCAGGCTTAGATAGATCTACCAATCTCCGGCGATGTGCTGTACAGGTTATTACTTTGGGACACCATTCAGCCGGTTCTAAAGGCAGCTGCCGGTATTCGGCTTCCAGGTGCCGGAACAATATTCCGCCACTAATAAGAACCGTTCGAAGAGCACGTGTTTTTAAATGAAACGTTTCTGTACAACAAAGGCAGCAAGCAGGTCTCGCACTTGATACTGCTACTTGCCAAAGAAAAAGAGTTCAGAGAGAGGACTTCTTTTGTTTACTTTGTGTTTAAAATAATTTGTAATTAAGAAAAACATTCTATTGTTCTTTTACTTGTTTTATGGCAGTCATTAGGCAGCTGTGTTGAACTTATTCTTGTTGTTATTGTTTTGCGTCGAGGCGTATTGAATTTGTACAGAATAAAAGGAATGCCCGAACGGAGGGGTGAGGCAGTCAACCGAGAATTACGATGCGAGCAAGACGTACATTCGTTGAGCGATATATTGAAGGACTTTGTGCGTGTTATTGAATCGTGCAGTTTATACTGATAGTGTCTAGTTATATTTGTATCTATGTTATGCGTGTTTGTACAGTTCTAATAAACTTTATAGTAATTTCAACGGCATTTCGATCCCGCACTCGTAACAATACATTAGTACGTTACCTACGTATTATTATTTATAAAATTCATTATTTTGGCATTTCAACAATCATTATGTACTTATTACAATAAGTACATAATACATTATGTACTTATATTAAATTGTTCAAAATATGATGCATCTATTGTCTAATCTTTGTTTCATAATAATAATTAGTTCAACCAAAAATTGCTAATGAACTACATTAGCAATTTTTGGTTTCTTCTGTGAAGGTGACGTCACTGCTTGGCACTAATAGAAGACCAGCGTTGGTTGTTATCAACCGGCATTCGCTCAATAAGGGTCTGTTTAGAGTCAGTTAACTTTTGGCTTTTGTTAAACTGCTTGAGCCTTACTTAGAAAAATCTCGTTAAGAAAAGATTAGCCATCGCTTAAATAAGTGCCTCTTAAGCCCCTAATCAATGTTTGTTTCAAGTAAAACTTACCATCTTACCTCTTAGTAGTCACTTAAACTACCTCTCGATATTGGTTATTTTTGACAGTTCGTTATGAGTTACTTTACCACCACCTGTTATTCTTAAGAGGAGTTTATTGGTTTTTTCGTTAATCAGTTGCTGAGCAGTTTCTTAAATTTTGACAAACGATTATAAGTAAGGCCACTTATGTATAATGTATAACTTATGTATAAAATAACTTAAATTACACTAAATAAACATTATTCTCTTTCTTTCGTTCAAGAATATTTGTTTATGATTATTTTCCGGGACGAAACGTAGCGCAGATTATAAATCAAAGAATTTGCTGTCGATCAGTGAAAATCGCATCGAAATCGGCCCAGTAGTTTACACGTGAATCTCGGGCAAACAGACAAGATTTTTTTCATCGTATTCTCCGTCGTTTATAGTGTACTCCAGTGGTCTTTCTTAAAAGTTCAATATACAGACACGTCATTTTTAGAATTTAATAATATTATAAATTTTGAGGAAAATTCTAAAAACTCAAGCTCAGCGTTGCGAGCCCTATTCGCAACGTCCCTACCCAAACACTGCAAAAGTGGGAGGTGGTCGCGATCAGGAAATCCTTGCATTTCCAAGTGAAGAGCGCCTGGGAAAGGCGCACGTGTTCTTAATCTCTTATTTCACGTATAATATATTTTTTTAATATGAAAACAGCAGTGCCTTTAGCTTGTTTCCTGTCTGTAATACGTAAGTAAATTTTTTTTTTTAAAATTGCCTCTTACAGGCTCCACACTCCACACTCTCGTCTCTCGCAAAGATGTAGAGGGCCTACTATCTTTAACCATATCCGTTTTTTTAATTGCGACGCTAGGGACCTGGCATGCGGCCGGACTCATGGTAAGTGGTTACAGCCGACTATGGACATTTGCAACACGAGCGCTGCTGTCAATGTCCTGCCATCCTTGAAATAGGGACTAGAACCTTGCCCCTGCGGCATCAGGAACACAATTTTTTTATAGTAGGAGTTCAGCAGACAGGCAGACGGCCCACGTGATGGAAAGCGGTTTACATATCCTATAGACATTTACAACACCAAAGGTGCTAAAAATGCGCTCCTGCTCTATTAAGGGAGCCTGAAACCTGGTTACTAATGCCGTAACACAGCTCAAGGTTGTTATGGCAACATACTTTAGACTAGGGGTGGTAGCCATCCAGTAGGGAAAAATCCCCTACCACCTGGCAAAACACAACTAAACGTTGTTATGACGGCATAATTTAGCCCAGGGACCCAATTCTGCTACTACTAAATCGTCACAAACGCCGGACACCATCGTCTCAGTCGTAGATTTGCCTGACTTTGGTATTCTATTAATTCCAATGGCGTGTCAGTGGCGCGCCACTCTATCTCTTCTGTATATACATTTTGATATTACGTGTATGGAGCTTATGTAAAATATTCATCGATAGTGAGGTAAATAAACGGTCGGTAAGATATACGAACCGGCCATCGATCGCCTAAATTGCCGATAGAGCAGAATGTCGCAAATATATACAGTTTAAATAGACCTGCGGAGTGACGCTCGCGGACCGCGTTCGTAATACCGAAGTAAGAGAGTTGGTCTGAAAGAGAGTGTCGGGGTGAAGGTAAGGAAAGGAATGCTCCGGTGGTTCGGGCATGTGGAAAGAATGTATGATGAAAGAATGACTAAACAGATATACAATGCAAAAGTGGATGGATGCAGAAGTCGCGGAAGGCCACGACACACCTTCCATGATCAAATTGATCATGTGTTAGCAGAAGGTGATGTTAGGAGCCTTAAGAACAGACAAGCGTGCATGACAAGAGCTATGAATGTCAAAGAAGCAAGTGAGGTGTGTAAGAATGGGCCTGTGTGGCGCTCTGTTGTTCGTGCCTACCCCGCAAGGGACCTGGCGTGAAGTTATGTATGTATGTTAAATAGAACTTTGTGCCTATAAAAATAAAGTTGAGAATGGTTAAGAAAACAATAAAACATATTAATAATGTGCTCGCAACATCGTCCGCGTGAATTTTTTTCGCGGAACCCTAAAAAAGTAATTTAAGTCACCCCTTATGACATCGGCTATCTAGTTAAGAAATAATTACATATGGAGTATAGAACTCGTCTTATTTGGTATTCCCCTTTCGAGCGGTCGAGCAAAGTTCCCGCGGCGATGGATTCATGGGCTCTCCTCGCCTATCTTGCCTATGGTGCGCGACCCAATTCAATGGAGTAACTACCATCGACGCCCTTTTTTAATACAGGGGAAATCCGTTTGAGGACCATAGGTCGCGCGAAAGGTAAAGGCCCGAATGTGGGATAGCCAGGTTGGGGTGGCACTAACACCTCACGTGTGAAGTGCCATTGTCGCGCTGCGGTTTGGGTTAACAACTAAAACCCCTGTTCGATCCTCGACCGTCCTCTGTCCAGGCTTTGGGCTCGCTCGCGCATTCATTCGCAGAAGGAGGCGGCGGCATCCCACGTGTCGCCGCTCCCGAATGGCCGCGAAGAGATCCCGGCGCTACTCGTTCCAGGTTCCAGGATTTTTTTTATAACGCAGGGGGAATGTCTTTGGACACTATCCTTGGGTCCTTGGGGGGAAGGGCCAAAATGCAGGCATAAGGCCTGCATCAAGCGTGTGGGACTCTTAGCGACCGGTTCTACACGCTCGCTTCTAAAACGAAACTATCACGAGAAACGGCTACCAAACTATCCACTTAACCTGAACTTGCGCCCCATTTATAGCGTTTTTACGGGGCGTCACGGGAGCTCGTAGAGTAACTGCACCATGACACCCCTACGCTCTGTAACTAGGCCACCCCGGGGAGCAGAGTGACCCACTTCGTACAGGGGGGAAGTCCGCTGTCACCTCTGTGACAGCGGCACCCTGTGACGGTAACTATGGGAGGAGGAGATGCGCGTAGCGGCGCCTGCGACCGCCGATCCACTTCCTGCGGACGGGATCCTCCTCCCTCGCTCTTTCAGCGGCCTCCTTCTGCGACATGACGCATTCGCAGAAGGAGGAAACTGCAAGCCAGGAATTTTGACTCCACGAGCGTGTGAAACGCCGTATTCTTGGCAAGACGGGAAAGGTTCCCGCCCCACTCAACTTACATCACCCCCAGTATTCTTTCTCCGTTCCTACATGTGTAATATACTAATTACATTCAAGTGAATTACGGCTATCAGGCGTATATCAGTCAATTAGGTAACCATTTCTTTACACCAAATAGTTGCTCTTTCGAGCGGAAACAATTTGTGGTTGACAGAGCGTGGCTTATGTAAACACAAGTCTAATCATAAGTACCATGACATGGGTTAAGTGATAATTAATCACGGATGTGATTTCGAAGATGGTCATTGAAAATCAGTGCTGTGTTCGACAACGGCACAGCAAAAGACTGAGTGCCAACCTCATCTCTCAAATTTCATGAGTTCAGCAGTCACGCAGAAGGCCCACCTGATGGAAAGCGGTTAACAACGCCCATGGACATTTGTAACACCAGACATGATTTTATCCGTGCAGGAACGGAGAAAGAATGCAATTTCCTGCAGCCGGGCGGCCTGTCGTAAGAGGAGAGAAAACAACCCACAGCCAGGTAGAACATTTGCCCTGGCTACCACCCATGGTCTAAAGTATGTCGCCATAACAACCTTGGGTTGTGTTCCGGCATTAGTGACCAGGTTCCAGTCTCTCTTAAGAGAGCAGCAGCCCATTTGTAGCACTGTCGCAAATGTCCGTAGGCGATGGTAACCGCTTTCCATCAAGTGGGCCGTCTGCCTGTTTGCTGGTAAACGGACACTGGAACGTAGCGACTAAAGCCGGTACACGATTCAAAGTATTTATGGCGGCATGTTCTAGACCAGGGGTGATAGTTATCCTGGCGGGAAAAATTCTATCACCTGGCTGTGGGTGGTTTTGTCGCCTCTTACGACAGCACAGCTCTGTTTAGGCACGGATAAAACTGTTTTTGTTTTGTGTTGTTTTTTTTATCGATGCAACGTCCTAAAGTACTATTCTATACCCCTGACAACTTGTATGCAAAGTTTCCAGTCGATCTTTTGCATAATTAAGGCGTGAAAACATCAGAAACAAACTTGCAACTATATAATACTAGAGGTCCCGGCAGACGTTGTCCTGCCCTGAGAAAATAAATCCACCGATTCGTTTTTATTTATACAGTAGCTCTGCCCGCCGACTTGGGCCGCGTGGGTATTTTTTCGCAGAACCCTAATTTTAAAATAGCTTAAGTTCTTCCTTCGAACATTAGCTATCTGCAAGTGGAAGTCCCGTCAAAATCGGTCCGGCCGTTTCGGACATTAGCTGGAACTAATGGCTTCAACGTTTCTTCGCGGAACCCTAGAAAGTAGTCTAAGGTACTCCTTATGACATCAGCTATCAGCCAGTCAAAGTCCCGTCAAAATCGGGATTAGATGAAACATCCAGACAGAGAAACAGACCAAAAATCTAAAAATTGCATTTTCGGATTTTTTCCCCTCCAAATTATATCACCCTAGATTTTTTCACATTTTTAATTTGACATTACAAACAGACACTTCAATTTCATTTCTCTGCACAGAGTATAGATCAGTTCGGATCTTCGACTAATGCATTCATACGAGTTTTTCAAGTTGCGACCCAGTCGAGCTGTCCAACTGGTCCTGTCTTGCAACCACTATTCAAACGAGAACATCGTGTTCTCGATGCATTTATTAAAAAGTTATATAACAATATAAAATTTTCCTAGCAATAAAGAAGTCGACTTAAAGTGTAACTAAAACGCAAAATAAGCTTTTTAAAAAGTTTTTTAAATAGAATCTTTTGAGATCCTCGATATCATGTAGCAGCAGAGTGCTAGCCAAGACAAGTGAAACGAGCCCAAACACGACGGGTCTACCTTGTTTCGTACAGGAGTTCCTATGGCCACCTTCCGACTCCATCATCAGATCAGCTCCACGGTATCATTTTATTGCAGTGTCACGCGATATACATATGCGTGGAACATTTCAGCTCAATCGGAAACCGGGAAGTTGGTTAAATTTAACTTGCAAATTTCCACCCCAACTTACATACATACATCCATTTCAAGTTAAATAACTTACTTACTTACTCCGTTGGCTCAACGACCCAAAGTGGGTCTTGGCCTCCGAAACGAGAGCATGCCACTTTCCTCGTTCCTGTGCGGTTTCTCGCCAATTTCCGGCTCCTATCTCCGACAGGTCAGCCTCTACTGTCCTTCCAGCGATATTTAGGACGGCCGACCGGACGCCGACCAACCGGCCGTCCCAAATATGCTTTCCTCACGCTGCCATCCGTTCTACGTGACCGAGCCACCGGAGGCGGTGAGCTTTTATTTCTCCTATTACGTTAGGCTCGGCCACGAGATTCTCAATTTCGAGGTTACTTCGGACCCTCCAGCTACCATCCTCTCTTTTGATTGGACCCAGAATCTTACGGAGAACCCAAGTTCTCAAGTTAAATAAAAGCTTGTAAAACAAAAGGGTACGGAACTAGAGTCCGTAGGGTTGTTAATAAAAACAAACACATTGACACCGATTCCAACTAGATTACATTTTACATGGAAAGAAAGAAAAATATTTATTCAGAACCACATAATATACACCAATACGTATGACTAAACAGATATACAATGCAAAAGTGGATGGATGCAGAAGTCGCGGAAGGCCACGACACACCTTCCATGATCAAAATGATCGTGTATTAGCAGAAGGTGATGTCAGGAGCCTTAAATATAGACGAGCGTGCATGACAAGAGCTATGAATGTCAAAGAAGCAAGTGAGGTGTGTAATAATAAGCCTGAATGGCGCTCTGTCGTTCGTGCCTACCCCGGAAGGGACCTGGCTTGAAGTTATGTATGTATGTATGTACGTATGTAATAAATAAGGTAATACAATTAAAATGAAGTCCTGAATCGGTCCTAACTCAGCATGATGCTGGTTGGCTCAACCAGCGCTGGTTTTCCGTTAGGGCCGTTCAAGTGACTCACGGATAGACAAAACGAACCAAAAACAAAATAAAACCAAAATAATACGACCATTGAACTATTGCAAACAAATATATTAAAAAACTACATCATTAACATGTACAAAAAAAAACTGATATAAAAACTAATGCTACGAAGAGAAACTATAAGGAACATAAAACTTAAAAACTAAAAAACTATAAAAATATCAATTTTATATTTTGTCTGTCAGTCTGTTAGTTTGTGTCAAATATGCAGCATATAATAAATAAGCGCTGTCTCTCTCTTTTATTTCACCTTCTCCCAATCATTTGGGATAATTGTGGAGGCTTGTCTGTCTATACATATAATAAAATTAGAGGTCGAATTTCTGTACAATGAAAAAAAATGTCAAAACCGAGTCAGGGGGATGTAAGAAGTGAAATAGGACTAATTTAGATTTTTCGAATTTTTTGTTTCTCTGTTTGTCTGTCTGTTTGTACCGGCTAATCTCCGAAACGACTGGACCGATTTACATGAAATTTTGTATGGTGATAGCTTATATCCCTGGTCAACATATAGGATACTTTTAATCCCGAAAAATTAAAGAGTTCCCGTGGGATAATTCAAAACTTTTAATTTCTTAAACAGCTTATAACAGACTGAATGTAATTTCTCTGCAACGTAACATAATAGAAGCGGATATTTTGACAGGGTGTGGTGTCGGTGAGAGAGTTCGCCGGGTCAGCTAGTATTTAAAATATTTCTAAAAATGCTTATTAAAGACTTATTAAGCACTACTTACGGTCGAGATGCGAACACTGCGCAAAATCTGCGGAGTGACGCTCGCGGACCGCGTTCGTAATACCGAAGTAAGAAAGAGAGTTGGTCTGAAAGAGAGTGTCGGGGTGAAGGTAAGGAAAGGAATGCTCCGGTGGTTCGGGCATGTGGAAAGAATGTATGATGAAAGAATGACTAAACAGATATACAATGCAAAAGTGGATGGATGCAGAAGTCGCGGAAGGCCACGACACACCTTCCATGATCAAATTGATCGTGTACTAGCAGAAGGTGATGTCAGGAGCCTTAAGAACAGACGAGCGTGCATGACAAGAACTATGAATGTCATAGAAGCAAGTGAGGTGTGTAAGAATAAGCCTAAATGGCGCTCTGTTGTTCGTGCCTACCCCGCAAGGGACCTGGCGTCAAGTTATGTATGTATGTATGTATGCTTATTAAAATTAAATTTAAGAAAAAGTTTAAAAGTCGTACACGCTTATTTGTTACTTTTGTTATTGTGTGTGATATTTAATGAATGTATATTCGTGTTGTGGTGTACCTTAAGAATAACTTATTATATTAATATTTTCTTAAGTTTTCGCGACTTGCACACATAATAAAACTACGTTTTAACGGTCAGACCTCAAGACACTGTGAGCTCTTTCTGCGTGCAACGAAACAAACCAACTTGACTGATAATTTCTTTTATTTTTTTCCTTCCACTCATTTTAATATTATATAAAAAAAATAAAAAAATTTAGAACTAGGCATGTTTGCTGAAGTTTCTTGCGCCGCTTCTTCTCTTCAAGCCACAACATGTTGTGAAGCGGTGGTAAATTAGATTAGGCTCCCATAGAGTAAATAATATCCATAAACAAAATTAAAACTAAATAATTATAATGAACAAGTTGGCGGTAGGCTGAATAAAAACTTTGACAATACACGTTAGACAAGCGACCGAAACGTCGGATAAACCAAAATAAAATAAATTACCGCGCTTAAAACCGTTAAAACGTAGTTTTATTATTATATTAATTTATACTAATTTTAATACCAAACTTATACTATTGTAGCATGTACCTGTTACATGCTGGTATTGCGAGGGAGTGCATATGCAGTGTGTGCCTTATGTCTATACCTATTTATAATTATATAATTTCAGCCCATAAATGTCCCACTGCTGGGCTCGGGCCTCCCATTACAGGGGGAACGGACAGTATACCCGCCACGCTTGTCCAAGGCGGCTTGGCAGGTTTGACACGTCGGTTATCTCGATGTGCAGGTTGCATCACGATGTTATCCTTCACCGTTTTTAGCACGTGGTAATTGTAACAATATGCACATTAGATCAGAAAACTGACTAAGAGGTGCATGCGTTCCGGTCAGGATCGAACCCGCGCCCTTCGATTTAGGGGCGCGTGCGCTAACCATTACGCTACCACGACTTATACCTATTTATGTCGTCCTAACTAGTGCTATGTGTGTTGTTTTTCCTTTCTTTTTTTTTTTATTGCAGGAGATCAGCAGACAGGCAGACGGCCCACTTGATGGACAGCGGTTACCATCGCCTATGGACATTTGCAACACCAAAGGTGCTACGAATGCGCTGCTGCTCTCTTTAGGGAGCCTGGAACCTGGTCACTAATGCCGGAACACAACACATGGTTGTTATGGCGACATACTCTAGACCAGGGGTGGTAGCCATCCAGTCGGGCAAATGCCCTACCACCTGGCTGTGGGTTGTTTTGTCGCCTCTTACGACAGGCCGCCGGGCCGCAGGAAATTGTATTCTTCAGGAGTTTCTGTTTCTGGGTTATTATTTTTTAGGCTCCTTGTGTGTTTTGGTTTGTTTGTGAAGTGTGCGTGTAATGCGGTGGTAGTGCGCGTTGGTGTGGGTGTGTTAATATAGACTGCGTAAGGTGGACTGTTAAGCAGGTTTCGCTGTTATGTCAACTGACGATATACCACTATTGATTGCGGTTAGTGCTTGTGTAATATTTAAGTCATAATAACGATTTATGATGATTCGAGTCTACGATGCGGTAACATAAATGCGCCAAAGCCGTGACAGGTTAGTGGCTAATGCAAGCGTCCATAACTCAAAGGGTGTGAGTTCGAATCCTGACCGGAAAGTTCGAGACCTAATAATAATGCCTAATTCCTTCATGCCATATGTGTTCGGATTATGGAATGAGCTCCCTCCCGCGGTTTTCCCAGAGCGCTACAATATGGGCCTCTTCAAAAAGGGCGTGAACAGATACCTAAAGTCTCAACGAGGTAGGCAACGCATCGGCTCCCCTTGGGTTGCAGATGTCCATGGGCGACGGTAGCCACCTATCACCAGGTGGTCCGTTTGCCAGTTTGCCTACTAGCAAACATAAAAAAAAAAATTAATAATATATGTGTTTTGTTATATGCTAATGGCGAAGAATCTAAATTATTCTTCCTATTAATATCTTATACTTACTAATATATAAAACTGAAGATTTTGTCTGTTGCTTGAACGCGCTAATCTCAGGAACTACTGATCTGATTTAGAAAATCTCTTTCTGTGTTAGATATCCCATATCGAGGAATGCTATAGGCTACATATCATTACGCTAAAACCTATAGGAGCGGAGCACCAGTGAAGAATGTTTCAAAATCGGTGTTTTTTTCCTTTTGAGAGCTTCCGCTGCGTGCGATGTGTGAACGGTTAAATTTTGCAAAAATCATGTATTTGAGAAGTTAGCCCAAAGTAACTATTCCAAGCGGACGAAGTCGCGGGCAGAAGCTAGTATTAAATTTTTTTTATCAAGACAACAAACTGAAAGAAAGAAAGAAAGAAAATATTTTATTTAGAACAATAAAACAAAGTTAACATAAATAGAGAAAGAAACAAAATAAGTCCTAAATTGGACCCAGGCTCAGCATAATGCTAGCCAACAAGGACTAGCGCTGTTCTTCCGTCTGGGACCAAAAAGTGAAGTTACGGTGAACAATACAACACATAACAACAAAATATATAGTGTAATGCATTTCATTAATAAAATTCACACTAAAAAAATATATATGTATATAAAAAGCAATAATTTAAAATCGTAATACAAACATAATATATATAAAATAACTGCAGCTGCAACGAAACAAATAACATATATCTATTTATAAATTGACCATATTATAATAAATTAAAATAAATAAATTCATAAAATCATGTAGCACTCGTGTCATGTCTAAGATCACATAGTGCGTTCTGATGAGCATTTAGAAATGCCTTGAGTTTTAACCTAAACAATAATATTGACGTTATATTTCTAATAGGTGGAGGGATACTGATAACAATTCGTTGATTTTATACATAGCATAGAAAACCTGTGGGGTTTATATTAATGCTATGGGTGTCTACGTCCGTAGCGTTTAACAATTATAACATTACTAGCTGTCCCGGCAGACGACGTCCTGCCCGGTAAAAAAAAAAAAAAATTAGGGGTGGACTACCCCTAACATTTAGGGGGATGAAAAATAGATGTTGGCCGATTCTCAGACCTACCCAATGTGCACACAAAATTTCATGAGAATCGGTCCAGTCGTTTCGGAGGAGTATGGCAACGAAAACTGTGACACGAGAATTTTATATATTAGATGTTTCGTTTACATATTGCGTTTTAAGTTTATTTTTAATATTGATTAAAGTAATGCTTTCCCTAAACTGAACAGGTAAGTCATTTAACAAGCGCGTAACTATATATTCAGTTGTGCGCTTGCCGTACATGATGTTTGCTCGACTTGTGACGAACCGGTTTTAAGTTTATTAATTTATCGGGTAATTCAGTGTTCCGATCGCGTGCAAATATGGACGCATCCACGGACCTCGGAAATCGGGATACCTGGCAACGCTAGAGATAGATCACAGTCGTATTATCCGCAAGAGTTAACTTGAGACCTGAGCGGAATGCGCGCTCCCCTCCCGACCGCCGCCTTCTTACCGCTCTCGCCACCGACGCGCCAGTATTTCGCGCTTACGTTATCCGAGCAAAGTCTGAAGTTAACTCTTGCGGGCTGTAACTACGATGACATTCTATTGTATTGTTATAACCTAGGCGCCGAAAAAGACAAATTCCACGTACAGATTTGTGGAAGCACATTTATTAACCGGCGACATTTGAACGAATTGTAATTCTTATATACATACATACATAACTTCACGCCAGGTCCCTCGCGGGGTAGGCACGAACAACAGTGCGCCATTCAGTCTCATTCTTACACACCTCACTTGCTTCTTTGACATTCATAGCTCTTGTCATGTACGCTCGTCTGTTCTTAAGGCTCCTGACATCACCTTCTGATAGTACACGATCAATTCGATCATGGAAGGTGTGTCGTGGCCTTCCGCGACTTCTGCATCCATCCACTTTTGCATTGTATACCTGTTTAATCATTCTTTCATCATACATTCTTACCGCATGCCCAAACACCGGAGCATTCCTTTCCTTACCTTCACCCCGACACTCTCTTTCAGATCAACTCTCTTTCTTACTTCGGTATTACGAACGAAACAATTCTTTTATGATCGTCTTCTTTTGTTTACTTATTGATTGGCATACGTTTCTAGAGAACAGCCCGTTGTTTTATTGCACTCGTTTTGGCCGCTTGCGGCCGAGTCATTAGCCAGGTGTTGCGGATTAAGTCGACTACGATACGGGTATATTTGTATAAGTAAGGTATGAAACGACGGCCTGACGGAGAGAGTCGGCAGTTTAGCGACAACTAGGAACAAGGCGTGACATGTGTACAATCGGGAAACTAATAGTGACGGACTTTGCACGTTTTATTCAATTACGATCTTCTGCATTACGTTTGGATTTGTTGTATTCAGTTATATTTGTACCTGCGTTATACGTATTTGTATAGTTCTTATAAACTCTATAATAATTCCAGCGGCATTTCAATTCGAGTCCCACTAAACGTATTGTGTTTTATTAACTTTCGCAGGACCACCGGGAGTGCAGTACGAGAATGCTCTCCTCCAGATAGCACCGGTGGACAAGACCAAATGCCCTTACATCAAAGACAAGAATGACATCGGTTTCCAACTATTCACCAGGTAACTAACAAACAACTGTACACTTATTCCTGCTCGCCTCTTGTTTAATGAGCAAGCATTATTACAGGTTACATTGTGTTACATTTTTATGTTAGTGCTATTGCCTCCGGAAGATTCTCTCACACATAACTTGGGTTGTGTTCCGGCATTAGTGGCCAGGCCTCTCTTCAGAGAGCGGCAGCATATTGGCAGTAGCTCTGGTGCTACAGATGTCTATAGGCGTCGGTAGCCGCTTTCCATCAGGTGGGCCGTCTGTCTGTGTTGAACTCACACAATAAAAAAACTAAAATAAAATAAGGACTACCCTAAAAATAATAAAAGTGTGCGTCTCGAGGCGCTCGATAAAAGGGGTAACTTAAACTTAGTTTAACTTGAGGATCAGCCTCCCCCTCCCGGCGGCAGCGGGCGTCGAGGTCTGGGGGATCCACATAGACCTCCGCCCGCACTAATGCCGCGAGAGGGCGCGAGAGGCAGCCGCGCGTCCCTCTCAGGGCCGGGGAAACGTCATTCCCCGGCCCGCACACAGGAGAGGCCGCCTCTGTTTACGAGGCGGCCGACCGCTGCCGGGGTTGCGGGTTAAGCTCACGCATGTACCGCGACCCCGGCGCTAGGCGGAAGGAAGGCTCCCATGGGGTTTTAGTGGGTATACCGGCAGCCGGTCGTATTGAACCGGCGTCGGGGAGCCCCACACACCGGCCGCGCATGATCCCCCGCGCGGCTGACGGTGCGGCAACGCATTTCCCCATGTAAAAAAAAAAAAAAAAACTTGAGGATAGCTTAAGTTATAAATATGAAATTGTATGTATATCGATGTGATCATGTAAGGAACGGTTATCTAGTTATTGATTATAAATTATATTATATTCTTAGTTATAGTTTTTGAATATGTACATTATAAGTGTTTGATTTGGTTATTATTTCGCTAATTTGTGCGATTTAATGTATATTCGTGGATTAGGTTGTCCAAGGAAAATGTCTACACACCGATGCGGATATTAGAAGAAGACTTTATTTGGTATTGCCATACATCGATTCAGTTTCCTACTACCTGTCTGTGTTGCCAGGCTCACTAACCCAAATTTGCGCAACCTCTAGTGTTGCCACTAATATATTACCTTTATGGCAAGCACACCGTGTCGTAGATAATAAGTATCATTATTTAATTTAATTACTGTAATACGTTTAGCACTGTGGGTTAGAGTGAGAGAGGAGGAGCCTGCCTATCACTGCCGTGTGCGTGAGACAAAGGGGAGCCAGACAGACTGGCACCGTAACGCGTTACGTAACGAAGCGGGTTATCCTCCCATGAGAAGTTATCAATTCAAAAAGTCATGCTTTCAGGCACAACCCGACGGTATACCAGGATCTGATGCTGGATGATGACGAGAGACTGTTTGCATCGAGCATCGACTTCAATGACCGGACCGTTGTGTACTTCCACGCGTTCATGGAGCAGCCCGACGACGGCAGCGGGATAATGGTCAGAGAAGGTGAGGGTTAGGGGCTCCCAAGATACTCTGGCAATATCTGCCCGTTAGTCAATGGCAGTACACTGATGGTCGTAGACCTCCCCAAGACCCCACCGAATATCCCAGTCTTGTGCCTTCCTCGTCCAAATCCCACCGACATAACCTTACGCAAGTCTGTCTGTCAAGCTAGAAGGCGTTCCACAGTTTGTTTTTTTTATTGAACGAGTTCAACAGACAGCCAGACGGCCCATCTGATGCAAAGAGCGGTTACCATCGCCTATAGACATTTGCAACACCAAAGGTGCTACAAATGCGCTGCTGCTCTCTTAAGAGAGACTGGAACCTGGACCCTAATGCCGGAACACAACTCAAGGTTGTTATGGCCGCATACTCTAGACCAGGGATGGTCGCCATCCAGACGGACAAATGCCCTACCACCTGGCTGTAGGTTATTTTGTCGCCTCTTACGACAGGCCGCCTAGCCGCAGGAATTCTATTCCTGAACGAATAAATTAACTCCAGAAGGTTGTCTGGATGAAATCGCTGTACTAGCTAAATTATTAACTCATGTGTATTATTTTCGTATGTGCAATAAAAAATATTCTATTATAATGTTACAACCTAGGCGTCGACAAAGACAAATTCCACGTCTCTCAAATTTGTAGAAGCACATTTTATTACCTGTCGGCAATTGAACTAATTCTTCTCGATTCTAATCTTTTTATGACCATCTTCTTTTATTCACTTATTTATTGGCATACGTTTCTGATTATTGTGGAGAATAGTCTATTGTCCTATTGTACTCGCTCATTAACATCATTAGCCAGGTGTTGCGAATTCTTTTGCATTAGTGAAGTATAAAACGACGGCCTGATGGAAAGAGGGGGGCAGTTGAGCGACGATTACGATACGGACGTGACATGTGTCCATTAGGGAATATAAATGAATGATATAATGAAATTTCGCGCGTTTTATTTATTGGATTGCGACCTTCAGAATTACGTTTGGATTTGTTGTGTCCAATTATATTTGTGCCTACGTTATACGTGTTGGTATAGTTCTAATAAACTCTATAATAATTCTAACGGCATTTTAATTCGAGTTCTGCTAACTCGTAACAATTGTTTTTTTTTGTACACTGCCGCCGTGCTAAGTTAAGAATTTCGTTCCAGCCTTAATGCAACGTGGGGACACAAACGTCATAATGGTGGACGCGAGTAGACTCGAAGCCGGTCCATGGTACTTCACTGCAGCCCACAACACCTGGTACATCGGCCAATTCGCTGCCAAATTCATCGACTACTTGGTCTCTAGGTATATATACATACATAACTTCACGCCAGGTCCCTTGCGGGGTAGGCACGAACAACAGAGCGCCATTCAGGCTTATTCTTACACACCACACTTGCTTCTTTGCCATTCATAGCTCTTGTCATGCTCGTCTGTTCTGAAGGCTCCTAATAAACATACAGCTGTATATCAAAACATTCTTACAAACTTTCGCGTTTAGAAAATTACTAAGGATGTAAGGATATGTCAAATACCCAACTATATCTCCTGATTTCTTCCCTTTTTTAAACAAACATTATAGTATAGCCAGATTTGTCACTTTTTCAGGGGGCTAAACTTGAACACAACTCATCTTATTGGACACAGCCTGGGAGCACAGGCAGCCGGTGTCGCTGGAGGTCATTTAAAGACAGGTAAAGCTTTAAAGATTTAAAGACCTTATTCAACCAAAAAGGCAATCATGCATTCAAGCATAGCCGTGGGGTAAACTTTGGTGGAACATGGACAAGAAATTGGGCAAATATCACATTAAAAAATGTCATGTGACACGCGAAGGATACTATGAGACCTGTAATT
This sequence comes from Dendrolimus punctatus, assembly GCA_012273795.1. Classification (NCBI taxonomy): domain Eukaryota; kingdom Metazoa; phylum Arthropoda; class Insecta; order Lepidoptera; family Lasiocampidae; genus Dendrolimus; species Dendrolimus punctatus. The sequence goes on from CM022555.1 coordinate 9,453,977, forward strand.
AACTTTTTTTACAGGTCGTGTGGCGAGAATAACCGGCTTAGACCCAGCGCTGCCGCTCTTCGACCACGTCTCATTGGAGGAAAGACTGGACCCTAGCGATGCACACTTCGTTGACGTCATACATACAGACGCCGGTATTTTCGGTCAGTGTAACAAGTTGCCGCGCCCTGATGGGCAGTTCCTATATCTCTTACTATTCATTCGCTTGCCTTAACGTATCCAGGTTAGGTAAATGAACGGTTTGCAGTGTGTAGATATACTGGTGGGTGTATGAGATAGCATAACGTCTTGCTTTATCGCGCGTTGCGAAAGGGGGCTGGACGGAAAAAATTAAGACCAAAAGTTGTAACGACACTTTTTGCTATAGTCGTAAACCGTGCGGCGTGCGCGTTTCTCTGTCTGTCTCTGTCTCCCATTGAAAGCAGTCAGTTATTACTAAAATTGAGCCTATTGATTAAGTTTATATTAATATTATTATAATTTTTTAAAAAACAAATTTTATTACAATTCCTTCACTAATTCATCGAAAGGAACTTCAATCCATCCGGGTGTCCCTTGACATCTCTCAAGTTTTTTTTTACCCTTATCATATTTGTAATACTTGTCCTCCGTTCAGGAACGGAGAAAGAAAACTAATTCCTGCGTTGGGTCAGTATGCCGTAAGAGGCGACAAAACAACCTACAGCCAGGTGGAAGGGTATTTATCCGTCTGGACGGCTACCACCTCTGGTTTAGAGTATGTCGCCGTAACAACCTTTCTTTTATGTCCAGGAGAAATCCGTTTGAGGACTAAGCCGCAACAGGCACAGACGCCTGGGGGGATAATTCTCGTGGGGTTCGCCAAATCGGGAGTGACACTAGCGTGCCCAGTCAGAACTGCCACGCTATTGCCACTCCCCAGTTAGCGATACCCACTAAAACCCCTTGGTGTTCTGTCCTACGCTTTATACCAGGGCTATGGGTAAATGGGTTTCCCGGCTCCGCGTAACCCCTGGCAGGCGTGGCCCTTCCTCACGAGGCCCCTTCCGTTGCCGGGGTTTGTACCCCCGGCGTCTACTTGGTCTTTTCTGGGAGTGGGGCGATTTGTAACGCGCCCCATGGGAAGAGAGATGAGCGCGCGCGGAACACTCGCGCTCTCATCTCGAGCCGTAACAACTTAACGTAACGTAACAGTCGTAAAACGTCTCGAAGCTAGTATACCTGTTCGAGATTTATTATAGTATCGATTTGTGTTTAAAGAACGAATGAAAACCCTTTATTGTTCACCATACACTTAAACCCTGACAATAAAATGGATACATCTGCATTGGAACAAAGGGCGGCCTTATCGCTTATAGCGATCTCTTCCAGGCAAGACTTTAAAAGAAATGTTAAACAATATTTTGACATTAAAAGAATTCCACTCATTAAGTTATACGGGTACTTGGTTTCAGGCTACCCGGCGCCCGTGGGCCACGCCGACTTCTATCCCAACGGTGGGAAGAGCCCCCAGCCTGGTTGCGAACTGGAAGTTGTCATACCTCAACACTTATTCCTTAACAAGTGTAAGTATAACAGGCAGTTTGATTCAAAATTTCCGATCTCAGTATACAGATTGCAGCACTCGTCAATAGTTGCATTCTAGCCGTGCAGGGACGGAGAAAGAATACAATTTCCGGCGTAGGGGAGGCCTGTCTTAAGAGGCGACAAAACAATCTACAGCCAGGTGGTAGGGTGTTTGCCCGTCTGGATGGCTACCACGTCTGGTCTAGGGTATGCGTCAACAACCTTGAGTTGTGTTCCGGCATTAGTGGCCAGGTTCCACTATCCCTTAAGGGAGGGAGCGGCAGTGCATTTGTTGCGCGCTACTAAAAGTAACAATAACGCCTCTACAGATATTCACATGACAAAGCAGGACAACATGACATGTACCACTTCGAATAAAACGAGGTAACCGAGGCCGATCACATCCGATTCTTAACGAACATTTCCGAACTAGAAGTTTTGAGGACAAAAGAGGGAATGACCTCCTGCGCGGTAGTAACCTCCTCATCTCATCTGAAGTGTAGTATTGTATCATATATTGTATCAGTATCACACAAACTCATTTTAAAATCATGTCCTATCTAACGTTACACTAGGACGCGTTCCTTTAGTAGCTCACAACGCCCAAAATGCTCCGTTAGCCATCCGCATGACGACCACAGTCTTTTTGGTCATGGAGAAAACGTCACTGATGTCGTCATCATTTTCGATCACAACGACTCGTGTCAAGAGGTGGGTCGAATACCAGTTCCACTTGAGTTTACGACTGTGACGCCGGCAAGCAAGTGGAACGGGTAAAATTGCGGTCGTTGAACGTAGCCCTAGTGCAGGGGTCGGCAACCTGCGGCTCGCGAGCCACATGTGCCTCTTTGCATATAGAGCTGCGGCTCTTTTGTTATACATCGAGGGCTTCATACCAAATGAGTATACAGACAAAGGTGCAATTTTACTCAATGCACAAAATTGTGAATAAAACAAAACTACAGTAGAATTATTTTCTCCGTGCAGTTTGGGTTATAAACAATCGGAGCAGTGAAGTTTTGTCATTTTGTGGGCCAGTGATATGAATGAAAAAAAAACAACGTATTTATTAAAATAATAATGATTTAAAATAAATTATTAATTAGGTATCTATGTATTAAAAAACTATAAGTACAGAAGTTTAGAATGTAACAAGTTATATTAAAAATAAATAGAAATACTTATATCTAAGTTTAAAATTAACAGCAAAAAGATACTAATGATTTTTATAAGAATGATAATCTTTCTTTGATAAGAATGAGTTTTTATCGATAATGGCGTTGTGCCCGTGCAACTTGCTCACCGCCCCAGCCGGGCTGAGGCCGAGTTTGATTTATGACCCAAACTGCACGGAGAAAATAATTCTACTATAGTTGATTGTATAAGGCTGTAATTCGGAATACCCTTCTTCTTAGGTTCACTTGCATACTGGTAAGACCTCCTAAATTGTAACATGGCTTTCATTGAGTTTGTTTGCCCATTTTTTGTTATTGAAACACAAGTTAGTCTTGTAAGTTAATAAGTTAATTGTTTCATTCTTTTATTTAATAATAAGTAATTATCTAATAATGTCACATAAACATTATCTTTTTGGTGTGAAAAACACTACTTATATATGAATGTGTTTGTTTTTATTAAACACTTAATTTATGCAAATAATATTTATTGTTGGCAAGAAAAAAATTGTGGCTCTTTAAAACTTTGAAAATTGTATTTTTGACTCTTCCGACTCAAAAGGTTGCCGACCCCTGCCCTAGTGGGCAGTTCCGCGAACAAGTTTCCCGGAGATGGTTCCGATAAGGAAGTGAATCGTTCCATGTTCAATCCACACCAGGACATGAATTGCATGTCTAGTTGAAGGAGCGAGACTGCGAGATGGAAAGCTCCCTCATCACCTTGAGACTGAGACGCGCTTCCGCGGAGGCTACTTATGTACCTCGCAGACCTAGTTCCTACTATTATTGTTGGATATTTGTATATATTCTTTATACACGTCGGCAAACGTTTGCGACTTCAATTATTGCACAGCGCCATCTATTGGCTTGTAAGTGTTCCACTATACTAGCGTCGCAATAAAACAAATCCTCCCCGTACGCCAGTTTTCTGCAGCCATTGGCGCTCATACCAATTCTACGCGGAGTCTATCCTTCGCCCGCTGTCGTTCGTAGCGACATCTTGCCCCTCGTGGACGGAATATTCGAAGGGAGGCTGCGCAGGCGCATCCACAGCCCATATGGGCTATGGCATCGATTACAAGTGAGCTTTTAATAAAACGAATACATAGCTAAAAGAGCTTACGTAAGAAAATTGGCTTATTCAAGAAGTTACACTTGCTTCTTCACAGGGTGCACTGCACATTCTTTTCGCAAGCAAAAGCCAATTTCACTCGTAGTAAGATTCGTTCTCACTCACTAGTAGTACAATTAAATTTTACTCACTCGTAGTGACTTTTGATTTTGTTCACAAGTAGTAAAAAATATTTTTACTCACTTGAAGCAAAATTTATTTCTATTCGCACTTAATTGGACTATAGCAATGATTATAAGTGCAATTATTTAATATACGAAATAGAAAGCACGCTTGAAGAACTGCTTATAAAATTGGGCCCTAAGACGACAAGGCAATTAATAGTCACGACAATATGAACCATCGCCCGATTTTTAAAGAAATTGTCACCTCACTCAATAGCACACTTTAATTGACTTGTACTAAGATTCAAGTTTACTCACTCGTAACGACATTCAAACTCACTCACTCGTGTTATTTTAATGAAAACTCTCACGCTTTCAGGTGATGGACACATTATCATGCGAGGCTTCTACACTTTCCACTTGCAAGCAACACATCAGACAGTCAAACACAACCAAGAAGATTTCATTAAGAAAGATTCATTGCAAAAGTCGTTTACAGACAGACATGAAAATTATAAAAAGGACTTAAACAGATATATAGATTATATGAGCGACTTGTCTAACCACATTCACACCAAGTCACGAGACATAAAATCACGTACAAAACGCTTCGTACGGTTACCGAACGGTTCAGACGCACCAAACGCACTACTGCGTGTGTTTCAGTTTTTCTCAAGGAATAAGGTACCGATACTGACTTTCATGCGAGAAATCAACACAATAGTTAAAAGTGCCAATGGGGAGTTCAGTCACTTCACTAAAGAGAGCTATGTGGGGCAAAAGCTACCCTTCACCACCTATAGCTATAATTTGCAAAATGGTGCAGGTAGCGGGTTGTTGGGTCTCATTAAGAAGTTACTAGGATTTGGTAATCAGTTGACTGTTATTAGTAACTAAGGCATTGGTTCCCAAACTTTGTAAGTCAGGTACCCCCTTTTAGAAATAAACAAAAATAGCCGTTTTAAACTAGAATTTATAAAACGATAGAAACTACGTATTGACAGTTTTAAGCGCGACAGTTTATTCAAATCAAATCATCATTTATTACATAAAAACATGGTACATAAAAACATGGTACATAAAAAAGATGGTAGGATTGTTTCATAGTTTCACATGTTTTTGCCTCTAGGGCGTGCAAAATGTTGTACATATTATATTTACAATTATCATTGGTTCTGTCATTACTAATACATTAATTAATTAATTAATTATTGATTATTATTTCGACGTTTCGTGATTAAATTAAAATTCCGCGCTTAAAACTGTAAAACCGTAGGGTTAAGTATGTGTACTAGTCGCGAAAACTTAAGTATATACTTCAAAAATGATATATGAATACTTAAAAAAATTATAAATGTAAACAATACTTTAAAAAAAAAACGAATTCCGAAAGCCAGTGTCGAACTAAAAATTAAGGTTATAAAGCTTCCAAAATACTTTTAACGTAAATTAACTTTCTATAAGGGCCAACTTTAATATTATTTTTTCCACAAGCTGCGCGCTGTCATCAAAATTGCCGCGCCAAAACCAAGAGAATTATATCGTCTCTTTTATTCTAATACAAATTCTGTGTAGTTACGAGGGAGAAAGCATCGGTTCAACGTTCAGATCAATTATCTGTATTTGACCATAAATTTATGGACTTCCCAATGAGGCGAGTGTGACAAATTCGGCAACAAATTTGTGGTGGCTCCGTCTTACAAGTTAAATAATATCCGTCATGTAATTTTTGAGATATGGTGAATTTTCGATTAAATTATAATTTTTATTATTTTACGGTTATGTAGCTAATGACTAAAAGAGATGATGATAGTTTGTGGACTACCACATCTTTGCTAGATTTGTAAACATATTAGTGGCTCGGCAGACGCCCTAGCCTGATAAAATACAATTCTAGGATCAAATTTTAGCGCTCAAACACAAAGACACATAATTTCCTTAAAATTGGTCAAACCGTGTTTGGGTTTTAGATAAACTAACGAACAGCAATTGCATTTTTATATACAAGATGTATCCTCGAGCCAAATTTAACATCTCCAAATTTTACTGTAAGCTTAACAATACCCTCTGTATATAAGACTGCACCTTTGGGAACCTATGCCATGGAACCTCTGTTTAAATATTATAAGCATTAGGAGATAATATTTTTTTCAAAAAACAGGGCCAGAGGCAAATACTACTTGATGACCCACAGACAATCACCGTACTCAATAGAATAAGAAAATGATATTCGTCGTATTATAAAAGTAATGTAATAAATGTTTGATTTTGTGTAAGCAATTGTTTTTATTTAACCCAAATGTGTAATAAAGAAATTGATATTAGTGAGCAGGGTTTGAAAAACGGAAAAAGACGATTTCGGTTACAGCCTAGAAACCTTTTTTCAGTTTCGTTTTACATTTAACCGGAATAAAAACGGTTTTCCACAAGAAAACTTCGTTAATCAAGTATTGACTAGCATGTAAATATAAATAAAGCAATTTTTTCTCCAACCTAATAATGGCAGCAACCTAGAATCAGTAATTAATTTAAAAAACTCCATGATAAATATTAATGGGGGTATTTTTTGTGCGAAAAGTTTGGGAATTTCTGGAATAACGGTATAAAAAATTTTGATTGAATCACTGACCTGTACAAGTGGTGGTGGTGCAACAAGGAGCCGAGGACCAACGAGTCCAAATACACAGGCTTCATAAACATCGACAGCAGCGAACCCTGGAGTCCGAGTACGCACCATCTTGCAACTTTATCCGAACAGGACATCGTTAGAAGCCTCTCACCCTAGAAATAAAAATATGTTAATTTAAAAAAAATATAGCTTTACATATATTTCTCACTCATTCGTGTGTGAATGTGCGTGAACGAGTGAGTCGGTGAGATAGGAAGTGAGTTGGTGAACGAGTGAGTTAGTGAACGAATGATTCTGTGAGATAGAAATTAAGTTAGTAAACGAGTGAGTCAGTGAGGTAACGAGTGAGTAGGTGAACAAGTGAGTCAGTGAGATAGTAAGTGAGTTGGTGAACGAGTGAGTTAGTAAACGAATGATTCTGTGAGATAGAAATTAAGTTAGTAAACGAGTGAGTCAGTGAGGTAACGAGTGAGTAGGTGAACGAGTGAGTCAGTGAGATAGTAAGGAGTTGGTGAACGAGTAAGTCAGTACGATAGTGAATTACTTATGGCCGGGTTCATTTGAGCTTTATATACATTTCACTCTTTCATGTGTGGGTGAACGGATTGAGTCAGTGAGATAGGAAGTGAGTTTATGAACGAGTGAGTTAGTGAACGAATGATTCAGTGAGATAGTAATTGATTTAGTAAACGAGTGAGTAAATGAGGTCGCGAGTGAGTAGGTGAGTGAATGAGTCAGTACGATAGCGAGTGAATTACTTATAGGCCGGGTTCTTATATCATATTAAATATAAGACATTGGGCTCACTACTGATTAAATTTTGAGATAATTACTAGATTTCGCAGACCCAATGTTTAAGAAGAAGTATGAATTTTTACCTGCAATACGCCGTCCCACGTCTGCGAATTGCTCTCGCAATTTTTCACCGGTATAGTGCCTTCTCCCGACTCAATCTTCGTCCGTAGTTGACCACGGGCTAACCTGATTTAAAAAAACCGGCTAAGTGCGCGTCTATCCACGAACTATCAAGGGTTACATAGAGATTCGTTTGACTATTGGGACTAAAAAAAAATTATAATCTGTTTCGCTGGAGCACGCCTTCCCTCCGCGCTCCGCACACCGCCGACGCCTATAGCTCACACAGTTAGCAGCTAGACGTCGGAAGGAAGATGCGATATAAGGAGCGGCCTTGGAGGGCGGAGTAATACACTTACTTCAGTTCATTTCAAAACAACTACTGTTTCCTCTGCCATTCGTCGTTATATTCTCTGTTATCTATGTATAGTTTTCAATTAATTGTAAATATCCTTATAATTAATCATACAGTGCACATCTATTTTATTTGGAAGGAGCAACTGTCATTAATACAATCCATACAAAAATTCTAGCAAAAAAGAAAAACCGACTTTAATAGTAATTCAAAGCAAAACAATTAAATATTTTCCACAACATCTTGAAGTTGGCGCTAAGTAAAATATGAAAATACTACACATTTCAAAATATTATTCTTATTTTTTTTTGTTTTACTTGGATAGATGTTGTGAGGTAAATACAGTGTAAACTCCATATTACGTCACTCGATTTAACGACAAACTCCCTTAGACGTGAAATCACTTTTCTTTGGTAATTTTTTTTCCATACAATGATACACTCTATATAGCATTACACCCACTCTCAATAACGACAACAATTAAGTAACAAAATGTACCTATTAAGTTGCCAAAATTAGTAAAACAAGCGCAGCTGTGTACGTTCTTCTATCGGTAATCTCCTATCTTAGTCCGTGTAAACTCGACTGTCGGCATCATGCATACCGGCATTTCTATAATAATTACTTCCTTTATCAGCAAGATGCCGCAATATTGCAAGATATGTATAAAATAAATAAATAAAAAACAACAAAATTATTGATGCAGCAAAAGAGATCAGTAAAAATAAACAATCTTCTCCCCATTTAACGGCAACTGTCTATAACACCATAAAATGCACAGTCCCATCATTGTCGTTATATAGAGTTGACACTGTAATATTTTATTTTTTATTTTAAACTAAAAGTCTCTTGAAGTACGGGTTTCTTTTTGCCTACATTATTTTTACATAATAATCAGACACAATACGCCAATTTGTGTGTGAATACTATGGTTCTGGCTCCAATACCTTTGGTTTTGTGGACATTTGCCATCGACAATCACGACTTTCTCCATACGTAAATGTCACATGAACAGTGACACATAAAACGTCACTTAGGAACTTCAAGTCACTTCGTACTTCATTACTATACGTTTGAAATTTACCAGCGTACTCAATTATTATAAAAACGAATTATACTAATTAATACGAGAAAAAAAAGTGTGGTGTGTACTTATGTACACGCGTTAGAAGTTATACTTCTTTAAATGGTTAAATACAATCAAAAACTGGGGTTAACTTTAAATAATTTAGAAAAATAAATACCACAATCACACCCAAGTATTAGAAAAAGCGATATAATTACTTACTTTTTTTAGAAATTTACTGGATTTAGAATTAAAATAAATCCTCCTGATTTTGCTGATCACTTTAATACACACACACACACACACACACACATATATATATATATATATATATATATATATATATATATATATATATAATGTATTATATATATCTATATCGCAGAACGCCCTCGTTCTCACGACATCTCCTTTAGTTATTGAAGGTTTAGTGGGCGTCATCAGGATAAAATGCGAGCATAAAACACGATGGCCAACGGTTTATACACTTTTAATTTAGATTTAAAACACATTTTAACATAGTTTAGACCGAGCAGCAGGTTCAGGGCACCCGCTCATACTTCTAACTTAAAACACTTTCTTTAAAAATACTCCAACTCCACCTGCTGCCATCGACCCAATGTGTCACAAAAACTCCTCCGTCTACCCAAGTAGATACTACTAAAAGTATAGAGGGCGTCTGACTCCGCTCTAGACATACTCTGCTCTCATTGGTCGTTTATTAAATTACAATTTTCATAACTTTTATTACATTAGAACGATCTTTAAGTTATAGAAACATGTAACAAATCAAATTAAATTACATTAAGAATTTTAGAAGTAATTAAAATGTAAACAAATGATATTGTGAGTTATACATCCAGTCAACAATCTTTCCAATTATAGCTTCCCTCCGACATATATATATATATGATTTATAAATCATCAAACTCGTAATAAGTATTAATTAAAACACAATAAAGTATAGAAATATTACAATGCTCGTCTCACAAATTCACAATCCACATATCAACAACTCGTTGCTACGCTATCACAATACTACACTCGGCCATCATGAAAAACTAAAATGTTGACTACAGTTAACTTCATGGTGTAGCTTTTTCGTGTGACGGTGTGCGCGCGCATCGTAAAAGTTTACTCTCATAACGCGCCTACAGAAGTATAACTTCAAAAAATTATTGGTGCAGCGAAAAACGTCAGAGAAAAATATCAGTTTACTCTCCATTTAATGACAACTCTCTATAACGCCATAAAATGCACAGTCCCTTCAGTGTCGTTATATAGAGTTCATAGTTAAATATTTTTTTTTTGGTTTTTAACTAAGTCTCTTAAAATCGGGTTCCTTTTTTGCTTCATTATTTTTATATAGGTCATGGACAGTCACTTTATCTGTGGTCCCTACAAAGACCCTCACATACATACCTGTTCGGATGTCTGTCCGGTTCGGTCTCGTGGTTCTCGTGGGGGCTGAATATCCTCCCATCCCCGCAAGGGGCCGTGCTCACGTAAAGATGGATCTGTCTGTCGGGCTTCAACTGATAACCGCCACCTGTACAGGGTTCGATGTCCGAGTCGGGTATAGGCTGTTTCGGATCTAAAAATATGTATATTGAATTGTATTTTCTAAGTTACTAAAAAGTGGCCGTCGAAATGAAGGTCAAATAAAAATAATTTTATATTTTTTTCTTTATTGCAGGAGTTCAGTAGACAAGCAGACGGCCCACTTAATGGCAAGCGGTTACCATCGCCTATGGACATTTGCAACACCGAAGGTGCTACAAATGCGCTGCTGCTCTCTTAAGGGAAGACTGGAACCTGGTCACCAATGCCGGAACACAACTCAAGGTTGTTATGGCGACATGCTATCAAACCAGGGGTGGTAGCTATCCAGTCGGGCAAATATCCTACCACCTGGCTGTGGGTTGTTTTGTCGCCTCTTACGACATGCCGACCGGCGGCATTGTATCCTTTCTCCGTTTCCTGCACGGATAAAATAATGTATTTTCTAATATTATTTTTATTCAACGGAGTTCTCGTGCAAACTCGAAAGGCCACTTTTGACTATATAATTCACATTTCTCATAAAAACACATAGTTGCTATTCAAAAACTACCAATATCCTACAACTGTTGTTCATTTTAGAGTGATTTTACATATTTTTAGAAAATAAAACTACACAGCACAACGTCCTCTTTCAGTTCCCGCCAAAAACTCTATTTTCTAATATATAAAATTCGCGTGTCACACACAGTGCTTATAACAGATCTCCGAAACGGCTTGACCAATTTTCATGACATTTTGTATGTATATTAAATAAGCCTGACAAAAGGTTGCAAACAATTTTTCAAACCCCAAGTGATAAGGGAGGCCCACCCCAAAATTTTAATTCTTTGGACATTTTGATTTTTAATGATTTGGCATTAAAAAAATTACACATGAAACTTAATTTTCACCCCACTACCACCAAGCCTCATGTAATAATCTTCAACTCTCAGTGGTCGATAACTGATCAAATATCAATCCACCACTCATCCCCACCAGACTACCGGTGCTACTTCTCACGCAGCAAACACCACGGAGTGGGGATAAGGACAAGTTAGTAATTTCCACTAAATAGATAGCTTACATTCTTTCTACAATAATGAGAGAGAGAGAGAGAGAGAGAGAGAGAGATAACACTTTATTACACACTAAAATATATAATTACAAAAACAGACTATATTTACAATACTTTCTAGGCAATACAATATGCGGCCTTATCGCTCAAAGCGATCTCTTCCAGGCGACATAACTGTGTTATTATTAAATATTAAATTTGTGTATGAGAACATTTCATTTCGTGCATGATTTAGTTTTTTCTTAATATTCGATTCAAATCTACATTAGCGAGAAAGTTAAACGTGAATAATTTAGACGTAGTGCGTTATATGGAGTGGTAAAAACGCGTTATACGGGAATATTATTAGAACGCGTTTCCCTATAACGCGGAACCAATCTACCGTGTTATGGGAGGGATTACTGTACATAAGTTGACAGTTTACCTGATTGCGAGGCGTACATCAATAACTGGGTGTAGAGGTATCTTTGGAGACATCGACGAGCTATCACCTAAAAGAAAAAAAAAACTTGACATGTCTGTGTTATGTTGCAAGTGTAGTGCAACACTTACAAGCCAATAGATGGCGCTGTGCAATAATTGAGGTCGCAAACATTTCCCGAAAACGTATAAAGTATATATACTAATTTCCAACAGCAATAAATGAGCCTAGGGCTGCACGAAGCAACAATAGCCTCGCTGGAAGTGTTTTCTTTGCAGCAGAAGAGAATTATATCTAGAGATGAGTTATAACAGGTCTATTTTAATATCTGTTACTAAGTAACAGCCTGTTATCCAAAAATAACAGCATCGTTTATCTGTTATTAAATAACATATTGTTATTTACTTGTTATTGGAACGAAGTTCCTCTACGCGGCTTGCGGTGCATACCTACTGTTGCTAACTTAGCGCTTTTAGTTTTAGACTTTTATATCTACCTTCTATCTCTAAAGGTGTTTAAATACAAGCTTTTGAGATCCTGCATATCATGTAGCAACAGAGTGCTATCCAAGACAAGTGAAACGAACCCAACACGAGGGGTCTATCTTGTTTTGTACAGGAGTTCCTATGGCCATCTTCCGACTCCATCATCAGATCAGCTCCATGGTACCATATTATTGCATTGTATCAGTGATTTATACATCTTTCTCCTTAAAAGATGTAAATCACTCTTTTAAATCTTTAACTCTTTTAAATTGTTGGTTTCGAATGATACAACTTTTTCAGTTGACCGGTTTTAAGCTTTACAATAACGCCAGAGAGTTTAATACACTGTGTATCATCATTGTATTTCTTAGAGTGTTCATATTATCTCATTTCAATTCACAATATCCTGTATCTACTGTCTCAAACTCAAGTATCTGATTTGTTAGTTTATACCATTCCACGTGACTAAAATCAATCCTAACGTAGTGAGTTAAAGATGTATTATTAAAATCAAAGATTGAAAGAGTGATCTCGAATTTTGAAAGATAATACATCTTTTAAATCAATCACTGCTGAGTTACAATTCTCTATTGCATTGTCACGCGATATGAGATGAGATGCAAAATTCCAGCTCAACCGTAAACCGGGATGTTGGTCAAATTTAACTCGCAAGATTCGACCCGAACTTCCATACATACATCCATTACAAGTTAACTAAAAGCTTGATAAAAAAAATACAAGGATTCCGTTATTTCCAAGATGGCTACGGAACTACATATGTGTCGTCCGCGAACGAACGAATCAAACGACCCGGGTCTCGAGACCCGCGCGAACGATAGGGTCACTTCGAAAAACATGGGTCGTTCACTAGATCGATTCGTTCAGTTCCGTTTAACAAAACCTACGAATCAGAAGGAGAGAACCATACGACAGTGAATCGGGCCATTTCGGATTGGCGCGTCTCGGTTAGTCGTTCAGTGTCCCATGACGTATTTGAATTGTTTTGATTTAAAATAAAATAATAATAATTTAAAATAATTAATTAATTATCTTTTAATTGTTCTAGGAACTTTTATTAACACAAGTTTCAACTTTTTTTGTGATGTTTTTTTCTATTACCCGCATAATATATATATATATACTAGCTGTCCCGGCAGACGTCGTCCTGCCCGGTAAAAAATAGGGGTTGGTCGTAGAGGGTTGAAAATTTAGGGTTGTATGTATTTTTAATGCTGTATCATAAAAAAATAGAAATTAAAAATTTTGTCTAAAAAATAAATAAAAAATTTAGGGGTGGACTACCCCTAAATTTAATTAATAAGCACAAAAAATTTCATCAAAATCGGTCAAGCCGTTTCGGAGGAGTATGGCAACGAAAACTGTGACACGAGAATTTTATATATATATTAGTTGCGTACTGAGACGACAATCGAGTGCCGAATCCTTTAGTGAACCAATCGTTCGATTGAACGGGTCGCAAGATCCGGATCATTTTGTCAACACGTCAGTATTGACCCGAATCTCTGAAATTGAACGAATGACACATATCTATACGGAACCCTGAAAGAAACATCACATACACACCTCCGCATGACAGTCGTTGACGGCGCGCCCGCTGACCGATATGTGCTCGCCCGACACGCACTTGGTGCCAGTTGTAACAGCGATCACCTAAAGTAATACAATTTCATAGAGCTCCATATTCACGAAGTATCTCCCCCAAGACCCTCAAGCTACAAAAATTGTCCGGAGTACCAATGAAGGATGTTTCAAAAGCGGGGGTTGCTTCAACCTACTTTTTTTTCAACTATTCCAAGCGGACGAAGTCACGGGCAGAAGCTAGTAGTTTAATATAGAGATGTGCAGAATGTTATTTTATTTAAATCATGCATAAAACTGCATTAAATCAATAAAAAAAAACATTACACACACTACCATGTATTTGACACAAACACGCATATATACTCTTCTGTTTATTGTTAAAGTCAAATTAACAGTGTAGCCTTGGCGAAATCTGTGATCTTTGATAAGAGACCTTAATAACCAAACTTTTAATTTAATTTAATTATTATGGTCGAATTTCGACCACTTGCCACCACTTGCTGTTATATTATTTTGTATAAAAGACCTATTAAAAAACCGCTGGCCTTATGGTTTACTTCGAGTTATATAAACGCTTTCGTGGAGACATAGAAGTCTTGCGTGGAGCTAAAGCAAGACTTGTGTGGGGCCATGGGAAGACTTGTATGGGGCCATGGGGAGACTTTTGTGGGGCCATGGGGAGACTTGTTGGGACCATAAGGAGACTTGTGAGGGGCCATGGGAAGACTAGCATGGAGCCATAGGGAGACGTGTGGGGCCATGGGGGAGACTTATGTGGGGCCATGGGGAGACTTGTGTAGGGGCCATGGGGACACGTGTGGGGCCATGGGGGGACTTGTGTGGAGCCATGGGACGACTTGCATGGGGCCATGGGACGGCCACTACGTCCCCTTTTTGACAATTACAAACTACATATCACTTATTACTAACTGAGGATTATAATAATTATAATACATGATATGTAAATGCGAGCCTCACTCGATCGCATGTTTTAAATTTAAATTCACACTCACCTTGGCACAATCCATCCTGTTGTCTATGGTCATAACGATGCCGGCCAACACTTTCCTTCTCGAATGCACCACGTCGTTCTTCACCAGATCATTGAATTTCTCATTCACCAGTCTGAAATTTTATTAATTACCAAATATAAATTCAAGTGTTTAGAATAAATGATAATTATTCTTTGCCTCCACTCCTATTTTTGATATAATAATAATATTGTGTTAATTCACATTCAAAGTGTCACTATGTATGTTTAATTTTATGTATTTATATATATGAATGTAAGCATATTGGAAAACAAACTAAAAAATATATTTAAAAATCTGTGCTGGGCCACATAACAGAAGTGAAACTTCAACGGACAAGTGGAAGAACGAAATAATGTACTACGACTTTGCAGAACACATCATTACTTACCAAAAATGTCGCGACAGCATATGTCTAACTATTATAGTTATGCCACAATAATAATAATATTTAATTAAAATGCCACCGCTAGAAAAGGCTCTTTATTTGCATCTTGGTATTAATCCTTATCAAAATAAATTACTTCATATTCAAGACTGCTTCAATACCTTTACATAAATTTTTGAATTTTTGAATTCGGAAATTCCATTCGAAAGATATCACCAGTTTATAAATGTAAGTAATAGAACACGCGGCCGTGACGCCTTTTGTGTCAGAAAAATTGTTAGACCCCGTCTATATAGAAATTTCACTTAATAAATTACTTCATATTCAAGACTGCTTCAATACCTTTATATAACATTTAGAATTTTTTAAATCGGACTTTCCATTCGAAAGACATCACGAGTTTTTTGTATTTGTGTCTCTTACATGTCGTTTTTCCGTTACATCCGGTTTGAAATCACAACGATTATAAAGAAGTTTCACTTCAAAAAAATATCTCCCGCAAACGTAGAAAAGTAGTCTATGGATAAATGAATCGGGAAAATCTCTTAAAAAATAATTAAGGCGCTTGTTAGATATTAATCTGGCAACTATACCATAAATTGAAACAGTAAAAAGACAGTGTCAATGGTCAGTCTATATTTTGTCTATGTAATTTCCGCTGTGCTTTACAAATAAACTCTTGTTTTACTCTGCAAGCCGACAACCTAACAGCGCTCGGTAAGCTTCCGGTACCAAATACCGACCATGCCGCTGCTGTACCCCGACAAATCCGAAAGCCACCTTAACATTTCGATTTTACTCGTATATTTGTTTAGGAATTAACAGTGGTGTTTTAAAATAGGGCGAGTTCTCACTTGCATATCTGGTCGGCGAGCGTCTGCGGCAAAGTTCCGTCCGGCGCGACTTCGGCCGCCGCAGGCTCCGTTTTATCCGTGCGGTTGTCGAGCGCGGCGAGCGCCGAACGAGCCGCAGCTAATTTCGCTTGCTTCTTGCTCGAGCCTAGATTATGTGACATATAAAAAAAAACCGACTTCAAAAACTAAAAAGTATAAATTAACTTCTTTCAAAAGCTATTACTAATTATTATATCTTATCTTTAATATATCGCGGGCTTCAAGCCAGAGGGGCGTATAAGCCAACTTTTCAGGAGATACAAAAGAAATTAATAAGTTTTTTTTCAATGTATCTCTACATACATACATAACTTCACGTCAGGTCCCTTGCGGGGTAGGCACGATCGACAGAGCGCCATTTAGGCTTATTCTTACACACCTCACTTGCTTCTTTGATATTCATAGCTCTTGTCATGCACGCTCGTCTGTTCTGAAGGCTCCTGACATCACCTTCTGCTAGTACACGATCATTTGATCATGGAAGGTGTGTCGTGGCCTTCCGCGACTTCTGCATCCATCCACTTTTGCATTGTATATCTGTTTAGTCATTCTTCCATCATACATTCTTTCCACATGCCCGAACCACCGGAGCATTCCTTTCCTTACCTTCACCCCGACACTCTCTTTCAGACCAACTCTCTTTCTTACTTACAGTGCTCGCATCTCGACCGCGTTTACTCTACTTTCGTGCTCTCTATTCCATACCCAACTCTCGCTTCCATACGTGAGCGTAGCAGAACCGCGTTGTGTATGGCAAGCTCGGCCTTCTGGCTGAGGTTCTTAGCGCCTAGAAGTTTACCTAACGCTCGATTCCGAACCTTCCATCTATGCTAAAAGCACATCCAAGATATACAAACTCATTTACTTGTTCCAGCATAATTGTATCTATATAACTGAAAATTTGCAAAAGTACTTCCTTGATTACGTGAAATGGTCTTTTTTTTATTAACCTACTATTAGGAAAAAAACGGAGATGGTGTATCGATAAAAATATAAATGATAGACGAAATAATAAACGCATTTTTTTGATTCTGGCTTGAAGCACGCGATATATAATCTTAAACATCTTAAAGTCGGTGCTTAGTAACTTTCCAAATATAGTAATTTTTATGTTTTACTTTTCACCGACTTCAAGATGTTTTAGATAATATATATGAAAAATAAAATATCATAATCAAAAAATAGCTTTAGATATTGGTTATTTTGTACTTTTTAGTTTTCGAAGTCGATTTTTTTAAACGAAGTTTTTTTATTTGTTACTTTTTAGTGTCTAGCTAAGGGTAGGCCTACGAAAGGTTCCGCGCGCCTGAAAAAAATATAGGTCCCAAGAAACGGGAACAAAAAAATGTTTCTTAAAATGAAAACTACTGGGCCTCACTACGTTAAATTTTCAGGGGACCAAATGGCAACTATTCCGCGTCGAACTAAAAAAGAATCACATAATCGGATCATAAATCTCAGAGTGATCGGTGTACAAACATAAAAAAAGAACATATCGGCCAACTTGAGAACCTCCTCCTTTTGGAAATCGGTAAACAATGCGGCGGCGTCTTTCCGCACGTATTGGACGAAATGGCAGCTCGAACGATTGCAAAATCTATCATATATATTAAATTCTCGTGTCGCGTTGTTCGTTCCCATACGCCTCCGAAACGGCTTGACCGATTCTCATAGAATTTTATATGCATACTGGCTTGGTCTCAGAATCGGACATCTATTTTTCATCTCCTTAAATGTTAAGGGTAATCTAACCATAAATATTTTTTTTAATTTTTAGATATTTTTTTATGATACAGCATTAAAAAATACATAAAACGCTAAATTTTCAACCCTCTACGATCAACCCCTATTTTTTAATAGTGATATTAGTATGTTATAATTTTCTACTGGGATGATTTAGATTTAAATTTGAACCAGGTAGATGGCGCTGCAATCGGGTACCAGAATTTAGGTGTTCATTTTGTTGTTGTATATGTGTGGAAGTTTGTCCCGGGATGGTTTAAATAAACGACTGGGCTCAGTAGGTGGCGCCGCGATACTCCTTAACGCTGGGCCTGATTTTGATGAAATTTTTTGTTTGTTCAAGTAGATTCGAGTAGTTTAGATTAACATTTGGTCCCGATAGATGACGCTGGAATCGGGTTCTAGATTTTTATTTTTTAAAGGCAGGACAACGTCTGCCGGGACAGCTAGTAATACTAGAAAATTCTAAACATGCCGTGTCCACATGTTATTGAAAATAGCAACTTGAATGGACTATATTGTTACATACCGACATAGAAATGCGCACACCTGCCCGCCGTAAAACGCCCTTTAACGCCTTCTTTTTGAAGGAATTCTTTTATTAACTTTGTGTTTAGAATAATCCAGAAAAACGCGTTATTGTTATTGAACTTGTTTTATGGCCGTCGAAGCTTGCCAGGTGTGCGGGATTAATTCGGCGAACGCGATCCTTTGTTCTATTATACGGTTTAGTATAAAACAATGCCCGAACGGAGGGGTGGGCAGTCGATCGACGACTACGATACGAGTAAGACGTGTGTACTTAGTACTTTCCATTAGCGATATAGTGACGGATATTGTGCGTGATGAATTGCACTGAATCGTGCAGTGTGAACTGGTTGCATCCAGTTTTATAAGTGTTTGTACAGTTCAAATAAACTCTATAGTAATTCCAACGGCATTGATTTTAATTCGAGTCCTGTAGCTCGCAACAATATAAACGACCGACCACACGATACAATTTTTTTTTAGATTTCTTGAAGGTTATACTAAAAATTTTGATACTTGCAAGCTTTATAGTTTAATCATCGCATTAGAGTTTCAAGGTGATCCAGTTTATTTGCCGACGCGTTTGGTAAAAGACTGTTCTTTTGCAATTACAAACAAACACATCAATTTCATTTATTTGCAATAGACGTATAGAAGAAGAACACTTACCATATCCCTCGAACTTCATATCCCTGATCTGGCAGACTACCTTGAACCTCATGCTGTGGCTTAACTGTCCGGGAGCTGAAAAAATTGGAAAATTCGTTAAGGATCTAGTTAAATGAAGTTCGTATTATCCCCGCAAGTTGCTATTGCGCCTGGCCGCCATTTTGGTGACGTAACCGTAGCCGAACACTCAGTACCGTTACTATCACTGGCCGGCGAGTGCGAGTACATATCGAGTTGCGGATGACGTCACGTGAATGTTAATTTGACAAGGTTCCAGCGCATTAGCGATTTGCGGGTATAATACCTCGCACATGCGTTACCACCATTTTGAAGTTCTATAAAATAATACAACAACGTTGCAACGGTTTTAAAAGCCCTATTTTATTAGATTTTCATTATTTCGGCGTTTGTCTATACTAATATTATAAAAAAGAAAAAATGTATTTTTGTATGTTTGTAATGAATAAATTAAAATACTATTTTATATATTTTAAAAATTCTTACACCATTTGAATTCCACATTAGCCTCGATTAATATATGCTATATTTATTATTAGAAAAAAATTAAGGATTCATACTAAAACTTCAATAATGTACCCTTGTATATTATCTGTGCAGGAACGGAGAAAGAATACAATTTCCTGCGGCCGGGCGGCCTGTAAGGTAAGTAAGAGGCGACAAAACAACCCACAGCCAGGTGGTAGGGCATTTGTCCGACTGGATGGCTACCACCCCTGGTCTAGAGTATGTCGCCATAACAACCTTGAGTTGTGTTCCGGCATTGGTGACATGAGGTTCCAGTCTTCCCTTAAGAGAGCAGCAGCGCATTCGTAGCACTTCGGTGTTGCAAATGTCCATAGGCGATGGTAACCGCTTTCCATCAGGTGTGGCCGTCTGCCTGTCTGCTGAACACCAGCAATAAAAAACCCATCACTCTAAAGAAAATACTTGGCGCAGGAATCGGGTTCCTTTTTTGTTTTATTAAGGCCGAACGACGCCTGCCTGGACCCGTTAGTATTGCATAAAACTAGGATATGCCGGAGACTTTGTCCACACTTGACTTGAAATTCCCGGGACAGAAAGTACCGCAGGCTTAGGTTTCAGTGCAACCTGCATCGTTTATCTGGTATGATAATAACAAGACACCGTGTGACACTCACCCTGTGCTGCGTCCATCGAGGATCCGTCTCCGAAGGTGCAAGTAAAGTTGAGCCCTGGATATGTCTCGTACAGCAGATTTATTGGACTCTTGTGCAGCTGTGGGGAGGGGGTCACTCCGAACAGAGAGGGCGAAGGCCCAGGAGGTACAGGGGGAGCAGGGCGACCTGAAAATAACACATACATGATTAGAAAGAACGAAGGTTGAGAGTAGCGACAGAATGATAGGAGAAGCGATCGAAGATGATGAGAAGTGATAGCAAAAAATATATAAAAAAGCGAGAGAAGCTTGAAAGGAGCGATAAGAATTGAAAGAGAAGGGTGGGAAAAGCAACTGGAGTTTGAAAGAACGGATAGAAAGTTGAATTTAGACAGCGATAGGGGGTTGAAAAGAACAGCTCTTAAGAAAAGCGATAGTAGCTTTGAAACACCTATCGAAAGTTGTGAGAACCGATCGAAAACCGGGAGGGACGATCGAAAATTGAGAAGAGAATTCAAAAAGTTGTAACAAGCAATTGAAGATTAAGAGGAGCGATCGGAGGTTGAGAAGCGCAACTGAAGATTGAGATAAGCCTTACAGGATTGTAAAAAAACAATGCTAAATAAAGCAATAGAGTCTAAAACAAGGATCAAAAATTGAAACAAGTAGTAGACGTTTATAAGAAGCAACCAAAATTTGCGACGAGCGAACGAAGGTTAAGAAGAGCGATAAGAGGTTGAGAAGAGCAACTGAAACTTGAGATAAGCGATAAAAAGTCAAAAGCAATAGAATCTAAGAAAAGCAATAAGAAATTTGAAAGAGCAACCAAAAATTGTGAGGAGCGATAGAAAGTTGAAAGAAGTGATCTGTGGTAGAGAAAAGCAAAACTCAGATAAGCGATACAGAGATGCCAAAAAAAGTTAATTAAAAGAAATAGAATTTGAGAGAAGCGATAAAATTTTGAGACGAGCAGCCGAAGGTTGAGAGGAGCTCACCTTGGCCAGCCGTGTTTTCTGGTTTAGCCGCATTGGCAGTCGAACTCATCCTGGCCACCAAACATTGGAATTCTGAAACTACAGTACAAAAACGTCTTGCATATCGTCTTCGAGATTGTTAAATATGAAACCAATGTATGCACACATTAAGAAAAAATCAGGGGAATGATTCGGAACAGGAGATTTCGAAAATGCAATTTTTGGAATTTTTGTTATGTCTGTCTGTCTGTCTGGATATTTCGGTTAACCACTGAAACCGCTAGATGGATTTTAACGGGACTTTCACTAGTAGATAGCTGATATTATAAGGTGTAACTTAGGCTACTTTTTTTTAGGGCTCCTGCCGGGTTTGCCACTTCGGTTATCTCGATGTGCAGGTTACGATGGCGGATCACGATGTTTTCCTTCACCGTTGGCACGTGGTAATCTTAACAATATGGTTATTTGGTCAGAAAACTGCCTAAATTATGGATTATTTCTGGCCAGGATTCGAACTCGCGCCCTTTGAGTTTCAGACACGTGCGCTTGCCAAATTACTACGGCTTTTTAAATAATTATTTTCTCTCTTTCTTTTTTTATAAACGAAAATAATTCTACGAAGTTGTAATTTCTAGTTAATTATCGAATTACTTATTTTTTAGGGTGGCAATGTACCTGTCAATGCCACTCTGACAACTCTGGGTGCTAGTGTGCATTATATTATGTCACAGGGAAAAGATTAATATGATTAGATTTTTGAGGAAGAAAACAAAATAGCTGTCATTAAAACGAGTAGTCATTTGGGTCCTTGTGTATAAAAATATTCATATTTTAAGTATCTAAAACAGCGCTAGTCCGACAACAAACACACTAAAGATTGAGAATTTCGAGGATCCCAATTTCACTATTGTCTCCATCGTACGTTTCTCTGAATTCGGTATAACTCGAGTGGCTTGCCCGTAGCATGCTCTGTGGTCAACGCCCACTTCGACCCACCTCTTGACATGGGTCGTTGTGAGCGCTGTGTGATCGGAAATGATGACGTCATAAGTGACGTTTGCGAAACGACCATAACGGCCGTGGTCGCCCTGTCGAACGGCCGACGGAGCATTTTGCGCGTTGTGAGCTACTAAAGGAACGCGTCCTACATATTCATTTCTGCTTATGGTAATACCAATTTCTTTCTACTATTATCCTGCCGCAAGGAAATCAAGAAGATATTGTGGATTTACATACATACATAACTTCACGCCAGGTCCTTTGCGGGATAGGCACGAACAACAGAGTGCCATTTAGGCTTATTCTTACACACCTTTGTGAATTATGGATTAAGTAGAATAAAAAATTGTGACAGTATCTTCGAATAATTTCGCAACACCAAGACATTGAAATATTACACCAAGGCAGAATTGGGCCCCCGGACAGACAGATGAAGTATTAAATGAGCGTGGACCCTCACCAGTCCTGGAAGGTTGGTCGCTGGTGAAGTCGTGGTTCTTGGGCGGCGTCGGCAGCACCCTGCCGACCCTGGCCAGGAGAGCCCCCAAGCACATGCGGGCCGCGTTCGCGCGCGCCTCGCGCTTACTGCTGCCCCATCCCTCGAAGGTCATGTCGGCCACCTGAACAACCAACAACAACACATCGACGGTTAACTGTTCTTTTCTATTGCAAAGCGGTTACCATCGCCTATGGGACTGGAATCTGGTCACTAATGCTAGAACACAACTCAAGGTTGTTATGGCGAACATACTATATACCAGTCGGGCCAGTGCCCTACGACCGGCTGCCCCAACGCAGGAAATTGTATTCTTTCTGGAGGAACAGGAATTTTTGAGTACGTTCCTGTTCTCAGATTATTGAACAATAAAACTCCTGTGAGTTGAACTTGAAGGGAGACGCCAAAAAATTCTAGTTATAGAGTTTTGGACAGCGAATTTTGAAAGAAAATATTCGACTTTTAGAGCTTAATATTTATTCTGAGTTTGATATAACAGAAATTCTACTAATTATGGGAGTTCTTTTTTTTAGATATTGCTATATTCGAGATACAGAGGTTTAATTTATTTTTGGAGTTATAGAAGGAAAACGGATCACACTTTTTCGTATAAAGAAAAATTTTTAATCGGTCCACAATTGACGGAAAACTCGCGTAACAAAATTACAAAGAAAAAATACAGACAAATCGAGAACCTCCTGCTTTTGAAAGACTGTTAAAAATAGTAAATTAAAAGCATGTGCACATGCGGGGTGACAGCGCCGGAATGCGGCCGAATAATTACCGTTAAAACACATTCTAATTTCACAACAGCATATATTACACTGATGTATATCATTCGAGATCTTATTTAATTGCATTAAAGTACGAAATTGTAAAATAATCTTAAGGTCGCCTGGAGGAGGCATAACGCTTTTTCGTCACGTGACCATCTGCTGTAAGTTCACTCTTGTGAGTCGCCTGAAAGAACTTCGTTCCAAACGATCAATCTCACTGTTGAGGATAGAGAGCACCCCCCTGACTCGCATACCGCCGACGCCCATAGCTCGCACAGTTAGCAGCTAGGCGTCGGCCGGGACGTGGGATATATAAGCGGCCTTGGAGGCCGGAAATTCTCATTCGCTTCACTACTTTACTCTCTGCCATTCATCATTATCTCTGTATCGCGTCTATGTATGGTTTTAATTTACATAATACATAACTTCATGCTAGGTCCCTAGCGGGGTAGGCACGAACAACAGGGCGCCATTCAGGCTTATGTATCTTACACACCTCACTTGCTTCTTTGACATTCATAGCTCTTGTCATGCACGCTCGTCTGTTCTTAAGGCTCCTGACATCACCTTCTGCTAATACACGATCAATTTGATCATGGAAGATGTGTCGTGGCCTTCCGCGACTTCTGCATCCATCCACTTTTGCATTGTATATCTGTTTAGTCATTCTTTTATCACACATAATGAAAAATTTTAATTTAATTGTAAATAACCCCAATAACAAGTCATATAGTACGAATCAAGTTTTGTTTGCAAGAAACAACCGCCAGCAATACTCACAGTAACGGCGACAGTGAAGCTGGGACAGTGCGCCGGCCCGCCCTGCCTCAGCACGTTATACGAGACCTTCAATCCAAGCTCGTTCAGGGCGGAGACAGGGGACTTCGCGCCGGACTCCACCGCCGTGGCGGCAGTCATCAGGGTCTACAATCATATCTTATGACTAGGATTCGTCCGCGACATCGTCAACGTTGGACAAAATAATTTATGGCAACGGCATAGGTCTATAGTAGAATTATTTTCTCCTTGCAGTTTGGATCATAAATAATCGGAGCGGTGAAGCGAATATTTCGCTCTCTCTTCCACTCACGGGCCTTATGGGCAGGCATAGTGATACGCATTATTTTTGTCGATAAGCATTATTGATATAAATGAAAGAAAAATAATAGATAAAATAACGTATTTATTAAAATAAGAATAATAATGATTTGAAATAAATTATTAATTAGGTTTTTTTTTTAAATGGATAGGTTCGCGTTTGACCGACATTGCACCTTATCTCAGGCGAAAATGCAGTCTAAGGTGGAGCACGCTTATCTAGAAGATACCTGCTCACGCGAGACTTAAAGACACTTAAATTGTATTTTTCGGGAAAAACATACGACGGTAAAGAGTTCCATTCTTCAGCGGTGCGTATGATGAATGTAGACGCATAGCGTTTCGTCCGCTTCGTCGGTATTTCCTTATTTAGGTATCTATGTATTAAATAACTATAAGTACAAAAGTTCAGAATGTAACGAGTTATATTAAAAATAAATATAAATACTTGTATCTAAGTTTAAAATTAACAGCAAAAAGCATTATTATCTAATGATTTTTACAAGAATGATAATCTTTCTTTGATAAGAACGAGTTATTATCGATAATGGCGTTGCGGCCGCGCAACATGCTCACCGCCCTAGCCGGGCTGAGGCCGAGTTTGATTTATGACCCAAACTGCACGGAGAAAATAATTCGACCATATACACCAAAATGACCACATCGACAAAATCCGCCACATCGACCAAATCGACCACATGAGCACATCGATCAAATCGACCAAAATGGCCAAATTAACAAAAAAATACGAAAATAGCAAGTCGCAAAAAATAAATTCCCGTACTACTTTTTCGGATAACCTTTACTTGGATCTATACCTCGGTATTAAAATTAAATATATACCAAATTTCAGCCAAGTCGATCAAATAGTATTTCCGTAAAAGCATAACAAACACAGAGACATATATATTTTTATCCCGTAAACTACCCATTTTTCGGGATAAAAAGTATCAGACAGACAAATAGAGTTACTTTCGAATTTATAATATTAAAAGGGATAGATGGCGCGACCAAGATGGCAACTCTATATCATACCAATCGTGCATTTCCCTTACTGTTAGTTAAAAATTAACACAAGCTTCATACAAATAATGTCGACATCCAACCGATGGTAGGGCAAGCGAATGAATAGGATGTAAGAACAGGCCAATAGCAAATTGAAGTGAATATGACTAACCTGCAAGTTCCATTTGAATCCAGTCCCGATTGGTATTGTCAGAGCTGGTATCTTCACTGGTGGTTCTCCATCTATAAGTAAATGCAGTTGAAAAATCAAAATGGTTTGATGGCTTCAATTACATTATCACCAATTCCTCGTCCGCAAGAAGACAAGCAGTTTTAACGAGAGGTGTCAAGTTGTTAGGATAATTCAAAAAGAAAATCTAAAAAAAACGACTTCAAGAGTAGATAGATATTCAAATTTAAAAGTTATGATTCAAATAAGTTCCGCTGGAACACCTTTTGAAGTTCATACATATAATGGGGTGTATTCAAGGCGCTTTTTAATATATTAAAGAAGAAAAAGCGCTTTGAATACACCCCACGCTTTTTTTAAGACCAAATTTATTAAATTTTATTTTCTGCGTTTTAGTTGGTTTTTTTATGAAAGCGTGTTTTTTTAGTTTTTTTTAAACTATTATTTATTTTACATTTTTTAGTTGTTTTTTTTTAATATTTTTAAATATAAGCTTTTGAGATCCTGCATATCATGTAGCAGCAGAGTGCTAGCCAAGACAAGTAAAACGAGCCCAAACACGACGGGTCTATCTTGTTTAGTACAGGAGTTCTTATGTCCACCTTCCGACTCCATCATCAGATCAGCTCCATGGTACCATATTATTGCATTGTCACACGATATAAACATACGAGCCCAAACACGACGGGTCTATCTTGTTTAGTACAGGAGTTCCTATGGCCACCTTCCCAGTCCATCATCAGATCAGCTCCATGGTACTATATATTTGCATTGTCATCGACCTTTGACAGGTGTGCAAAGTTTGAATTAAATCTGATCGTTCAAAGTAGGACAAAATCGAGCTCAAAGGGGTCGGTTACAAACATACACACAGGTGAAGCTAATAAAAGCGTGTTAAAAAAAGGAACTACTTACAATTGTTGTCTTCGGTCTGGTGTGGCCTTTTCTGAACCACCGTTTCCTCCTGTGGCATTATGAAGTCTGTCGTTGAACTAACACCACTTGTCGCCTGTTTTAACATAGAATAGTAGTATTCGAATTGTATTACTATATTATTTTTACATTTCCCACCTCTTTCTCATCTCTTCCCTTCTGCACCAAACCCTCCCTTTCTATACCTTGTCTCCCTTTTTATAGTCTCTCCCTTTCTATGCCATGTCTCCCTTTTTTATATCCTCTCTCCCTATAACTCCTCTCTCTCGATGTTATTATTATAGAAAATTTAATACACTAAAAACACATGCGGTTCTTGGACTTCATAATCATATCTTCTAAGGGCCGCTTGCATAACAATCGCCTTTAAATAAAATTAGTTAATCATATTAAACTACCTTAATATGTTTTACACAAAACATATTGTCATTTCTTTAAACATAATTACCGGCAAATTTTTGCATTGTGCAAGATGCTAATCGTATTTAAGGGTGTTATGCAAGCGGCCCTTAATCTAGCAAAATATTAAAATAACAATTAACAAAAAATGTGTGTAAAAAAATTTCTGTGAAAAGATGAGCCCTTAATATTAATATTAAGATTGTCCTCATCGCATTTTTTTAATTCCCATAAGAATAACACAGGAAAAATTTTTTTGCTTCTTCTGATTTTTGTACCGTTCAAACGACTGGTTGACTGATAAATTGCTGTTCCAATCTTTATAGAGAATTGAACGCTCTACAAAAAAGGTCTGATAACATTTTTTGATTTGAAGCAAAAGAAATTTTTCCTGTTTTATTCTTATGGGAATTAAAAAAATGATATGAGGACAATCTTAATATTAATATTAAGGGCTCATCTTTTCACATAAATTTTTTTACACCCAAAAGAAACTTTTGAGCCTGTTTGGAAAAAAAATAAAAAATATGTTTTTTTTGGATCACCCTAATATGTATATATATAATCATCATCATCATCATCCGAGCGTTAAATCCCGGTTGCGTTCGGAGCGTTCACTCTGACGCCCAGGGTCCGCTTTCCTACTTTTTCTACTCCACTTCGCGCGGTCTTCAGCATCCCCCGTTTTGAGACCATTGGCACGCATGTCATCCTTCACGACGTCAAGCCAGCATTTCTTGGGCCTTCCCCTTCGACCGGGACCTGGCGGAGGCGGCATGGCTAGACATTTGTTCCCCACGTAATTAGCCGGTCTGCGTAAAACGTGGCCGTAGCAGCGTAAGCGACACTCTTGCAGTTTGTCTGCTATGTCACGGACATGAAGACTGCCGCGGATGCGGGAGTTCCTGACCCGGTCTTTCCGCGTCACTCCACACATCAATCGCATCATATTCATCTCTGTGACACGCATTTCTTGCTTGTGTCGTTCAATATACATACATTACACAATATACATATACACCCACACACACACATATATATATATATATATATATATATATATATATATATATATATATATATACATGTATATTTAGTTAGGTTTATTTATAGGATAAATAAGTAAGTTATACTAAATGTATATTAGATATATAAATTATATGTATTACACAATAGAGACATAAATCTTAACATTCCAAAGGAGATTACAAGTTACAGGGTCGGTATGATAAATGAAATGCACTGTATTATGAATAAGGTTAGAAGCGGACAAGACTGTAATTTAGAAAAAAAAACAACTAAGATGAACGGGTATGTGCATCACTAAATACTGGCGTGCTGGGGGCCAATTCTGATATTACTAAGTCGACATAAAAAACTTCGTCAAAAACCGACTTCAAAAAAAGGTATAAAATAACTTATTTCTAAAACTATTTTTGATTATAACATCTTACTTCTAATATATATTTCTAATTCTGAAACATCTTGAAGTCAGTGCGAAGTAAAACAAAAATTACTATATTTATATTAGTGTCTAGGCCTACGAAAGGTGGCGCGCGGCTTAAAAGATATAGGTTCCAAGAAACGGGAACTGAAAAAAAATCATTAAAAATGTTCATAAAATGAAAATTTCTGGGCCAAACTATGTTAATTTTTTAGGGGACCACATGGCAACTATTTCGCATCAAATTAAAGAAGTATCACTTAAATCGGGTCATAAATCTCAGCGTAATCGGTGTACATATGGAACGGAATGAAAAAAATCATAACAAATGTTAATAAAATGAAAATAGCTGGACCAAACAATGTTAAATTCTGCAGTATTCTGCATCGAAGTAAAAAGGGAACACATAAATGAGATCATAAATCTCACCGTAATCAGTGTACGTAAATAAAAATAAAAAAACAATCAAGTTGAGAACCTTCTCCTTTTGGAATTCGGTTAAAAGCAGCGGACACTATCATCTCAATTGTATGTTTGCCGCAGCAGAATTGGGCCCCTGGTTTCAAGAATGTAATTGTGACTGGATAATGAATCATCTTTACATACAATACAGAGGAAACTCTATATAACGACACTGAAGGTACTGTGCGTTGGCGTTATACAGAGCTGTCGTAAAATGGAGAGAAGTCTGTTATTTTTGTCTGACGTCTTTTGCTGCACCAGTAATTTTGTTGTATTTTTACTTATTTTATTCATATCTTGCAATATTGAGGCATCTTGGTGATGAGGTACTTGCGAAATCTCTGTATGCACGATGCCGACAGTCGAGTTTGTTACGGCCTAGGATGAAAGAATGTACACAGCTGGACAGTTTTTACTAATTTTGACAACTTTAAAGTTACTTTTTACTGCACAATTATTGTCGTTATTAGGAGTGGGTGAAATGCTTGCTTTCGACGCTTCAGGGAGTTTGTCGTTAAATGGAGTGGCGTTACATGGAGTTTACACTGTATGAATAAAAATTAAATTTGGACATAATAACATAACACTAGGTGCAAATTTCACTCTGTTGTGAGCACTTTTTTTGATCTACCAATATTTACTTACCCGTGTATCAAAGTTGTCTGAAAAATAAATTAATCTTTAGTGTTAGTAACCAGTCTAAATGAGATTTTGTAGGAATTGAAAGGTGTTGATATGATGAGTCCATATTCGTATCTAGAATAATCATCATACAAGCGTTAAATCCCAGTTACATTCGGAGTGTTCACTCCGACGCCCAGGGTCCGCTTTCCTACTTTTTCTTCTCCACTTTGCAAGGTCTTCTGCATCCCCTGTTTAAGGCCATTGGTATGCATTTCATCCTTCACAATGTCAAGCCAACATTTCTTGGGCCTTCCCCTTCGATTGAGACCTGGCAGAGGTGGCATGGCTAGACATATGTTCCCACACATTCATATCTATAATATTATAACATCAAACATGCCATGTCTGTACATTGATTGAAGCTATATATTTTGTTAAATGATGGAGAACATGATACAATTATTTATTTCTTGTATGTGTATTCAGGATTCACGTAAGAACTACTGGGCCAATTTCAATGTGGTTACTGCTGATTGACAGCAAAGTCTTAGACTTAAAATCTGTGTTACTGTTTATCCTGGGAATACCGCAGGGATTTATCTGAGAATTGTTTAAAATGGCCAGGTTGAAAAATTAAATTTCAATGAGATCTTTTCACTGCTGGATAGTAAATTTTATGTAATAAAATGTATGAATTATTTGTTATCCCAGGGATCACATGGGAATTTTCCTGGGAGCGGTTTTAATTTTTTAACACACTTTACATTAAAACATTAGCTTACATTCTTTTTTGAATGCTGCAGTACTCTGTATCCCAGGAATAATGCAGAAATTATAAAGTATCCCGGGAATAACGTGGAAGTCAAATGCGAACGAAATTTTAGGTCTAGCACTAAATAAATTCACATAAACACAAAGAATAAAAAAACTCTGCTTAGTAATTTATTGATATACTAGATACTTAGACCATAGATGCAAAGATGGAGTATCAAAGTGAAGCCCGCTAAAGTCACGATGACGAAGATGCAGATTTTAGAATAGGATGCAAATCACACTCCAGTGCATTATGAAAACTCAGTTTAATATGAATTAAATTAATTGAATTTGTGTCAAGATATGTGAAAGAGATTCCAGTAGCAATTCATTAATTATAGCCATACAATGGCCCCCATTCGTAAATAACTAAGAGTCCCGAGGTGGGGGTTTTAGAAAAATCTATACATCTTACCTGCCCTTATCTGGGGGGGTAATAACCATTCTTAGGTAATATTTTACAAGTTGAAATTAAGTATTATATAAAGTTATCTATATCTGATAGCAATGAAAGAGTGTAACCTAAATTATCTACTAACTACACTATTCAACGGAGTTCTTGTGACAACTAAAAAGGCCACAATTTGCTACACAGTTCAGTCACAAGAACACATAATTACTACTAAAAAACTAACAATATTGTTCATTTTTCACATATTTAGAAAATAAAGCTGCATAGAACAATGTCCCCTTTCAGTTTCCACCAAAAACTCCCTTGTGTGAATAAAAAAGATTATAATACCTCTACCTACAAAGAAATATTGAAAGCTAATTGTAAAAGGGACTTCCTGCAAGAGCACTTTAATATTTTATAACCTGTAAAAGTAGTC
Source organism: Dendrolimus punctatus (assembly GCA_012273795.1). Lineage (NCBI taxonomy): Eukaryota > Metazoa > Arthropoda > Insecta > Lepidoptera > Lasiocampidae > Dendrolimus > Dendrolimus punctatus. The sequence goes on from CM022555.1 coordinate 9,485,396, forward strand.
TTTGTAAGATATAAAAGCTATATTTAATTAAAACAAAACTTACAATTATAGTTTGTCTAACATATACTGGTTCTAAATAATGTATTCAATATGTATCTATATCCAAATTAACGTACATATTTGTCTCTGATACAATTTATAATGGACGTATAAATTGAATTATGTCTAAAATATACGAAAAACACTTACCATTCCTAGTAAAATCGAGTAATTTACCAGCCATAACCGAAGATGGTCACAAATACTTGAAAGTTATAGGTTATAATTTGTATGTTTTCTAACGATTTCTTCTTCGATGAACAGTAATATATAAAGTATTAAGTATTAATTGTGTTTATAAGTTTTAATAACTAATTAAAGCATGTCGTTTCAAGTTTGTACACAGTTTGTTAACATTTAAACAAATCAACAAAAAGATCAATGTTTATTTGCAATTATTTGCGATTTACGTTCAAAAATTACAAAGGTCTTTTTTAAATATGACTTAGCACAGTTTACTTGCGCATCTCGCCACTGTCAATTAAAATTCCGGTTCCTTTAGCACGATATTTATTCACTATATAGCTTAGTCATCGGTTTAATTTAGACCTTACTCGAAGCTATTGTTAAATTTTAACGGACAGTAATGCAAATGAACGCTCTATAAGTTAGAGTAAGTAATAACTAAAGAGTTCATTGAATGGTAATAACCGACCATGAATCACGTAGATGAACCAGGCAAAAGTTGACGCTAAATCTAATAATTTGTAACAAATTACCATCATGTCATAAATTCAATACCTATAATTATAATAATACGAATATACTATCCAAGAAAGTTCTTGTGGCAGTGGAAAAATATTTTTTAAAATTACACATTATGCACGACAGGACAAAATAACTCCCGTGAATCGTCTTCTGTATCATGAAATTGCATATGTTGCATAAGCTATTCAAGATCAAGATTTTATCGTTGGCTCAACGTTAAGCTATTGAGAAAAAGAAAAAAACTCCTGCTAAAAACTAGAAAACTGTTTTGGTTTGGCACTATCATAAAATAATAACTAAAGCTAAGACCTAGTTATTATGCAGACTAAAGTATTTTGGTAATGTTTACACACAAAATTCATGAATGAAACCACATATTTTAGGGCGTTTTCATTTAATTAAAGTAATAATACACATTAATTTAAATATATAACGGCATCAAAATTTCCGAACGGTACAGTAACGTTTCGTTTTACGCAGAATATCAAAATATTGGATCTTCTCAAAGTAAGTTCCTTTAAGAGAACAGCAGCCTATTTGTAGCACCTTGCAAATGTTCATAGACAATGGTAACCGCTTTCCATCAAGTGGGCCGTCTGCCTGTCTGCTAAATTCCTGTAGTAAAAAAAAGAAAAAGTATAAATCCCTGGATCATAACAGTATTTGGAAAAATAAGTATTACAATAAGTTATTATATTTTTTTATAAATTCAGTCTTCGCTTTACTGTCTCACAAAAGAACTCTCGCAAACGGGGCGCTACGATCATCCGAAAGAATGTTAGAAAGATAAAATATTTTTTAAGTCCGATTTAATAGTATTGGTAAATGGAATTATGTGAGAATCTAATATTTAAATACAACACTTGAAAAATACTATATAACAACGCGACTGCGCGCTGTTACAATTAGTTCCATTTTTAGTCGCAGGACTTGTTCCGTGAGACGCATTCTACAGAGAGATTGTTGTCTTTGAAAATGTGGAGGTTTATGGGTAACCATTTTTGTATGTGTGAAGTGTCCATCAAAATGCATTAAATTGGGGAGGCACCACACATCACGGTGAAATTTGAAGAAAGCGCCAATCGTTATTAGAGTAGTATTATAGTGAATTATAAACTCTTTAGAGAAGGGGGCTAAAGACAGAACCTTGAGGTAGCCCTTTCCATACAAGACGAAGAGAGGTTCAAAAATTAAATATTAAAATCATTAAGCGTAGGTATCATTAAAAGTTCACAAAATTAAATCACTCTTTACATTGAGGTTATTTATATTTACTGAATTATTTTGTACTACGTAAATAGTTGACGTTTTTAAGTGTATTATCACCAATTACTGTGGTAACTAAAATATTAAAATTTCTAACTCGGCACTTCAATCCATTAACAACTGCTATTTGTTTTTGAACTATTATTTAAGGTTTATAGCTGTACACATTTTCAACTTTCCACCCATATGAGACGGTTCCCCCTACCCTTCATATTTGAAAAAAATCTAAACCATAAACTAAAGATAATCATAAAATAAAACAAACAGCTACTGTAAAATGTTTATTTACACGGAATACTTGTACAAAAATCGTCATTTCACTTACAATAAAATAATTTAAAAAACTACAAGAGTATTATTTGTAATTTTATGAACATTTGTTGATTTTATGTATATAACGCAAGTGAAGAAAGATTTGTTGTCAATATGAAACTTTGGGATCTATACTTTGCTTTTTCTTGTAAGATACATTTTTAGACAAAAATCTAGTTAAGTGTTTTTAGATGACTAATATAAAACATTTCCTACTGTAATATCTAATGTGGCTTAATTTGCCGAAGACTTAAACATGATTAAACAATGCATTACACATTCTCGTTTGTAATGTACGAAAATGTTCTTCTAAGGAAAAACAATGTATAGACTTGTAAAGATATATATTTCACACTAGGCTATTGTCATTCACTACAATACAATACTTCTTCTATAATTTATAAAGTTGAAATATTTCATAGTTAAATTCATAAGTCATGTGTTGATTAATTCTATTACATTCCAAATGAGATGACAACTTCTTATATATATATATATATTAGGGTGGTCGTTAAAAATTAAATTTCTTGCGACGCCCCCTAAAAAGCTTCCTTTCAATGAAAAATCACTGGGATTTATTTTATAATTTTTTCAAGTCAAGACATCACGTGCCTCAAGACGATTCAAGTTAAAACTATAAGAAAAATTGAAAGATAAGCTTGAATCACGAAGAATTTTAAACTTTTTCTGAAACTATAATTTGAAATTCATCACTGAGAATGATAACACGGAAGTTATTTCATTGTTAAAACTTTTCCAATCTTAAAATAATTATTATTTCTAAGTATGAAGAAGTTTCCTGAAAAAAACATGATATTACCCAAAAATTAATTTGAATCTTCTTGAGGCACGTGTTGTCTTGACTTGAAAAAATTATTAAAAAAATCCCAGTGTTTTTTCATTAAAAGGAAGCTTTTTAGGGGGCGTCGCAAGAAATTTAATTTTTAACGACCACCCTAATGTATATATACTAGCTGTACCTGGCAAATGTTGTTTTGCCTTTTAAATTATTTTCAGTAATTTTAAGCAAGTTAAATGATTACAGTACTAATATCGCTATTAAAAAGTAGGGGTTGATCGTAGAGGGTTGAAAATTTAGGGTTGTATGTGTTTTTTAATGCTGTATCATAAAAAAAATTAGAGGTGGACTACCCTTAACATTTAGGGGGATGAAAAATTGATGTCCTCCGATTCTCAGACCTACCAAATATGCACACAAAATTTCATGAGAATCGGTCAAGCCGTTTCGGAGGGGTTTAACTACAAACACCGCGACACGAGAATTTTATATATTAGATTATACATATACTTAACATATAAAGCTGAAGAGTTTGTTTGTTTGATTGAACGCGCTAATCTCACGAACTACTGGTCTGATTTGAAAAATTCTTTCACTGCTAGATAGCCCATTTATCGAGGAAGGCTATAATATCATTACGATAAAACCATACTTTTTTAAACTATACCATACAGATGAAGTCGCGGTCAGAAGCTAGTATGATATAAATAATAAAAAAAGTTATAACTCTAAATATGTTTAGACTTCTTTTTTATATTCATTTATTATGTTTTAGTACCTGAATCTAATAAAAATAAACACTGTATTATGGTGGTATTATCATCTCATTTGAAATACTGATTAGTTTATTTGATTTCTATATTAAACACTAAAAAATACATTAGCTGCCTTAAATTAATTCTTTTATATATACAGTCTTAAATCTACCCGTTTTAAGTAAGTCATGTTAGAGACAGTTCATGATACAGTGTGTAACAAAAAAACCCGTTGTTCTTTCTTCCTCTTCTTCATATACTGCGTCCAACGGATTATTTTACACCTGACAAGTGGATCATTTCATTCAGGATTCGATTTCATATTCATATGTATTATCCCCGCAAATTGCTAATGCGCTGGAACCTTGTCAAATTAACATTCACGTGACGTCATCCGCATCCGCAACCCGATATGTACGCGTACTCGCCGGCCAGTGATGCTAACAGTACTGAGTGTTCGACTACGATTACGTCACCAAAATGGCGGCCAGGCGCAATAGCAACTTGCGGGGATAATATTGTCAAAATTCAATCGATAGTAAGGTAAGTGACTGATTAATAAGATACGTGAACCGGCAATAAGGCACTAGGAGTCTTATTTAATATGATGTTTTCGAACACATGAAAATCCATAAGGCCTCTTAATATTTTCTTAAGTTTTCTCCACTTGTATATATAATAAAACACGTTTTAACGATTTTGAGCGTGGTAATTTACTTAATTTTGTTATTCGGACGTATCGGCCACTTTTCAGTGGCCACGATCACGGAACACAAAGATGTCTAATGTCAACGAGTATTGTTCAATAACATGCTAACATGGGATAAAAAAAAACAAATAAATTACCGCGTTTGAAACCGTTTAGTAGTAATTTTATTATCTATAAGGCCTCTATAAACAAACAACGAGGTTTTTGTTATACAGTGTACAGTCATGAAAAATTTCATCTAAGGGTCGCACACAGCACACTAACTACTTTTAGTATCGGCGATCGGCGATTTTGCGACTGCATCGATGCTATATACATACATATAAAGTGTATGTATTATCCGTGCAGGAACGGAGAAAGAACACAATTTCCTGCGGCCGGGCGGCCTGTCGTAAGAGGCGACAAAACAACCCACAGCCAGGTGGTAGGGCATTCGCCCGACTGGATGGCTACCACCCCTGGTCTAAAGTATGTCGCCATAACAACCTTGAGTTGTGTTTCGGCATTAGTGACCAGGTTCCAGTCTCCCTTAAAAGAGCAGCACATTTGTAGCACCTTTGGTGTTGCAAATCTTCATAGGCGATGGAAACCGCTTTCCATCAAGTGGGCCATCTGCCTGTCTGCTGAACTCTTGTAATAAAAAATAATGTATACAACGTGTTTCATTTCAAATGACAATAAATCATAATCTTAGCAGTCTGACACCATACAAAGTTTTTGGTACTATTAAATCAACCGTAATGTCAAAATTTAAAAAAAGCAATTTCCGAACAAATTAATTACGATAAAAAGACAATAAAAACAGAACATCTTGTAAATATTGGTTCACTGACCTTGGTAAGAATGAACAACTTCCGCGTTTAATGATGAAGAGACGAGCTGGCAACATGATACATTGGTCACTAACCTACCGATTTAGACACAATAACAGAAACATGTTGTAATATTCTGAAATGAATAATGAGGTCCTGTGGCTAAACCAAAGAAGCTACCTTGATTCGTTTTTGTATTTGGGCAGAGTACGTCATGAAGAAAACGTGGTCTAATTTATTGTCATAAGGTCTGAAACACGCTGTATAATACGCGCGATTTAGATAACGCGATCGAACGCAGAGAGTCGCTAAGACCCGATGCAGTATCGATGCACTCGCAAAATCACCGATCGCCGATACCAAAAGTAGTTAGTGTGCTTAGGGCCTAAACAAGAGTTGTCAAATTAATAACTAACGCCGTATACGAAATCAAAAACAATTTTCTGTGAAATATTCGTGACTTCTTTTCTTCTTCATAAACGTGGTTATGTATGGGACATGTTAGGGTCCGTACCTATATTACGTGACTCGTTCAGGGGGGAAGTTCTTTCCAATTCCACACTTAATTGAAGACGTGAGTGGATGAAGGGTATGTCGCATATTCGGTTTTTTGCTTTTTTGGCGTAGATAAAGGTTATAAGTCGATACCAAATGACTACAGACCTTAGACTATAGATATAAGGCATATTTAAAAAAATAAAAAGTTGAAAAAGGTGTTAAGTTCAGTTCAGTTTAAAATAAAAGTAAAACTTTTATCTCGATTTACTCAGAATTGGAATTATGCGACTTATCACCTTCATCCACTCATGTCTTCAATTATAGGGGGGTATTTAGGTACTCTATAGTAGGGGAGGCCAAGTGGGGATTTTGAGATTTACTCGAGCGTGGCAGAACAACATAAGGGGAGGAACCTTGCACTCTTTTATGTAGCCCCACCATATATTAACCCTTCATACAAGCTGGGGGTATTTCTATGCTTCAAATTATATTTCAGACCGTCACGTTAAGGAAATTCCTCCACGTAATTGTCAGATTATGGGTCAGCACAAGGACAACACGGTGAACCGTCCGTACATTGATCTGACGCGCTCGAGTACTTCTATATAACTTTTCTTTTTGCATTGTCAAAACTCGCCCATCGCTTTTGGTCGCGTCCAAATCGTCAGTGTTTTGATAGTTCCTTTAGGGTTTACTTAACATCCCATTTGAATATCTGACGCGCTAGAGTATCTCTTTTTTTTTTAAACCTGTACAAGATTCACCACCAGGGAAAGGGTACATCATATAACATTTTTTCTTTTTAGCATCTAATCTTTATAATCCAACAGGTCACCGCGACGCTCGAGTTACTCCACATTTTGTATCTTGGGCTACCCTACTATTAGGGAAATCTCACACTTTTTTAAGCTATATTCAAATATGACGCGCAGCGTTTAGCGTTTTTGACACGGCTAATGAGATATATTTTTTTTACTTTCTTTTAGGACGGCAAAGGCTTAGCCCACTCAAACACAGAGGCCATCAAAAGTAAGTCAAATATGGTTAAATCATTTTTTTAAGATTTTTAAGATATTAATAATATTATAAATATTTAGAAAAACAATACATTTAATAATACATATTAAAAAATACACGTCTATGTCTTATAATTAATACTGTTCAGATTTGGTTTCTATTGTTTTTAATGAGTAATTATGATTAAGTGTTTTTTTTTTGGTACATTTTTGTTGGCTACTAATTAATAACTATATACCCTGTTCAGAATAACTGAACGCGCAGGATTCACTGTCACTTACAGCGCGTTCCATTTGTAGCTCACAACGCCCAAAACGCTCCGCTAGCCGTTCCGCAAGGCGACCGCGGTCTTTGTGCTCGTGGCGAAAACGTCACTAACGACGTCATCATTCTCGATCACACAGCGCTCACAACGACCCATGTCACGAGGTGGGTCGAATAACCGTTCCACTTGGGTTTACGATGTATCGACGGCAAGAAAGTGGACCGAGACGAAGCGCGGTCCTTAATAGAATGTAGCTTTAATATCATGTTAACAATATAAATTACTAGATGAAAATCCTCTACTTGGCGAAAGGGAGGTTCATGACAAATTTCAAGTCTATAGGTATTATAGTTCTCGAGATATCATGATGAGTCACTATATACGTGTATTTCAATTGTGTATATATTTAAACTACAAAACGCAAATTATTCTTTACACTTTATATCTTGTTATTTTCACTATATTTATATTCATCATACTTTACGTATGATGAAAGAATGACTAAACAGATATACAATGCAAAAGTGGATGGATGCAGAAGTCGCGGAAGGCCACGACACACCTTCCATGATCAAATAGATCGTTTACTAGCAGAAGGTGATGTCAGGAGCCTTAAGAACAGACGAGCGTGCATGACGAGAACTATGAATGTCAAAGAAGCAAGTGAGGTGTGTAAGAATAAGCCTGAATGGCGCTCTGTTGTTCGTGCCTACCCCGCAAGGGACCTGGCGTGAAGTTATGTATGTATGTACTTTATATCTTTACAGTAAGTATTTATAGGTTATGAAGTAAAATGACATTTTTATTTTATTTAGGTTTATGGCTTGGCAGCTAGGCCTTTAAGCTTAGTTTACAATATAGTGTCTTCATTTTCTTAAGCCTATGTGTAGCACAGCTGAACTGTAGGTAATCAGCTAGTGCCATTCGACGGAGTTCTTGTGACAACTCAAAAGGCCACATTTGACTATAGAGTTCACATTTCTCACAAAACACATAATCACTACTCAAAAACTATGAATATCCTGCAACTATTGTTCATTTTAGAGTAATTTTGCACATTTTTAGAAAATAAAACTGCACAGCGCAACATCTCCTTTCAGTTCCTGCCAAAAACTCCCTAGTAAAATGTCTTTTTTTAAATATTTGTGGCTTGGCAACTAAGCCTTTAAGCCAGTAGTAAAAAGTCAATTGTTGCCTCATGGTAGTGACGAGACACGCACAATATGCTAATACTCGGCAATCACTCTATCGAGTTGTATTCTATTAGATGATTCGATACAAGTTGTTACACGACTATTTATTTTAATTTTAAAGTAACACGGTATTTTATTGTTGGTTTAATTTAAATTTATTCATTCGATTTTGTAATTAAATATTAAACAACTAGAATTAGTTAAACGAAATTGGTTCGTTTTGGTCTCACGCCAAAAGGAAGGATTGCACTGAAAATCAGCGTCGTGTCGGATATAATTCCGGCACAGCATTATGCTGAGTGCAAACTTTGTTTGCTGAAAATGCAGAGTACAAATTATCAAAATATGCTATGTGTATAATAATATATAGGGAAACTAATTACGTCGCTATTTCGTCAAATAAATTCTTTCTTAATTTTTTTTGGTAATGATCGTGATTTTATGCGTTTTTGACTCTAGCTGTTGGTGTTAATATTTTTCAGTGTTGGTAACCCCTGCGCGTCAAGTTATCGTGAACGGGGTATAGAAGCAAATTCAAGAGTTAGCCAATAAAAAGTACCAATGTTGCCATATTACAAGATTACGTACAACTAAAGGTCCATAGCTCATTAGAACCACCCGGCATTCGACTATCACCACCACCAATAATTGGACGCAACTAGAGATGCGACGAACATTCGGCTATTTATCGACTAATCGGTAGTCAGCCGAATATTGTGTACTATTCGGTCGAATATCGAACCATGAAAAAAATCGTACGCTATACTCAAAATTTAATATATTTTCATTAATAATTGATAGTTCAAATACGTTTTAACAGTGTTAAATGCGATTTTAATTAATTATTTAATTTAATTTTAGGTATCCAGTCAGTTTTTAAAATGTCAGAATTAAATAAAAAATAATTAAAATCGTTAATACGTTTTAACTATGTGTAACTATAATTCACGAGAACGTAAGAAAGTACTTCGAAAATTATTATTTTTTTATTTTTTTTTATTGCAGGAGATCAGCAGACAGGCAGACGGCCCACTTGATGGACAGCGGTTACCATCGCCTATGGACATTTGCAACACCAAAGGTGCTACGAATGCGCTGCTGCTCTCTTTAGGGAGCCTGGAACCTGGTCACTAATGCCAGAACACAACACAAGGCTTATATTATTGCTTCAATATTGACCTACTAAGCGCAACTTGCACATGTCATACGCCGAACATATGGTAGCCGAATATTCGGCAACGACGAGTGTTCGATATTCGGTCAAACAACTATTCGTGACATCTCTAGACGCCAAGTAGACAACCAGTTAACTTCATGTGGTCAATCAGTGAACGTCCAACGATCCGAAAATCACCAAGTAGTCTGTTACTAGATACATGAATCACTCCAAGCTGCAATCACCGAGTGGTCCACGCGTGGACAGCTCGCGAGCAGCACGATCCGGCGCTAGTACCGGGTGGTTCTGATGAACTGTTGCGAAGATATCTTACTTAAACACTAATAAATGCATTAAAAAATCTTTCTAAAAATACTGGTATACATTTTCAAATCGTTTGTACAAATATTTCTAAAATTACGCGTTTAAAAAAGCGATTTTAATATCACTAATGATTTCTTTACTCTAAATTATTCTCTAAAAAGTTATCTAACAAATGGGCAAAGGCCATATCTTAGAACTGCACTTAGTTTAATATGGAAGAAGATGAACTATAAAATGACAATCGCCAAGTAAAAAGCGTAACACACGCTTCATTGACGCAGTAAAAGTGTATCTCGTAACACGCGCTCCAATTAAAGCTGACGAAGTAAAAAGTGTATCTCGTAACACGCGCTCCGATTACAGTCGACACAATGAAAAACGTAACTCGTAACACGCGCTCTGATTACAGTCGACACAATGAAAAACGTAACTCGTAACACGCGCTCCGATTACAGTCAATAAAATGAAAAACGTAAATCGTAACACGCGCTCCGATTACAGTCGACACAATGAAAAACGTAACTCGTAACACGCGCTCTGATTACAGTCGACACAATGAAAAACGTAACTCGTAAAACGCGCTCCGATTACAGTCGACACAATGAAAAACGTAACTCGTAACACGCGCTCCGATTACAGTCGACACAATGAAAAACGTAACTTGTAACACGCGCTCCGATTACAGTTGACACAATGAAAAACGTAACTCGTAACACGCGAATTGCAAAGGAGCTAGAGTTTGTCTAATGAAAGTAGAGACATAAAAGTGGGGCAATTAAATATAACATTACATAACAACAGCAATAGAAGAACAGACAGTATACCCGTCACGCTTGTCCAAGGTAGCTTGGCAGATTTGACACATCGGATAAATCTGTGTGCAGGTGGCATCACGATGTTTTCCTTCACCGTTGTTAGCAGTGGTAAATGTAACAAAATATGCACATTAGGTCAGAAAACTGCCTAAGTGGTGTATGCGTTCCGATAAGGATCGAACCCACACCCCTTGTTCCTGGGACGCGTGCGCTAGCCATTAAGCAACCAGGTATAAATATCAGTATGGCAGCTCCAAATTACCAGAGTATTTATACAATACGTAAACAATCTTGTTTCACTTTGAATTCACCTTCACCTGCTAGTTATGCTCGAATTTGAAAATTATAAGAAAAATAAGTTCTACACTTTTAATGAATAAGTATTTTTGTGTTTCAAGCCCGTAAATGCTAAAACACAATTGTACCAAAACAATAAAAAAAAACAAAAACAATGATAATATTTTGGTGAAATGACATTATTGACATCTGTGTTCGCATTGCCATGTAAAATTTTGTGAACAATTCGAGTATCTACTGTCATTAGTCAACTTTAAAACTCTAACGTTTTCATTTTTTAACTGGCTTAATTAAATTAAATTTAAATATAAGAACGAAGTATAAAGTGTAACTAACTATGATTGTAGAATGTGTTACGTGTTACACTTTTTGCTTGACGATTATCATTCCTTAGTATCCTTTTCCAATGGTTACACGACACTATTTATTGCCATATACAAAAAGGCCATCTTTAATATTTAAAAATAATAATAATAGTAAAAAAATAAATAATAATATTATGCATTAACACGACAGTCCTTTAAAAGAAATAATACTGACCGCATTACCTTCTTTCATTGATTGAAAATTATACTAAAAATACTTAATTATACATTTAAAAACAAACGGGAATTTAACCACAGCGCTCTCAAATCACGAGTCCATAACAAAGTATGTAATGCACAGTTCAAACAAATTGAATCAATTTGGTTGAATGGATAAAGGAGGACAAAATAAATGTGATATTTACGAATGCAATTATGATAAATATGTCAAATTTAGAATGATAATTTTGACAGCTCACGCTCATGAAGTTTCCAATTTTTGCCGGTTAAATTTACTACCGGAAATATCGTACTTCATTGATGGGTACACACACAACAAGCAACCGCTAACTATCGAAAATCGGTTTTGATATAAAATAAATCGAACATATAAAAAAATAACATTTATATTTATTTAAATTTTTCAACCCAGCACACTTCACTTCGTTTATAACTGCTAACTTCATATCATTTCATTTTCCTACACTAGCGCTATTTGATAAGTTTTCGAACCATAATTTGCTGATAATGAAACTACGTTTTAACGGTTTTAATCGCGGTAATTTATTTTATTTAGATTTATCCGACGTTTCGGCCGCTTTTCAGTTGCCGTGGTCACGGAAGACAAAGATGACATTTGTCAAACGTGTATTGTCAAAGTTTTTATTCAGCCTACCGCCAACTTGTTCATTTTAATTATTTAGTTTTAATTTGTTTATGGATATTATTTACTCTATGGGAGCCTAATCTAATTTACCACCGCTTCACAACATGTTGAGGCTTGAAGAGAAGAACTGAAAAGCGGCCGAAACGTCGGATAAACCTAAATAAAATAAATTACCGCGATTAAAACCGTTAAAACGTAGTTTTATTATGTGTACAAGTCGCGAAAACTTAAGAAAATATCATAATTTGCTGTTTACAGATGGACACTTTTTCAACTGATCCCCCATACTAGATGGTCCTTCTTGCCTCTACCCTCCATGTTTCTAGCTTACAATGTCTTTGCGGACCGCGAGCCTTGAAAATAACCCGGACTTTTAAAAGGCTACACAACGTATATTATATATACAATGTTATTGTTAACATACGCAATTTACGATATGTATAATATTATAAAATTCTAAATATGTCTTGTCTATACATTGGAGTCGAGGTGTGTAACTCCCGAGTTCGCATATTCGGTTTTTTGCTTTTTTTTGCGTAGATGAAGGTACCAAATGACTACAGGCCTTAGACCATAGATATAAGGCAAATTTAAAAAATAAACAGTTGTAAAAGGCGTTAAGTTCAGTTCAGTTTAAAATAAAAGTAAAACTTTTATCTCGATTTACACAGAATTGGAATTATGCGACTTATCACCTTCATCCACTCATGTCTTCATATATCCGACGCGAAGAGTGATCAATCAATCAGTCTTTATTTGCAAAAACAAGGTACATGAATAGGTGTTACATGATATAAAGTTTCCAGTATGTTTTGTCATTTAGATGACGTGCAAATACTTACACTCACATATTTTTTTTATTGCATGTGTTCAACAGACAGGCAGACGGCCCACCTGATGGAAAGTGGTTACCATCGCCTATGGACATTTGCAACACCGAAGGTGCTACAAATGCGCTGCTGCCCTCTTAAGGGAGACTGGAACCTGGTCACTAATGCCGAAACACAACTCAAGGTTGTTATGGCGACATACTTTAGACCAGGGGTGGTAGCCATCCAGTCGGGCCAAAAATACATAACCCTCCACACTAATGTTTCCAAATTAATTTAATTAAATATACATGTCAATAAAATAAAAATGATTTGTTAAATTGTGTTGATTGGATCTGTATATAACTTGCGTTCAAAATGTGTCTTTATGTCTTTGACTCTTTAGTTCACTCCTGTTCCACGCGATGAGAGAGAATGATTAGCCCAGGCTTAAAGGCCCAGTTGCCAAGACATAAATAAAAAATAAAAAAAAGAATGATTAGTCCGCGCACTGCGCATGCGCAGTAAGTCAACGAGGAAACCGAATATAATTGAAGACATGAGTGGATGAAGGTGATAAGTCGCATAATTCCAATTCTGAGTAAATCGAGATAAAAGTTTTACTTTTATTTTAAACTGAACTGAACTTAACACCTTTTTCAACTTTTATTTTTTTAAATATGCCTTATGTCTATGGTCTAAGGCCTGTAGCCATTTGGTATCGACTTATAACCTTCATCTACGCAAAAAAGCAAAAAACCGAATATGCGACATATCACCTTCATCCACTCACCTGTTCAACTGCAAGCCAAAATAAATCGTAAAACTATAGTTTTATAGTGTAATTTTGTAATATTTACTAAAAGTCAAAGGCCATCTAAACTATTAACTAGAACTCACGAAATTAAAAAAAATACTTATTAACCGACTTCAAAAAAAAGGAGGAGGTTCTCAATTCGGTGGGATCTTTTTTTATTGTTTTTTTTTTATGTATGTTCACCGATTACTCCGAGATTTATGATCCGATTTACGTGATTCTTTTTTGTTCGACGCAAATAGCTGCCATTTGGTCCCCTAAAAACTTGACATAGTTTGGCCCAGTAGTTTTTTAACACATATATACTATTTCAAATTGCGTATACTAAGAATAGCCTTGTATATAATACATGATTCCAATATAATTTTTCTGTCATACAATTTACTTACTAAGCCGATATTATATACAATTTCGTATCTCATGTATAGTTTTACACAAGAATATAATCTTTGAGTGAAAAAAATAGTATTTTAAGTGATGTTTTGATTTGAGTGAAAAAAAAAATAATAGTATTGTTAAACAATTTACTTGTTCGATTTGATGCCTGTAATAGTGTTCAACTTTGTTAACATAAAACTAATTATTCATCAATGGATTTATAACTATAACTACTAACTATTGAAAATAACTATAACTCACTCACATTAAATTATGCAAGAAAAAACTATAATAATTCACTCACATTAAATTATGCGAGAAAAAAACTATAATAATTCACTCACATTAAATTATGCAAGAATAAAACTATAATAATTCACTCACATTAAATTATGCAAGCAAAAAACTATAATAATTCACTCACATTAAATTATGCAAGAATAAAACTATAATAATTCACTCACATTAGCTATTCGGTGTGGTTTCACCCCACGTACTGTACCAGTTGTAGTTAAACATGGCGGAGTATGGGTGTTTCCTTTTCTTGTGCAATCTTAAGGACTCTTCAGACGCGTACCAATATTGAGGGAATTTGTCAAACGGATACTTCTCCGATTCTTTTATATATGGCTCTTTTGGATCGGCTGCAATTATCAAAAAAAATAATTATTATATTATACTAGCTGTGCCCGCGAAGTCGTTTGAGGTACTTTTACTTACCAGGTGGTAGACAGTACAAGCAGAACAGCCTGTGACGTCTGCTCTCGTGCGTTTCTAGATGCTTCTTGTGCTGCTTTCTCCTGGTGGATATGTGCGGGCAGCACGGGCACGGGATAGCCAAGTCCTTCGGCACACAGCCGTGCCGTTCGGCCGCATGCGCGATTAGGGTCGACGCTACGCGGTAACCCTGGAATTCATTGCTTTCCTTGTAAGGCAAAATTTTGATCCTTCGAGCCGGATAATTTAACAATACGGTACATGACAGTATGAAAAATATAGGCTGATTTAAATATATAACGTAGATTACGATCTAAATATGACAAAAATAAATTGTTTTAACTAAAATATTAAATATTAATTGAAGACGTGAGTGGATGAAGGTGATATGTCGCATATTCGGTTTTTTGCTTTTTTGCGTAGATGAATGTTATAAGTTGATACTAAATGACTACAGACCTTAGACTATAGATATAAGGCATATTTAAAAAATAAAAAGTTGCTAAAGGTGTTAAGTTCAGTTCAGTTTCAAATAAAAATAAAAAATTTATCTCGATTTGCTCAGAATTGGAATTATGCGACTTATCACCTTCATCCACTCATGTCTTCAATTGATATTTTTGAGAAATAAAATTGTTATATTGCAGCCACTAGCCACGTGACAATGTACGCCGATCAGAGCGCGTGACGTCATAGCGTGCAAAACACAAGAAGTTATCAATGACTTCTCAGATAACACTTCAACGAAACAGATGTTTGTTTTGAACGCTGTGATGTCATGCGAGAGCCATGACAGCGCGTTTTTGTGACGACATCTCAAAATATTTATAAAATTGCTAAATTAAGTATGTTAATGTTGTTTTTTTGCTGAAATATTAATATTTTGGCTAAAATAGACCATAAGGCTCAAAATAAACCTGTTTCTCAAAAATTGACAACTACCGTATTGGCTACAGCCCATTTAAACGTGCGCATTTACTGAGATCTCATCTGACAGCTGACAGCATTTTGACAGTTGACAGATCTTTGAACACATTTGTAGAACTGTTTTCAAATCAGCAGTATCACACACGACACTGTAAACTACCGAACTAAACAGGCTTCGCATATTTTATGTGATTTGGATCGGATAAAGACTGCATAATTATTTAAACTTACCTTAAAACAATGCTCGCACTGGTAAGGAAAACTCTTCCATTTTGGATTTTTCTTTTTACTGAACACCATTCTATAAGGCTCTGCTGGAAACCAGTCTTCTGGGTCTAGATCTAATTCCACTAGCTCCACACCTACAAACATTTTCAATACACATTTTTATGTAGCACAAAGATATGCCCGGGACTTTTCGAAAAGAACATAAGCTATATATTTGTCTGACAACTATGTCGGAATAAGCTAATTTGTGTGCACCCGAACAACTACTAGTCACTCCCGGGAAAATTCCCGCGGGATTTCCGGGATAAAATATATCACAGATTTTAAGTCTAAGAAATTGCTGTCGATCGGCTAAAATCGTATCAAAATCGGCCAAATAGTTTTTACGTGAATCCCGAACAAACAGATAAGAAATTTAAAAAATTGCATCATTTATATAATCTGTTTCAGTGGGTTTTTATATAGCCTTACTGTACAAACACGGCATATTTAGAAATTTGTAATATTTTAGATTTTGAGGACAATATTTTAATTGTCAAGGTTAATAATTAAAATTAAGATATATTACCTTCAGGCACTTTGATTTGTGGTATAACCACTGTCTGTGGTACTATAGTAGGCGGTGGTTCAAATTTCGGAAGTTGTAATGGGGTTATGTTGATTAATGAAGTGTTGTTAGCTGCCAGTAGACTCGTCAGTATTGTGTTTTGGGCCTGAAATTACGAATTAACAATAATTAAATAATAATTTACATTATTCAACAACAATTAATAATTACCAATTATTTAACAACAATTAATAATGCAAATTATTAATAATCACCAATTTATCAATAATCATTAATAACTAAAACTATTCAACACCAATTAACAATGACCTATTTATCAACAACAATAAATAATAATCAATTATTTAACAACAATTAATAATGCAAATTATTAATAATCACCAATTTATCAATAATCATTAATAATTAAAACTATTCAACAACAACTAACAATGAACTATTTATCAACAACAATAAATAATTACCAATTATTTAACAACAATTAATAATGCAAATTATTAATAATCACCAATTTATCAATAATCATTAATAATTAAAACTATTCAACAACAACTAACAATGAACTATTTATCAACAACAATAAATAATTACCAATTATTTAACAACAATTAATAATGCAAATTATTAATAATCACCAATTTATCAATAATCATTAATAATTAAAACTATTCAACAACAACTAACAATGAACTATTTATCAACAACAATAAATAATTACCAATTATTTAACAACAATTAATAGTGCAAATTATTAATAATCACCAATTAATCAATAATCATTAATAACTAAAACTATTCGACAACAATTAACAATGACCTATTTATCAACAACAATAAATAATTACCAATTGTTTACCAACAATTAATAATGCAAATTATTAATAATCACCAATTAATCAATAATCATTAATAACTAAAACTATTCAACAACAATTAACAATGACCTATTTATCAACAACAATAAATAATTACCAATTATTTACCAACAATTAATAATGCAAATTATTAATAATCACCAATTAATCAATAATCATTAATAACTAAAACTATTCAATAAGAATTAACAATGAACTATTTATCAACAACAATAAATAATTACCAATTATTTACCAACAATTAATAATGCAAATTATTAATAATCACCAATTAATCAATAATCATTAATAACTAAAACTATTCAATAACAATTAACAATGAACTATTTATCAACAACAATAAATAATTACCAATTATTTACCAACAATTAATAATGCAAATTATTAATATTACCAATTTACCAATAACCATTAATAACTAAAATTATTCAACAACAATCACCAATTTATCAAGAACAATTAATAATACAAATTATTCAACATCAATAATCACCAATTTTTCAAACATAATCAGTAATATTTGAACAACAATTGATATTTACCAATATTCCAACAATAATTATTAATTACTAATTTCCAACAAAATTAATTATGTCATCTCAAAAAAGAATGATATACAAACATACCTGCAATATACCATTGTTTAAACTCTGCGACAAATCAACTTTGGGTTTCCTCTTGTACCCCTTGGGAGGGCCTCGTTTCTTTGCCACTTCCCCATTCTTCTTATACCTTATTATCTCTCCATTATCACATACTTTAGGTGGGGTTTGGATCGGTGTTATCGAAAGTTTCGCTGGAAGTGAGTACCTGATAAAATGAAAAATATATATGCAATATATTGTATTTCAAAGAGTTGAAAAGAGTGCTATTAATCATAAAATACGAGTGCACATGAGTGAGTGAGTGAGTGAGGTGATGAATGAGTGAGTTAGTGAATAAATGAGTGAATTCACTCGAGCCTTTTTATAATGCTGTAATGTTATTTTAATAGTAAGCGTAAGTAGTAGTTACTTGTATCTTGTGCAGGTGTTGCTAATCTCTTAAGCTTAGGCTGGTGTTAATAGGTAATTAATAATAATAATAACTATTTATTTATTTCAGACACAAAGATCCATAGTTACAACATATTTTACAACCTTATCATTAGATTACATTAAATTATTATAAATTAAATTAAAACCTTTATTATTTTAACCAATGGTTAAAATGAAATCATAGCTAAAACTATAGGGCTAAACAGCAATTATTTTATTTTAATTGTTTGTTAAATGACTATGCAAACTTATGCTGGTGTGCACCAACATTTAACCGGCGGTTAAAATAAAATAATCACTGTTTATGCATACACTTTTACCGATTAATTTATTTTAACTATTGGTTAAAAGTCGGTGCACACCAGCCTTAGGATACAATGTGATTTAACCCAAGTGGTTTAGGAGTAACTGAAAACGCAAAAATGATTCGAACATATATAGCGGTTGGTGGTTTCATCTAATTTTATTTCATTACTTGACTCATGAGAACCCAGTGTCTTTTTATTTTATTGCATGAGTTAAGCAGACAGGCAGACGGCCCACCTGATGGCAAGTGGTTACCATTGCCTATGGACATTTGCAACACCAAAGGTGCTACAAATGCGCTGCTGCTCTCATAATGGCTACTGGAACCATGCCGGAACACAACTCAAGGTTGTTAAGGCGGCATACTCTAGACCAGGGGTGGTAGCTAGCCATATGGGCAAATGCCCTACCATCCATTCACCAGCAGGTTGATGCACCAGGTCGTTGTATTCTCCGATTCTGCTCAAATAAAAATAAATAATAGTTTAAAAAAAACTAAAAAAATACGCTTTTATAGAAAATCCAACTAAAAAATATAAAATAAATTTGAATTAAAAATAGTGTAAGAAAAAATGATTTTATTGTAAAAAAAGCGTGGGATGCTTTTCAGGATATTATCAAAATAACCCTTCTACTCATATCTGTTCATAAAATATTAATAACTATTGATACCATGCACCCCACGCTTTCTTTTACAATAAAATATTTTTTACACTATTTTTAATTCCAATTTATTTTCTATTTTTTAGTTGGATTGTCTATAAAAGCGTATTTTTTTAAACTATTATTTATTTTTGATTTTTTAGATGAATGTTTTAACAAGGTTTTTAAATACAAGCTTTTGAGATCCTGCATATCATGTAGCAGCAGAGTGCTAGCCAAGACAAGTGAAACGAGCCCAAACACGACGGGTCTATCTTGTTCAGTAGATGACTTCTTATGGCCACCTTCCAACTACATCATCAGATCAACTCCGTGGTACCATATTATTGCATTGTCACGCGATATACACATACGCACAAAATTTCAGCTCAATCGGAAACCGGGAAGTCAATCAAATTTAACTTGAAATATTCTGTTACATACTAACATACATATGAAGCTAATAAAAGCATATTATAAAAGAAACTTACCGACTATGCAAGCTCTCTTTCTGCAAATTACTAGTGGCAAACGCCAAAGGATTTGCCAAATTTAGCGGATTATTCACAAACTTTGGCAAGGTGGATGTACTTGGAAAAATCGAGAGACCCTTCTGCGAAGAGAATGCTGGTATCTGATAAACTTTGAGGTTTAATGCGGGACTCTCATATGCTTTCAGTCTTTTTGATGGTGGTTCGTCATCGCTCGAATCTGTGTGGGGGGTTAGGGGGTCCTCGTCTGCGAATGGGTCTGTATGCTCCTGTTCTTGGACGCAGAACATCTGAAATTTATAAATGAGTGAACATTAGATTTTTAATTCCATAATCTTTGTCTGAATTTCACAGAAGCATTTGTTTGTTAAAAAAAACTTCAAAAACTAAAAAGTATAAAATGACTTAATAAAGATTTTTGACTAAGATTTCATTTAGTTTATTAAGAAAAAATAATATAAAATTTTCTACATCTTAAAGTTGGTGGCAAGTATATAATAAAAATTACATCATTACGTAGTGCATTTATGGTTTGCTCGACACCGACTTTAAGATGTAGAAAATTTTATATTATTTTGTCTCTTAATAAACTAAATAAATCCTTAGTCAAAAATCTTTATTAAGTTATTTTATACTCTTTAGTTTTGTAAACTCGTTTTTTTAAACGAAGTTTTTTTTACTTTTTAGTGTCTAGTTATAGGTAGGTCTACGAAAGGTGCCGGGCTCCTTAAAAAATATAGGTCCCAAGAAAAGGGAACACAAAATCTGCATAAAATGAAAACTACTGGGTCAAACTATGTTAAATTTTTAGGGGACTAAATGGCAACTATTCTCCATTAAACTAAAGAAGAATCACGTAAATCGGATCATAAATTTCAGAGTAATCAGAGTACATATATAAAAAAATCAAGTTGAGAACCTCCTCCTTTTTGAAGTCGGTTAAAGATTGCAAAATGTGGCAATATAAATATACACTTTTGAAATATATTGTGGCGACATTAGTGCCAACATAAAAACAAGCACGCAAGCGCGGAACCAATATTTATCTGTGGCAAGCAAAACATCGCGCCGTTTTATGACATCGCGCCCACAATTTTTCGCGGCAATCCACTTGCCGCGAAACAGCCGAGAGCCGAATATATTTCGGGTCAACTCGACACAGTCCGACTTACGTCTTCAACGCGACCGCACGACATACGTGCTCGTGTACAAACGTTAGTTTTCGCGCTTATTGCTTGCCTTCCAAAAATCATCACCATCACATCTCCAAGCAACATCCGCAAATGGTGACCACCTCCTACACGCAAGAAGGCACAAGCACAACGCGCACGAAACGAGAAACAAGGACTCGTCAACCACACCCACGTCCAAGGTAACTTCTACAAGTGCAGAGCAGACATACGCCGGTTCCTGCCAGCGGTGTCACATGTATCGCTACCTGCATACACGACTCTGTTCCCGGGTGCCACTCATCCCCTGCACCCTCGGGTATAGACGGCCAACACACCACGGACGGGTGCTACTTCGCTACATGGTTCATCGACAGCTAACAGCTAACCTGCAGCCAACCTAATATTTCTTCAACATCCATCGCGGACATGATAATTTTCGCCGCCACAAAACTTCGAGTTACGATTTTTGCCGCCAACTCTAACTTACGCGCCCAAAATCGGTGCACAGCAACGACAGTTAGCGGCCGGCGACGAGGCAACCATCGACTGGTTGCTTAGCAACAACGAACGATTGGCGCCCGGTAACAACGAACCGTCAGCTGTTGCGCGCCAACATCACATCGAGTTCGCGCCAATATTACATCGAGGTTAAGTGTTCTGCAGTTATCGGTGAGCGATTTTTTTTTATAACAAGCAAAAGTGCTAAACTAAGTAAACCAAAATAGTGAAGTGATTATTACCCGGTACAATATATTCGGACTACGTTTTTCAGTTTTATAATATTGTTTACGTTCCGAATCAAAAATCAAATATTGAATTATTGTCTTTATGTACATTTAATGACTTAACTTTGTAGGACTTAATACATTTTTTTTTCTCAAAATAAATAAGCAAACAGTAAACAATTTGATACTTGATCATTGGAATAAAATTATTTATTGTACATATTCCACTAACAAACAAATACTTAAACTATTCACGCTTTTGTGTACTTACTTATTTTATATTATTGTATTTTCGTGTTATATCTAAAATTGTTTTGTGTATTTGTTCTAGACTTGTATTTTTTTTATTTTCTGTGTATTAGGTGTATATGTGTGTATTTTGTAAATTGTTTCTTTTGTGTTATAAAATAGTATTAGGATTATTATTCTATTGATACATAGAAATCGCTAGTATTGTTACGCGGTGTTACTTGGGTCATTTCCAACACCAACTCCTGATACTTCCACTAGCCTGTCATTCCAGTTTACTTTCTTTCCCAGTAACGATTTCCGTTTCGGACTCCCTTCTTCCACCACAATGACGTCAACTGTAGAGCAATTAGAGCTGCTTCAAGCTCAACTCCAACTGCTACAGGACAGCCAAGACAGTCGGACAATGGCAGCAACTGTCAAATTCCCAGCTTTTTGGGCTGACAAGCCTTCTGTCTGGTTTGGCCAGGTGGAAGCTCAATTTGAACTTGTTGGGATCACACAAGACAGGACAAAATACAACCACGTCATCTCTATTCTGGATTCAAGAATTGCCGACGAGGTTGCGGATATTATAGAGCAGCCTCCGGACACCAACCGCTACCAGTACCTGAAAACAGAACTCATCAAGCGCCTCTCTGCCTCCAAGAAGGACAGGATCAGACGGCTCCTCGGAGAGGAGGACATTGGTGACCGCAAGCCATCACAATTCTTGCGACGCCTCCAATCCTTGGCAGGATCAGATTTCAGGAGCGACGAGATAATCAGACAACTGTGGCTGCGTCGCCTTCCTGCAAACGTACAAGCAATTTTAGCTGCACAGGAGGACCTGCCTTTGGAAAAGGCAGCCGACATCGCAGACAAGATCTTGGAAGTGGCCACACCTGCGGTTCACGCCGTTACAACTAAATCTCCTGAGCTCATTGAGCTCGCCAACCGCTTCGAACAGCTTACGAAGCAGGTAGAAGCATTAACGGCAGAATTTCGGGCGCGTCCACGTCAAGGACGTGACCCAGTCAGATCCAGAGCTAGCTCCAGATCTTCAACCCGCTCCTCCCCATCCACTTCCTTATGCTGGTATCATAGGGCATACCAGAAGAAGGCCAAGAAGTGCGTTAACCCTTGCTCCTGGGTAAATCAAGATCAAGGGAAACCCAAAATGCAGTCAGTAGACGCGGCGACTGACTGCAACACTTTCTGCCGCCGGTTATTCGTCACAGATAAGACGACAGGGCTCAGGTTCCTAATTGACACAGGTAGCGACCTCTGCTGCTATCCTCAACGGTTAGCCAAAGGTCGTGCCAATTCAGCAACCGATTATCAATTGGCCGCAGCCAACGGCAGCACCATAAACACCTACGGCAGCATATCCCTTTGCCTCAATCTGGGCTTGCATCGGAACTTTCAATGGAATTTCACCATCGCCGATGTAGAAATCCCAATAATAGGCTCGGATTTTCTTAGCTTCTACAATTTGTTGCCAGACCTCCGCCACAAACGCCTAATTGACGGAAACACAAGCTTGACAACTGCTGCTACAATTGCACAAGTCAACCAAGTAAGTGTGAAAGCCGTGTCAGTCACGGAATCCTCAGCTTACTCCAAGCTGCTCCTCGAGTTCCCAGACTTGACCAGACCTCCAGGCCTCCCACGGCAAGTGAAGCATACCACGGTTCATCACATCGTGACTACCGATGGCCCCCCTGTCTCTTGCCGTCCACGTCGCCTCGCACCTCAGAAGCTGGTAGCAGCTAAAAAGGAATTTGAGGACATGGTCAATTGCGGAACAGCTAGACCTTCGGACAGTCCTTGGTCTTCTCCTCTACACATGGCGAAGAAAGGAGACCAAGAGTGGCGACCGTGTGGCGACTACCGGGCTCTCAATGCAAGAACTGTGCCAGACCGGTATCCTGTCAGACATATCGCCGACTTCGCACACAACATCGCAGGTTCCACTATCTTCAGCAAAATTGACTTGGTAAAGGCTTACCAACAATTACCAGTTCATGAACCTGACATCTGCAAGACTGCAATAACCACACCATTCGGTCTGTACGAGTTTCCCTTCATGACCTTCGGTCTTCGAAACGCAGGACAAACGTTCCAGCGTTTCATTGACGAAGTCATGAGGGGACTCGATTTCTGCTACGCCTATGTTGATGACCTACTGGTCTTTTCAAAGACACCAGAAGACCACCTGGAACACCTGCGTACAGTTTTCCAGCGCTTGGTCAACTATGGCTGCGTAGTAAATGCATCAAAAAGCATATTCGGCGTCGACGAGGTCACCTTCCTCGGCTACCGTATCAACAAAGACGGTACACGCCCGCCTACAGAGAGAATCGAAGCTCTGCAAAATTACCCCTTGCCGAAAACCGTGCAAGGCCTTCGCAGATTCTTAAGCATGATAAACTTTTATCGCCGATTCCTCCCAAAGGCAGCAGAATTGCAAGCTCCGCTCATAGATGCCTTAGCTACATCTAAACTCAAAGGACCAAAGCCAGTTCCATGGACGCCCGAACTTGAACTCGCGTTTCAGAAGTGCAAGGATAGCCTCGTGAGTGCTACTCTCCTTGCTCACCCAGTCAGCGACGCTAAACTGGGACTCTTCACTGACGCCTCTTCAGTTCACGTGGGATCTTGCCTCCAACAGAAGATAGGCAACCAATGGCAGCCTTTGGCCTTTTTCAGTAAGAAACTTACTGACAAACAATCACAATGGCCCGCGTACTATCGTGAACTCCTCGGGGTATACGAAAGCGTACAACACTTTCGCTACCTGCTCGAGGTTCAACACGTGACAATCTACACGGACCACAAACCGCTCATCTATTCTTTTACTCAACGCCGAGAAAAGCTTCCTCCTGTTCAGCTCAACCAGCTGTCCTTCATTTCCCAATTCACAACAGACATTGTACATGTAAAGGGAGAGGACAATGTGGTTGCTGATACAATGTCTAGAATAGAAGCCATCTCAATAGAACAAAGTTTCACTGAGTTAGAGGGGGCCCAAATTTCTTCACCTCCTCTTCCACCACTTCCACTTCACGCTCCATCCACACCGCCTACTCTAACCCCACCAACAACTCCGGCTCAGGCCAATCCACCACTACTCCCCAGCACATCTTCACCACATCCCAAGTATGTGACTCGCTCGGGACGTCATGTTCGTTTCAAGACGCCCGTGGATGTGTAGTATATGTAAATATTTTAGACATAAGTTTTTTTAAATATTGTAAGACTTATTTTATTATTTGTTGGGGGTACTTTTCTCCGTGGGTGGGTGGTGTGGCGACATTAGTGCCAACATAAAAACAAGCACGCAAGCGCGGAACCAATATTTATCTGTGGCAAGCAAAACATCGCGCCGTTTTATGACATCGCGCCCACAATTTTTCGCGGCAATCCACTTGCCGCGAAACAGCCGAGAGCCGAATATATTTCGGGTCAACTCGACACAGTCCGACTTACGTCTTCAACGCGACCGCACGACATACGTGCTCGTGTACAAACGTTAGTTTTCGCGCTCGCTGCTTGCCTTCATATCAAAATCCTTCTGAACTATAATATTGCAACATTGAGAGAGTGTGTGTGTGATTAAAAGTGTACGTCGCAAACAATATCTTTCATTGACCCGTACACCGCTCAACGGCCGCAACCATCATCACCATCATCACACCATCATCAATCACCACAACCCTCAATATGAAGGATTCTCCCATGATGAAGCTGAAAAACCTAGTTTTACCTTACTTTATTGTAAGTAGGTGTTCACATAAGTTAAATTGTATAACATTTTATGTAGGCACTGCTCATTTTCGAAAAATTCCGAACCGCTCAAGAAAACTACAGAAGAGCCTTGATAATCCAATCATCATCTAACCCGGGCCTTAATATTACTTTGAAAAGGGTAGAAAATAATGGATGTGAAAACCAAGAAGTTATTTTCACGTTGACTTGTTATTATTATAAAAGTTATGTTTGCGTCGACTTGTTATTATAGAAGTTATGTTTGCATCAACTTGTTGTTGTTATAGAAGTTATGTTTGCTTTGACTTGTTATTATAGAAGTTATGTTTGCTTCGACTTGTTGTTATTATAGAAGTTATGTTTGCATCGACTTGTTATTATTATAGAAGTTATGTTTGCTTCGACTTGTTATTATAGAAGTTATGTTTGCATCGACTTGTTGTTATTATAGAAGTTATGTTTGCTTCGACTTGTTGTTATTATAGAAGTTATGTTTGCATCGACTTGTTATTATTATAGAAGTTATGTTTGCTTCGACTTGTTATTATAGAAGTTATGTTTGCTTCGACTAGTTATTATAGAAGTTATGTTTGCATCAACTTGTTATTATTATAGAAGTGATGTTTGCGTCGACTTGTTATTATAGAAGTTATGTTTGCATCAACTTGTTATTATTATAGAAGTTATGTTTGCGTCGACTTGTTATTATAGAAGTTATGTTTGCTTCGACTTGTTGTTATTATAGAAGTTATGTTTGCGTCGACTTGTTATTATTATAGAAGTTATGTTTGCTTTGACTTGTTGTTATTATAGAAGTTATCTTTGTGTCGACGTGTTGTTATTATAGAAGACTTTTTCAAGAAGGATCAACTCTCTGGGTTTTTTATAACTTTCATATCAAGTGTTCAAATTACATGTTTGTAATTCTCAACATGATTACTTGTATGTATATGTATAGTTACCTTTAGATAATTACTTAAGGAAACATCTAATAATACATAAATAATCTAATGTTATGGAATTAATATGTATTCAATTTTTTTCCTGAATCAAATTGAGTTAATGTAATGAAACAACCCTTTGGTTCAGACAGGGGACACCTCGTGCTATGTGTAAATGTGTGGAAGACGTCACTAGAGAGTGACGGGCTGAAACTAAATTTGGTGAAGACCGAGTACTTGGCCTGCAACACTACAGATCCCATATCCGTGTGCATAGGCGAAGGAAGATACTATTAAGCGCACGGATCAGTTTAAGTACTTGGCATCTGTCTCTGAACTCCCGCACCCGCAGCAGTCTTCATGTATGTGCTACAGTAGACAAACTGCAAGAGTGTTGTTGAAGGGGAAGGCCCAAGAAATATTGACTTGACATCTAAGGATGACATGCATGCCAATGGTCTCAAAACAGGGAATGCTAA